>JAOXJM010000001.1:106625500-106638091 GCA_026413425.1 Tringa solitaria | reverse complement strand
TCTTTCTTTCTTTCTTTCTTTCTTTCTTTCTTTCTTTCTTTTTCTTTCTTTCTTTTTCTTTCTTTTTCTTTCTTTCTTTCTTTCTTTCTTGCTGTGCTCAGGAATTGCAGCTCTTGATATTGTCGATGACTGCATCTAACCTACTTAGGCTAACACGATACTAGTAAGTTTTTCTTCCATTGTGCATTCTAGATTATGATATCTGTATGAAGAAATATGGGGGGGGGTTGTATTTGTTCAGTACACATGCAAAGCAAATGAAGCAATAAATATGACACAGACACACAGGAGTGCTTATGTTAGCTAGTGGTGTTGATATACTTTGCTATCATTGATTTAACAAATTGAGATCTTCCATCTAGCTTAAACTACCTAGATGAGTTTAGGACAAATAAAATTTATTTTTTTGTAGATTATTACATCAAAATGACTTATTTCTTTGATTTATAAATCTACATTTTCTTCTGAAGAATGTTTGTGAGATGCTTTCAGCAGGATTTCTGGTTCCTTTTAGCCAAAGGCAAGACAGAGTGCACTTTCCTTGAGTGCATACATATCATGTTATACAGAGGTCATAGCAATATATCTCACAAATATCTTGACATCTGTTTGGTTACTCATTTCTAATACTACTTTTCAGTCCAAAGTACTCCAGCTAGTTTCCACTAAAGCACAGTAATGATGTATGCTAGCATAAGTTAATGTGCTACTTTGGCAGATGCCACACTGGCTCTGCTTCATTCTTTGTTCTCTATGTTTTTATTTTGCCTCTGCTTTCTAGGCCAATTCAAAGCCTAAATTGTATTTGCCAAATGTTAGGTGATTTTATTTATGTTGAGGTTCATAGATTTGATAAATTCATTTTGGCACATGAAAGCTTTGAAACTGAAGCTTCTTCCAATGTTGGAACCCCTTCCTGGTGCCTTGGTTTATTCTCATTTTAGATTTTGGTATTTTTACTTAAATAATTCTAATATGGCTAAGGGTAGCAACTACTATACTTGTTTTATATCTGCCACCAGCCTTGTTCACAGAACAGCTTGTACAGCAACGTGGTGCTCTTCATTCAAATAGGTTATGTGTCCATAATATTATATAACAACTAGGTGGCATGAGCTTGCATCTCCCACATCCAAGTATTGCCTAACAGACTTTTCAGTCTTCAGGGTGGGAGAATCTGAATGCTCCTTCAGCATGCAGCCTGTTCAGAAATAACCTTCCATGGACTATTACCTGAGGTAGTGGATCAGATCTTTTTTCATGTGGGAATGTCAGAAGCAGATCCCTTTGCTATTCTCATGAAAAGAAACATAGAAATCCTTTGTTTCCATCTTCTGAAAATTAAACTCTGACAAGTGTAACATAATCTAAGACAAGGAAAAAAGAAAAAACATGCATGGAAAAAATTATTTTGATCAAAGTTGGAAAAAATTAGAGTTCTATGAACAGTTGTCTGACATGCTACAGAAAGAGATTCATAACCTTATGAAACAGAAAACATGGTTAAGTGATCATTTAAAACCTGGGCAATTAATTCATTTCATGCTAGATGAAGGAACTGTCTTGACAAAAAGTGTGGAGTTTTGTTTGGTTTTGTTTCTGATTTACTTCCCCAAAAACTGATTAGACAGAAGATCAATTGAACAGTGAAAATTGAACAGTGTTTTTGTAAATGTAAGAAAGGTTTGCTTGCGTACCTCGTTGTCAAAAAAATCCCTTGATTAAGTAAAACACGCTCATACAGAATGATGGCTTTACCCTATGAGAGTTTTGTCATGAAGATTTAGTCAAATATTTATCTAGTTTGGGGCCTTTCCTTAGGGATAGTTCCTTGCTCCTTAGTTTGAAAAATACATTAATCAGTAAAATAAATGTTTATTGTAATATGTACATAAAGAGTGTCTGTATATATACACAGACTGCAATTGTAAACTGCAATTTTAACTTCCTTACACAAAAGAAGGACATTCTTACAAATAAATACATATTTCTTTATGGCTAAAGTAGAGAATACAATCCCCCTTTCTATTTTTTTTCCCCTCTTTTCTTTTCTTTGCACTTTTGCTACCCATGTTACCTTTTAAGAAAACATACACATAATATATAAAGAGAATCTAAAATATATATATTATATATAATATATATATAATGACTTCTTAAAAAATATGATGTAATTATCTTGATAACTATTTATCTGCACATTTTTACGTTCATATTTGCAGAATATCTTAGTAAATATTTTAAGAACTTTTCTATGGAAGTTCACCTCATATGTTTCTTTTTTTCTTCTTTGTATTTGATTGTTGTTGGTTTTTCTTCTTTGCTAAATATCCCAGTCCCTGAATTACCTCATATGACACAGAATTTGTTTATATTTCATTGTTCCTAATTACATACAATTTGAAACAATATGCACCATTATTTAGAATTAAAGAAGCCTATAAATAGGTTTTAAATGGTTACAGAAGAGTTAAACTTAATGTTGTTTTTTTAATCTACACATTGTATCTGCCTCATTGACTTCTCAGTGTGTCTGCTAATGAACTACATGGTGTTCTAGCACATCCTGAGGCAGAAGCTGGGAGGAGTAACAATCTTATGAATAAATGCTATTAAAATCATTACATGACATGCTATCCTGCCATGATGTTAATCTGTTTGGGTATACAGTTAAGATGCAGTAGCAGGGGAACCAAGTGTCTCAGCAAATGTAAAAAAAATTACATTTGAACTAGAAAGCCGTTGTCAGAAAATTGATTTGTTACCATTCATCCTAAAAATTTGATCTGCTATTTATATTAATTAGAAAAAAAGAAAGTCTGGGTGCTTGCATGTCTTATTATTTCCTTGTTTCAGTACCTCAATTATTCTTTGGAATACAAAATATGTTTTAAAAGACTAATGTCTGAAAGCGTTAAGATGCTAAAAGCCCCTTTCTTATTATTGATATTATAAACGTGTGTCTGATGCCAAAAAACTCTGTTTCAGTGCATGTGGTATTAACCGCAGTTTTCTGTGATTTCATTGCCACTTTAGCTATAAGATCATAGAATCATAAAATGGTTAGAGTTGGAAGGGACCTTAAGGATCAGGTTGTTCCAAGCCCCCTGCCATGGGCAGGGACACCTCCCACCAGATCAGATTGCTCAAAACCCCATCCAGCCTGGCCTTGAACGCTTCCAGGGATGGGGTCTCCACAACTTCTCTGGGCAACCAGTTCCAGTGTCTCACCCAGTGGTAAATCTCATGCCCTGTCTGACTCACACTTCAAGGCCCTCGACCTTGGTACGGGCAATGTGCCTCAAACCTACTGGCCTTGATGCGTGGGGTCTGATGATGCTGGGGCACTGTGCCGTGGCTCTGGCACTGTGCAGGAGCTGGCAGTAGGTACAAACACTGACAGTTGTGGATGTCAGGTGTTGGGATTTCCTCCATGTTGGAGAGCCCATGCTGGGAATGTCCTGCTGTAGGGCATGACTCCAATCCACAACTTGATCAGAATGACCAAACACAGAGTGGTCTCTCAGCATATTGCAAACATAGTCAGACTCTACCATATCTTTCAAGGGGATCTCTATGTAGACAAGTGTTTCTGGTTTATTAAAAAAAGGATAGTAAAAGGGGAGAAGAGCTGGAGTGTTTGAATCTGTTTGTTTAGCTGTTAGTTTGCTGAGTGAAGTATGGGTAAACATCTTGCAGTTTTTCCCATAAAATTTCAGTCTTGGTGAAGGCTGCTGTTGAATAGATGATACAGGGCATCACAGTAATCAGAAAAACGCTTTGCTGGCTGTTTGGGATGAAATTTATGTCATTAACTGGGATGGGATTTAACTCTTTATCTCTGCAATGGATTTGTTTTCATATCATTATAGTCTGTGCAGAAAAAAAAAAGGTATTTCTAAGGTTATTTTGATATTTGCTCTTGGGTAAGGTAAATCAGGACATATAAATGTTTATTGGTTTTGATTTATTCAGTTAGGAGATGGCAACTGGGCCATCACTCAGTTATTTAAACCTAAATGCTTAGTGCACCTTGAGATGCTATTCTTTTAGCAAGAAGCAGAAACGTACAACATCAGATTTGTTTTACAAGGTGCATTTCCTCATAAAAGGAAATATACTCTTGTAAAACAGGATTTGGGATGGATACTAAAGCAGATTCCCCCCATTGTCCAAGATGTTCTTAAACAAATATGTTTCAGCAGCTGAAATAGGATTCCAAATTTGTTTATAGATGACTCTAATGTCATTGCTTACATTAGGTCATTCCCATTTCTAATACTAAAGTGAAAAATCATGATTGGGGCATCCCTATGTTTTTCTTGGCCCTTTAAAATCTATTAAGACACAATTAGTGCTACATCTAGGTAGGCAGAGTATTGCCACTATTTACTGCACTGAAATACATTATTGTCATATGTGAAGAATTCCTGAGGTCTTTTATACACAAGGTTATCACACTTTCATATACAACCCAGATCTATAGTGATGTACCCCCTTCTGCTTAGCAACCTGCTTGGAAAGCTATAAATGACCTACATTTACATGTGTTTACAATTCTGCTTTAGGAATGTCTAAACAGCTTTGTTTTCATTAATTTATTTTTGACTGCAGTTCCTAGTTACTGAAAGCAGTATAAACAGTTACAAGTTTAATATCTGTAAGTGTGCCTTCAAACTCATACATTTCTTTTAGCACTTATAGAATTTGTCCACTGCATTCGGTTGTTATAACAACTTACATTTGAATCTAGTTTTATTGCTTGTGCTTTTTCCCCAAGAGGCAAATCAGGTCTTGACTCTAAATGTTTATCACAAGCTCTACGCATGTTTTGTAGATCTGTTAATAGATGAGTTTCTTATTTAAGTCAGTTCTGTTGGTTATAGTATTCTGTGTAAATCATGGCAGATAATTAAGAAAGTTTTAGTTTCCAAAAGAGAATAAATATTGATATACTTACATTTTTGGGGGAGAGTCATAGTTTTATATCAACTGAATTGAATATTAATTTACAGTGTTTAAGTATTACATAATGCATATGTTTCAAGATTAATGTGGTACTTAACATGTTGTAGCAGATTAGCTATGCTTCCAGTATTTTAAGGAAATATCTCAGGCATGAGTTATTGTAAAGTGCTTAGCAAAACTTTGTAAGAAAAAAAAATTAACTCATCTGGGGTTTTGCCAATTCAAATATGTTTCTTGCTGCTGATAATTTTACATGGATTGCGTACTTAAAAACGATTGTCAGAGCAGGGTAGCTGGCATTTAAGAAAAGAAAACTGGCATTTAAGAAAAGAAATTATGCAACTGTAACTCTAAAGTAAAATATAGAAGAATATGGCTCTGCAGTTACCAAAGTCCTGTCACTGACACTGTCATTGGGAAAAGAATGAAGTAAAACTTGTGGCCCATCAGTGTACTTGAAAGATATCATTAGAAAATTACCTATCATCTTGTATTATGAAAGATCCCTATAAACTTTTCTTGGGCAAAACCACTCTTGGTGACATCTTTGTTATTTGCAGCCTCAGTTGACATTCAGGGGCCACTCGGCCTCTTGCCATAGAAATGCTGCCTTGCCCCCTGACCCCACTGTACCCAGCTGCCACTGACACACGCTTCCCTAAACGCTTTTTACATACTTTTCTTCTATAAGGAAACTGTGGCATCGTGCCCAAATAATAGCTAAGATGCAAGGACTAGACTGTCACCACCAGGAGAAATGTAGCTCTACCGTGGCACTCAGTGCCAGGGGAAGACAAGCAGACTTTTGTCTCTTTATAATGCATAGTGGCATGGGACAAGAACTAGAAAGTGGAAGAGGAAGGCGCCTTCACCAGATTCTCACTTTCTACCTCCAACTGCATTTTTGGACCTTTTTGCCTCCTTTGTTCAGAGCTCTGAGGGCACTGTCAGCCCTGCCTGCCCCTGTCCATCCACCCTAGAGCTCCCTCCCTGCCCACAGCCTAGGACCCAATTTTGTTCTTCCTAGATCCACCAGCCTCAGCCCCAGTGACACCACAAGAGGGTCAGTCTCCAGCTCCTCACAGCTCAGCCCTTCTTGACGATGGGCCCCAGCAAGCTGAGCCTACATCCTAGCGTGGGCTGGGGCTGCCCTGGTGCCCCCTAGATGCCCCACTCCTGGCTGGGGAGGTACCCTGGCCTGCCCTGAGCCCCACCATGGGGAGGTCCCAGCCCATAAGGAACTGCCAGCCTTCAGGTCACAACAGCCTTTTCCTGCTTCCCCAAGACAGCAAACCTGATACACTATTGCAATTATACCTGCAAACTGAATTACAGAACTCCAAGTGAAAGACTCTTATTTCATTTACAAAGCCTTTTATGAAAAATTTTTAAAAAGCTGAATTTCCTGTGTAATCATTAGCACCTGCACTTTAATTACAGAATCAAAGAAATATTAACATTTCTGCCAAATTCTTCTCTTGGTGAAAGTGTCAGCTGGCCCAGCTGGAGTTTGTGTAGAGGCTCAAAAGCAGCAGCTGAGGCAAGGAGCCCAGCCCCTTGCATGTGGTTCTCCTGTCTGCAAATGATTTCCCCTTGCTGTGAGGAGGAGGGAACAACGGTGGAAATAACCTTTCATCAGGAACTGCCCTTGAAACAGCACATGTCCATCTTCCCCAAGACTGCCATGCCACAGAAAAATAATATCACTAGAACTAAGGGCAAGGACATGGCTGGCAGCACTGGGGGATATCTCGTCAGGGAGACCCCTCCAGTGGCAGTGAGTTATTTGGAACATGGAGTACTTCTCATGGCCAACCAGGCAAATAAAACACAGAAAAAAAGATTAAAATGTTACGGAACCTGTGAGCAGATTTTTGGCTAGATGTTTTTAATTTGCTATGAGACTTCATCACCATGACTTTCAGAAAATTGTCATGTTTGCCTTTGACACACAGTGTCTTTTATGAATTGTGTCCTCTTTTCTCCCCCTATTTTTTGTTTGTTTGTTTGTTTTATCTCTATTTTAACATGATACAATAAAATAGAGGCATGGATGGGAAACTTACTGTGAGTAACAGTCTGAATACAGACATTCACATTCAACAAGCAAACCTAATAAAGCTAAGTATAGCACAAAGCTGCTATTTGGGTTTCGTTCTGGTTTTTATATCTGCTGCTGTCAGACTGTCCTTTTTCCCATGTATGATTAAGCTTCTTGAACAACATGATGTAAAAATTACTTCTGTGATTAATGCAGAATGCAAAAAATGAAAGCATCAGAAAGCATGCTATAGTCGTTACTTGCAATAGTCTGCATTTGCATAAATTACAATGTTTCTTGTCATACTTTTATTAAGTTTATGATGCCTTTTAAACAATAATTTAAACTTAATGCAATGCTCCCAATTTTTAATTTAAAGAAGCCATCTCCTGATCTTCTCATGTTTAAAGCTGATGATGAGATAACTGTCTTTATAAATGAATTACCATTGGACCATGACCAACAGTATCTGAACTGAATCCATTAATCCATAGTTCATCTTCAAAAGCAAGTCTGTCATTAACCTTTTTGTCCTCCATCCCTTTTCCTAAATAATTTGCTACGTTCTTTATCCAACACGGAGTGCAACAACTTGTACATTTGCAGTCAAGCTGCTGAGGAATTTTTGACTAACAGCTTTCATTGCAGAGAGTTCAACAAAACTTGACACTTCCACTGAGAGCTTCAACTAAATTTTGATCAACACTGTTACCCCACTGTTATATGTGGAAAATTCTGATTTAAATGAGAGAAACATACAGATTTCAGAACAGCACATGACTGAGGAGGAGGCAGAACTTTCCCATTAAAAGCCTGAGTCACAGTCCCTCTGAGCACTCTCAGAAACATAAAATTACTTCCCTTTGGTGTCCCTCTTTCTGTCTGCCTGTTCACAATGTGCTCTCTTCCCTTCTTTACCCTTCCAACCTATCTCTATAATTGTTTATTCTGTGTCTCATCAACAGATAGTGAATGGGCTGGCAATGACAGAGAGAAATAAAAGGAAAATCAAGTGGCCTTGGATAAAACATGTGCTGAAAAAAAAGAAACCCCCCAAACCCCCAAAAAACAGAATAGAGAAGGAAAGAGGAATGGAAAAAGATGAAAAATTAGCAAATTTCTGGGAAAAAATGAGAGTGTAGGAGAGAGGTAAAATAAAAGAACTCTATGAAACAGCTGGATAAAGAAATACAAGGAAATGGCTCAATTTCCATGTCAGCAAATTTGCAAATCCCATTTGTATTATAATAAATTATTTCAGAGCAGCATTCATACTTGTATATTATCAGATCAATAACAATTAGATTATTTTATTTATGTAAGCATTTTACAAATGTAAGCACTTACCAGTGTTGCTATCACTCAGATGACCTGGCAACAGTTGCATAATCATTTCTTGTTATGAATGCTTCAGTATTTGATGCTCCACGCAAACTTGATTCAAATCCTCTGTACGTACTTTTTCGCTGACAGTCAGAGTACCAATGCAAACATTTAGTGCAATGATCTGTGTTTCATTGTCAACCTGGGTGAAATCTTGGCCCCTCCAAAATTGGTAGGGCTGTATGTGAATTGGCAAGAGGTTGGCTGACATCTAGCAGAAGCCAGGTTAGCTCTGGAATAAAAAAGCAGGATAACTGTGTTATGTATAGCAATGCTGTGCTCGAAATAAGTCCTGTTGAGAGGTGAAACTATTTAGTACATGCGTATCACTGACCTAATGGAGCTATTCTGCCCTAGGACACAAGGCAACATTTCTGTCTGGGTCCCCACAAATAGAGAGATGTTACCAGCTGAGGTGAGAATTAGCGCAGGCATTTCCTGTATTGTTCATGACCTTAGATTTGCTGGTGTTTGCTAAGGCTTTATCATTATTAGAAATGTCACCCTATTGCAGAGAACAAAGAGAAAATTCTGAGAAAAATGTGTCCTGTGAAAGCAAGACCTGTAGTCCAGTAGCATGTATTTAAGCATGGAAATTTCCCAGCTTATTTTTTTCCCTCCAGGGAGCATTAAGAAGATTTTTTTCCCCTTTCTAGTGCTGTTTGACTGATATCTCCAAAGAAAAGGATTTTACTAATACAGTAGACTCCTGTGTTGTAGGGATACTCCACCTATGTTAAAGCAGCCGCCTTTCATAAAAGAAAGTATCTTAAACAGCAGGTTACAAACTGTTGGGACAGTTTGCTGTGGACAATTTGCTGGATGGGAGGCTGTGGAGGGAGCCATAGCAGCAGCGTCAGAAAGGGCTTAGGCATGTTCATAGGCATCAGCTTCACACTAATACATGTAGAAACTAAATCTTGGTAGGGCTATGCTTGCTAATATGCCCAACTCCATATTGGCCAGGCTCATGTGATCTCCTGAATTAACATCTTCTCCTGCTTCTTTATGGTGAGGGTGACAGAGCACTGGAACAGGCTGCCCAGGGAAGTTGTGGAGTCCCCTTCTCTGGAGATCTTCAAGACCTGCCTGGATGCAGTACTGAATAATTTACTCTAGGCAATCCTGCTTTAGCAGGGTAGTTGGACTAGATGATCTCTAGAGGTGCCTTCCAACTCCGACAATTCTGTGATTCCGTGATTGATCTACCCTAGGGCATTGCTTACATCCTTATTTCTTTTATCATTGCAGAGCTGCAGAACTTTAAAAAAACAACAACAAAAAAACCCCTCAACCTGCTCTGTAATCAGCCTGTGTGTCTTTCAGTCCATGCATTATGTATTTTATACAAAAGCCCTTCTCTCTTTTCCAAGTTTGTCAATATCTGATTTCTCATTCAAAGTATCAAAAATCTGAATCCCAAAATAAACTGCACCCTTAGAATGTCTTATCTGAGTAGTAATTTAAATTTGCATTACAGTCCTTAAACTTTTCCTCTTAATTTAGTTCTTTAATTTCTTTGCAAAATAAATAAGTTATTAATTTTAAAACCTTAACAGTATGATATTCACATTAAATATTTATGTTGCTTCTTACCTTAAGGGTAGTTGGAGTGTATATTTATACTCTTATCTGTGCATTTAGCAAACTAATTTACAAATTTATTTTCAAGTGTTGCATTTACTGTGAGCAAGTCATGCTGTATGCATTTTTATGAACATTGTTATGAATTTGTTTTTTGAAAGGTATGGCATAAGAAACTACAATGTGAAATTATTGGTAAATATATATTCAACATTATTGCCATGTGTATTCATACTGGTGATCTCATTTAAAGAAATATACTTTTCCAACTAGAGAACGAAAAAATTCTACCTGATCCATCTTACCAGGTTTCCTCAGGGATTTTATGATCATTTGAAATATTTTTTTTCTATCTACAAGTAAGATAAGATTAGTAATTCTTAATGAACTACTCTGGTTAGAATGGGAACATCATCGTACAACTCAATTTAATACAGCTGAATTACATTAAATCCATGTGTGGGACTTATTTCAGAGCAAGTATCAACATAAGATGTCATTCAGGAATGGCTGTTATGCATTAATATGGATTCATTAATCTAATTTCTATGAATAGATAGACCAAAATGAGTATATGTGATGGCAGGAACTACCAACAAGTTTGGTTTTTGGAAAAAATTAGCCCGTTTCCACCAGTCAAAAATTTATTTGCTAAATTTGTTGGCAATGCCAAAGCTTTTCTGGAAGTGTCACCTTTAGACTGGTCAAGTCTTCATGTACATAAGACCTTTCCCTGAAATATAAAATGATACAGTCTTTTCTTTAGTGTAGACAACAACATAAAATTCAGATATCAATGAGCATGACTGTCTTTGACAAAAACCAGAAATGCCTTCCCAAGCCTGCAGACCTAATATAGAGAAATTGTACTCCAGAACAACAACAAAAAAAATGTGGTCTAAGACACTACTCATACTGATTACTCTAACTGATAAAACCATACAAATCAAATCAGGCTCATCAAGTGCTCTTGACTTGAAAAAAGAAAAAAAAAAGACTATTATCTTTATGTTTTAAATATACAAATTAGGGCGGAAAGGTTTATTAGTAATATGTAAATGTTCAAACAATGGAAAATGAGTAGATGAGAGTGAAAAACAATAAAAAAATCAAAGTACTTGTTAATAATGGACAAAGAGATAAAGCAATCAGTTTAGCGCAGGATTGCAACATCTTAGGTGTTCTCAGCAAAGACTGCAGTAATTCTTCCACAGGATCTTCAAGCGTTTCTCTTAGAGTTACAGAATGAGGTATTAGGTATACTCAAAAGAAGTAAAATCACTTCCATTTTTTTCTAACTGGTCAATCTTCTACAGTGACCAATATAAATTCCTGAACAACCTAAAAATAAAAACTCAGTTACCAGAGAAGAGTTCACCTTGTTGTGGGAAGACCATGTCTTACTTGCTAAGACTGGTCTTTTCGAGCTGAAACAACATGACGCTTTCATCTTCCACTGCACGAAAAACTAATGAAGATTTTGCTATCTTGGCACCATTTTCTCAAATGTCTTTCATTTCACAAGCACCCATGTCCCCCAGTCATATTCGCTTTACATTTAGGGGTGTAATTTGTGACAAAGAAATGTGATTTGGAACATATAAATTCAGAGCAGTTCTACCTTCTCTATCACACAGAAGACTGGACTAAGATGATCCTGGTATTGCCTTCTGGTCTTTTTAATCTTTGAATCTCTGGTAATTCTGATCAGTTACAGATAAATTATGTCAGAGATTAGTATAGCCTCCTAACACCAGGAACATACACACAAAAAGCCTTAACTTAAGATTTTTTTGTTGCTAAACTGTTCTAAGAAATCATTTGTGGTAGTTGTTTTCAAATTCTTTCATGTTGTGGACAATTTATCATCCACTCATGGCAGCTTGCCTTTTGGGCTACCTTCTTCTAGATTTCATTTCAAGAAAATACGGTGTTAGATTGTACTACTAACAGTGACATTACGACCTTGCGACCTTGAACTGAGAACTGATTTAATATAAATTCAGCTTCATGCAGATTGCTGAGCTACTTTACTCTAGACCAGTTATGTTCCTTTTTGAATAAAAAGGCAATACACTTACTGGCACTACCTTGTTGACAATGGCCTACCCACGTCTTATTTTTCCAGGTCATTTTTTTAACATCCCTTTTCTTTGGCTGTGTTTGTGATGCTTATAATTTCACTGTTAATTGCAAGTTTGAACACAGGTGCTTCATGATAAAAGATATAATGAAGATGGATAAAAGGCAATCATGAAAGTTTGTAGAATTTGTTTTAGTTATTCATCTAGTTTAATTGCATGAAACTTTCTAGAAAGATTAAATAAGGGACAGAATTTGACTGCAGTATGCATCAGTAGTGTCATTGATTGGATAGTTGCAGTGTTTGAATGGTCTTTTGACCGTGTGACGGTGTGGTACATACTGATAGCTGAAAATCACAGTGTTACTAATTACACAATGTAAGTCAGGCCTTCAGTTTGCAGCAGAAGTCTTCCCTCTTGAGTTCAAAATAAAAGAGCAAGTTTTTGAAAGATCCTAACAATGTTATTGCCATATATGTGTGAGTGGACGCAGGCAGACCCCAGGAACAAACGAGAGACCGCAAATAAAGG
>JAOXJM010000001.1:106610674-106620859 GCA_026413425.1 Tringa solitaria | reverse complement strand
AAAGGTCTGGAAAGAATTCAGAAATGAAATGCTGAATCTGAGAGTTAAATCCACTTAAAATAAAAAAAATACCGGAATAGGTTTGAAAAGAGAAATTGCATTTACGGAACAAAGGTACATAACCAAATGTTAGTGACGTTAAGCAGTGTAGGTCTGGAATCACTCTCATTTTCTGTAAAAAAGTAGCAAATATGGCTGGCCTGAGAGATTTGTGTGTTTCAACCGCGCTACATCCAATGCCCATTAGTTAGAACAAAGATACCTTTGACTTCAGTAAGCTTTGGATGAAATCCTTCATGCATGCCAAAGTTTTTCTCTAGCATGCAAAACCTAGCATGATGCCTAGTGCGATTTACTCATTTGCTCTCTGGTGGCATAGTAGCAGTACTAATGTGAAGGAAAGGAGGTATGTCAGAAGCTGACCAAGGGTAGACAGTCCAAGGCACATATAACCCTTTCAACTTCATGACCGACATTATCCAGAACATGTGAAGACACTCTTGCGGGTAGCTAACACTGTTATAAAAAAAATAGAGGTTTTGTTGAAGACTTGAATGAAAGAATAGAATTAATTAAAAAAATGGTAGTGAGAATTTGAGAGAATCTGGCAAGCTTCCACCGGAAACATCATGGTAGTATCATATTTTTATGTGTTTTGTTTATAGTTGTCGGCATATTTTTCTCCCAGCCTTTGTTTTCTTGTTCATATAGATCTAGCAACTATTTTTGCTGTCATGTTATCTTTCCATATGGATGATGTCAAAATGTAAATAAAAAAAAACAAACCATTGTCAAAAGTTCACCTCTCCATTGTGTGTGCCTGTAGGTGAACATCTACATGATAGCTAGATTTCTGTCTTAAGTAAACAGTACTAGATAGAATTTCAAATGCATGGTTTAAATATTAATGAAAATAAAAGTTAATTTTAAACATTATCATTAAATCTATTTTTAAAAATATGGATAATTTTATCTTCTTTAAAGAAGGTTTTTGATGTATATATTTTATGAAATTCTTTTCAGTGTAGCACTTCAATTTGTTTGGGAGTCATAATGATGATTAATTGCTGATAGGTTTGACACCCAGAATAATTAAAATGGTTCATTTCTTCTGAATGAAACACCTAGATTTACTAGATGAAGTGCAATCGTATTATGTATTCATCTCATTCCTTTCCTTTAGGATTACAGAAAACCACAATCAATTTAAAAAATAATTTAAAACTATGTCTGAGAAGGTAGAGCAAGTATGCATACTGTTGCATCCCTTCATGCAGTGTAGGTTGCTGGGTCCAGTAGATCGTTCAGGCAGATCCTACAAACAACTACAGAGGCAGGGTATTTTCTTCACTATCATGACACAGGTGCAGGACTTCCATTCCTCCCCCTTCTGGGTTTGCATGTAAGGGCTAAGCAGCAGCTGGCCCTGTATTACAACATCAAGCACAAGTACCCCATTTATTTTCCATGTAATTACCCAGAGAAGTTGTAGATGACCCAACCTTAGAATTCTTCAAGGTCAGGCTGGATGGGGCTTTGAGCAACCTGGTCTAGTGGGAGGTGTCCCTGCCCATGACAGGGGGGCAGAACTAGACAATCTTTGAGGTCCCTTCCAGCCCAAACCATTCTATGATTCTATGATAGGACAATTCACGATTTGCAGTTAAAGGCAATGTCTCATCTGTATACATGGCAGCAAAATTCTAAATCCCACAGCTGAGGAAACTGCATCAAGGCTTTCCTATTGATATGGGGGGTCATTAAACGTGAGAACTGGTATTTTCATCTTACAGTTGAAAAACCTTGTGACTTAAAGCCATCGATGCAAGTCTTTCCTTTGAGGATGTGATATCCCATATAAACTTTTAAAAAAAGTAACATCTAGATAAAGAAGCACAACTAACTTAGATATTTATTATTCTCCTTCCTAATAAACTCATAAATTTAATGTTACAGAAATATATTCCATGATTGTTTTAATGACTTTAAGCCTTTTTTCTTCCTTTGAATTCTATGTGTCTTCTTTGAAGAGGTATATTTCAGAGATAGAAAAACTGTAGGCATGACTGTAAAATTCAAAAGCAGCACCAACTGAGCATGAGATTAGGAAGGAATCTCTTAAACAAATAGAATTTATTTTATTAATATTATTTGTTCACATAGCTCTCACATTGCACACACAGACACAAATATATATATATATGTATGTATATATATAAAATGCCAAAAGGATGTTTACTATTTTTCTGAGGGAATATATTTGTCTGAGATTATCCGTGCAGAAATATTTATGACTCCTGATGGTATTGACAAAGAAAGATCACAGGAAATTGGAAAAAACCTTTAATATTTCCAATTAATTTACCTCAACATGAGAATTTGACTTTGCATAATATACTCAAAAATTGTAAGTGATTTTCACTGTCATTATGTATCAGTAGCAAAAGTATTGTCTGGAGTCAAGCACCAGAATTTACAACTAATATATCAGATGTAGTTTCAGCACATGTCTGAGTTCTGGGGCATGGGGAACTACAAAACTTCCCCAGGGCAGCAGGTGATCAGACTTCAGTGATAGCTAAAGGAAAGCCTGGTAGAATTACCCTAGGTTGATCAATAGCTTCACATCAGTACACCAGCCATATGAAGCTTGGACATAAAAGAGGGGAAAAAAGGAAAAGGAAACTTGAAAATAAAGGACAAACTTTGAAGAAGGGAAGACTGTACAAGCAAAATCCTTTATAAGAATTAATGAGAAAGGAAGGAAATTACATAGAATATGTTATCATAAAACAGAATCATAGAATCATTTTGGTTGGAAGAGGCCGGTAGGATCATTGAGTCCAACCATTAATCTAGCACTGCCAATTTACTACTACACCCTGTCCCTCAGCACTACATCTACATGTTTTTGAATACCTCCAGGGATGGTGATTACACCATTGTCCTGGGCAGCCTGTGCCATTATTTGTTAACCCCTTCAGTGAAGAAATTTTTCCTAATATCCAATCTCAGCTTCCCTGGTACAACTTAAGGCCATTTCCTCTTGCCCTATCACCTGTTATTTAGGAGAAGAGACCAACCCTCACCTCTCTACAACCTCCTTTCAGGTAGCTGTAGGGAGCAATAAGGTCTCCCCTCAGCTTCCGTTTCTCTAGGGTAAATAACTCCAGTTCCTTCAGCCGCTCCTCATGAGACTTGTGCTCTAGACCCCTCACCACCTTCGTTGCTCTTCTATGGACGTGCTCCAGCACTTCAATGTCTTTCTTGTAATGAGGGGTCCAAAACTGGACACAGTATTTGAGGTGCAGCCTCACTAGTGCCAAGTACAGGGGGACAATCACTTCCCTAGTACTGGGGCCACACTATTTCTAATGCAAACCAGGATGTGATTGGCCTTTGTGGTCACCTGGACACACTGCTAGCTTGTATTCAACTGGCTGTCAAGCAACACCCTCAGGTCCTTTTCTGCCAGGCAGCTGTTCAGCCACACTTTCCTGAGCCTGTAGCACTGCATGGGGTTGTTGTGACCCAAGTGTATGACCCGGCACTTGGCCTTGTTGAACCTCATACTGTTGGCCTTGGCCCATCAGTCCAGCCTGTCCAGATTCCTCTGTAGAGCCTTCCTACCCTCAAGCAGATCAACACTCCTGCCCAACTTGGTGTCATCTACAAACTTACCGAGGGTGCACTCGATCCCCTCATCCAGATTGTTGATAAAGATAATAAAGGGAATAGGCTCCAGTACTGAGTCCTGGGGAAAAACCACTTGTGTCCAGCTGCCAACTGGATTTAACTCCATTCACCACAACTCTTTGGGCCTGGCCATCCAACCATTTTTTAACCCAGCGAAGTGTACACCCATCCAAGCAATGAACAGCCAATATGTACCTGTCAAATGATCCAGGGCTGTATTTATCATAAAGGAGATACAACAATATCTGTGCCCTCTACTTACACAGGGTTAGGTTATAGATTGCTTGATCTTCATGATAACCTACAGAATGTCTGGTATGCTTATCCCATTGTGTAGGTGCCCATTTCATCCTGCTCCAAAAGATAACAGGTCTGGAAAAACAGTCTGATTTATGATACTGCCTAGCAGGTTGATCAATAGTTGAACAGAAACTCCTCTATTTTTAGCACTTGTGCTAACATATATACACTTGCAGAAATAAAGGAAGTTCACTGCTTCTGACTGGCTTTGTAAAGCCTCAGAAGACAGTTCAATTTACACAGAGCATCCAAAACTTACACGCAGAGAGATGAGAGCAATAGTGCCAGTTATCCTGCTGTTGGATGAAAAAAGCAGCACATTAATTAGCTCCTTTTTCTTCTGGCATTATCTGTTATTACAGAATATAATGTACATTCCCACACACTTGCCAGGAGGGGCTACACAACCCACTTCCCCACCTGCACCTACTGCTGAGACTACCTTTAAAACTCTAATGTACTCTGACACTTCTGAGTACCCAGGGAGAGCATAGCTGGCTTCCTCTGGTAATCCGGCCTGTTAACAGGTGCTGCAAATCTAGAGGCAGATGTTAATTGATTCACACTGACGGCTTTGGCAGGTTCAGCTCGTTAGCCTACCCTGAATGTAACTGCAGTCAAGAGTATCTCCCTGTGCAGAGGAATTGAGGGTTAAGTAGTCCTGGTGTGCTAATAAGACTCTACCTTGGGAGGGAGATAAGTTTGGGCCTGCTGCCTATTTGCAATTTTGGCTCATAGTGTAACTGGAGAAAAACCAAGGTTTGAGGAGTATGTGAGTATGGGGGGATGTTAAATCCTGGGTGACTCTGAGATTATCTTTCTATGTACAGGCAACTACACTTTTAGCTTTATTTGCTAATCCTAATTCTGATTTATCTCTTGGAGTGACAGTTTTTTTTGAATTAGTGCCAAGTTTTGCTGCTAGGTGTAGTGATTAATACTGATTTTGTCCTTTAGGAGTTGTATTGAAGAGAGTTTCAGAATAGGTGTTTACTTCCTGTTTGATGGTATTAAGTTGCTACCTATTGCTTTTTCATAGTTATTGTTATTAGAAAGTAAATAGTGGGAAAAGAGGCACCTTGATTGTCAGTGAGAAGACTAGGATTCCCTTTATGATAGGGTTGAAGTTAAAAAATGATACTGTATTTTTTCCTGATGTGAAAGCAAAGAAGGTACATACATCTTCTGTGTGCCTTTATAGGAAAGTCCAAATAACGTTAGGCTTCTTTTTCATGTCAGTCCTAAAATGCCTGTGGTATGCAAAGGCTTGTTTTATCTTAGACCAAATGTGATTTGAAACTCTGGTCTGTTAAAGTAACTGAGGAAAAAACGTTCAGGTCTTACAGTTCTGTATTTTGTTTTATAAAACAGACTTCTCATGAAGCTGAGAGGATTGTTTTTTTCTTTAAAGGTACATTGTACAGTTTCTAAGCTTGTAAATTAATGTTCACCCAAGACACATAAACCAACTCTCTGTGTGTAAACCTAAGGAATAAAAGCACCTTAAAAATAGGTAGGACTCTTTCTCCAATGAAGACACTTGCAAATGAGGGTAACATGGCTAGTGAAGACGCAGCTATTGGATGTTATGAAGACGAAATTACTGTGAAAAAGAAATAAGTTTTTCCTAAGAAATAGCTCAAAATCCATGAAGTAGTGAGAAAGCAGGTTGATTGATTACTTTTGAAGGTAAGTATGGACAAAATCTGATTTTTTTTCATGTTATACGAATGTTACAGAAAATAGGTATGACTTTGAGATTCTGACTGGAAGTTCAGTAACAATGGGAGTCTAAAGCAAAGTATTCAAATAGTCTCTTTTCCATCTCAGCTGTTGGCACTGCATACTGATCTTGCACTTTTTTTTTTCTCCAGCTCTAAAAAAATCCACACTATCAGCTACATTATGTACTTGCTTTTTTTTCTGTTTACATCAGACCCCAAAGTTTATGCTCATTTTCTGGTTAGTAAATGATGATCAGTCAAATCTCTATCCATTCCCCTTAAATCCATAGCAACATCTGTTTTTCTGTCTTTGTGACTGGGGGAGGGGAGTGGAAGAGATACTAGGCTGTTTAAGTGATTTTGTACCATTGTTCAACAGAGATAAGTTTTTAATCCACTACAGAGAGGAAAAAGGAGCATTTGTGTGACAGAGGAGATACTGGCATGATGAGAAAGTGAGATAACTGATGGAAAAGCTGCCTGTAGGGCCTTTTGTTCTTCCAAGTCACCCAGCACTGGAGAAGCATTTAAAGTGCGTCCCTTAATTAATGCAACAGCATGTGATAATTTAGCCTCTGAGAAGCTTGGGGTTTAAACTTTTTAAAATTTTTTTAATTTATTTTTCAGTCTGACAAATGAACCAAGAGGATTTGCTGTCACTGTTTAGAGGGAAGCAGGGGGAATGGCTTGGGGAAGCACTGAATACTTAAACAGATTTGAGCTATTCAAGGTTGCAGTTAGAAGTGACAGCTTATTTTACCTAACATGTTGTTTCTCTCATATAATAAATGTAAGCATGTAGTTTTTATGGCTCAAAACTACTAGTAGGTTATATAATATTAGTGAATCACAGTGTTGTGGTTTAGGCTGACTTGGCCTATGATGGTGACAGATGCTCTCCCCCCACTTTCTCGCTCCAGGAGAAGAAGGGGGAAAGATAAAGAGATTTACGAGTTTAGAATTAACTAAACAACTTTAATGAAATATTTCATTATTTCCATTTTAACTTTAATATTAATAAGTACAATATATACAAAACCATATCAAGCTCCCCCACTGCCTGCCAGTGATGTCATTCTGGAAGTTCTGGACTGGGAAGTACCTAGTGACGGATGGGAACTGGATTCCAAACCTGGAGACAGGACCACACAGATCAGGATCAAAGGCAGATGAACAGGGTCCTCTTCAGACGTTGGCCACTGAAGAAAGAGGGCTGACCCTTTGGTCCCTTAGCTTTTATGCTGAACATGGGGCAGATAGGATGGAATACCCCTGTTGGTTAGTTTTGGGTCACCTGTCCTGTCTGCTCCTCCCCACAGGTGGGACCCCTCTACGCTTTTTTGTTTCCAACCCTCCAACAGGGCAAATAACAAAATTAGCTGACCTTGGTTGTTATAGCAAAAAGTATAAGCAAGAGCTTCTCTGCATACCGTTCCTTGGCATGATATACAAACATTGGTCTTATCACTCTGAGAACAAACAGTTTTCTCCACAACATGCTGTTAATTTCGGAGAGTTAGAAGAGTCCTAGCTATGATGTAAAATTACTGAACAGAAGGTTGATTCTGTTTTACCTCAAACCAGGACACATAGCCTGGACAAAAATTAATTAAAGTGTAGAAATCTTGAAAATCAGTCATTCAGCTCTCTTTGAGGCATCTAGTTGATAACTGCTACTTCCAAAATGATATTTTCTAGTGCCTTAGTAGATAAGCATTTTAGATGCAGCAAGTGTGCCCACCCAAATAACTTAAACAAGTCAGACCTCTTTTTTTTTTTCTTTTTTTTTTTTATGCCAGGCAACAAATTTGGTAGAAGTTTCAGGATATCAGGAAACATGTCGCCACAGTTGATATATTTCTCCCCCTTAACTTATACTTCCAGTATAATTTCCCTTAATGTAATGATAGCTTCTAATACTTAAAACTACGGGATGCTGAAAGTCAGCAGTCAAATAGACACTGTTGCAAGTAGATAGTCTTTACTGTTTCCATGTGTGACCTCTCCAGGTACTGTTCTTTGTCTATAAACCATTTCATTACATGGCAGGTAAAAAATAGTATTAGAGGAGGAGAAATTGTCCTTACTGTTTGATGGTGTGAGGTGACAGACAGTACTTCAAGGAGTTTGTCTCTTGTCACAATTTTATTAGAAAAATTTACAGGAAGTAAAAGGTGGTCTTCATAAGGCCTGTGATAAATACTGTCACAGTAAACAGTGTGGCTGGAAATGATGATTACTTTTTTTTTTTCTCTCCCCCCTCTATACTTCTATCCCTTGTATTTAAAGGTTTGCTGCTGTCAGGTATGCTGCATTGCCATCGATTTACTTGATGTTACTGGGCAGCTTTATTTACTGTAGAATTACTGACTTCTTGTTAACATTTCCAACTAAGAAATGACCTGCCATTGTGCTGATGTAAGTAGTTATTGCTCACTGTTGTCATTCTAAACTTTACTGTGCTATTTAGGTGCATACTTCTTGTTCATCTGACTATTCTTTGACAAATAAAGATCAGAGCTGTGATCTAATACAGTGACAATAGCCTTCATGTGATAGTCAGGAACATTCTTCAGTGTCATGCATGAAAGATGACTTTTGTTGCCATAGTGATATCAGCATCATTTGGCTTTAAAAGCTGACAGCTTTTTTTCTCAGTCTCTTTAAGTGTTTGATTGAAAGACTCTGACAACTTTTTGATATTGATCAGTGAATGACTGAATGCCCATTGTCAGCAGTAGCATTGTATCATTCACTAAAATGTGCTTTAATGCACATACTCAGGCACTTTTATTTTTCCCAACCTCTTTATCACTTACTTTATTTTTTAGTTTTTTAAAAATAATAAATATGGATGGCTTTAACAACTCAGCAGGAAAATGATGCTATCACTTTCTTTTTCTGAGAGCACTGATGGAGATTGGCTGCTCAAGTTATCCTCTGAGGGTTGAAATAATCCTTCAATTAGAAGAAAGTATTTCTTTGTGGTATGTCACGAAGTACGCTGCCCACTGCCCCTCCCCCTCTCTTTTTTTTTTCCCCTCCTTCCCCTCTGCCCCATGTCTCTTGTTGCAGAGTCCCAGCTATTGACATTCTTGGAAAACATATGCTGGAGTCCTTTGCCCTTCTCTCTTCAAGATATTTCATTTACACTCAGATGTCTCCTCTTCCACAAATGTGTGTCTCTTCCAGTGCCTAGCAGGACTGTGATTACTCTGTCAAGAGTAATTCCTATTGCGTGGAATTTCTTCCTTCTCAAGCATTTCAAGGCAAAACTATTCTTTTTCTCCCAGGTTTATTCCAGTGCCTTGGATTTGTTGGTATATGCCAACTGCTTCTTCACTTGTGATTAATTTCATGTAAAATGGTAGTTAGTGTTGCACAGTAGTAGAAAAAGGAGATGCATCTAGTGAAGGAGAATACTAAATGCATGAAATTCTAAAGCTGGTTGTTGGTTTTTTTTTTTTTCTACTTATTCCAGAAGTAAAATATGCTTTGTAGCTGTTACTTTATGTCTGGTTTGTGTTGTGTTTTTTTTAACATGCTTTTTATTTCATGAAAATATTTTGAAAGTGCATCATTCTGTGAAAAGAGAACTACAAGAAGTGTTTAATTCAGTGATGTTTAGTTGCTTCATTCAGTTGCCTACTTGGAGCTTTTTTTTTTTAAATAATATTAATAAAAAGCTAGGAAAAAAATTGTGGTGATATATTGCTTTTTTAATTTTAATCTTATTTGTGCCTTAAGTTTAAAAAAAGCTTTAAAAAGTTTAAAAACAAACCAAAACAAATTTACCAGATATCACAATGGTTAATCACATTTGTAAGCATTTAAAATTAAGAACAATTATTCAATCAAAATGACAAAAAATTGGTAAATTCAGTTAAAAGAACTTAACATATTCCTTGCAGAATCTCATTAATGTTTGTAGTATTAGCTAATAAAAATGTCATCTTAAAAGCTAGTTCACTAGGAAACAATTAAAATGTAATCTAATAAACAGCTCAGTGTAGTGTTTTAATTCCTAAGTAATTTAATTTAGCTGACCATATAATATTACTGCAGCTCAGAATTGTGATTTCTAGGTAATTAAAGTAACATGTAACACTTGTTTATTCCATCAGATAGCCAAAATATTTCCTAACAGTTTAGTCCTTGATAAGTAACCCTATGCTTCTAGGTGCAAAAGGGAAGATGACTTACAGTAATCATTCTCAACAGAAAGAAGTGTCTATTATAGACATGTATGTTCAATAAAAACTTTCAAAAATAATAAAATAGAATGTTTCATTTCCTAACCATTCTAATCATTGAATGGTTAGAGTTGGAAGGGACCTTAAAGATGCTTGAGTTCCAACCCCCCTGACACTGCCCACCAGACCAGGTTGCTCAAAGACCTATCCAGCCTGACCTTGAACACCTCCAGGGATGGGACATCCACAGCTTCCCTGGGCAACCTGTTCCA
>JAOXJM010000001.1:106589193-106603954 GCA_026413425.1 Tringa solitaria | reverse complement strand
AGATGATCTTGAAGGTCCCTTCCAACCTAGAGGATTCTGTGATTCTGTGATTCTTTTTAATACAGTTTTTTTAATGCCTTCTGCCTTGCCAAAACAAACCTAACAGATTAAAAATTAAACTAATTTGCATGAACATGACCTATGTCTTCCCAATTACATAAAGGAAGTAACAAGGCCAGATTTCAAATAGTGTGTTTGTATATTTTTTCTCTTTTGATTAGTGTTGTTTTTTTAACTATGTTGGGTTTGCATGGCAAGGTTTTGGTAGTGGGGAAGGGCTACAGGGGTGGCTTCTGTGAGAAGATGCTAGAATATTCCCCCATGTCTGACAGAGCCAATGTCAGCAAAGCTCCAAGATGGACATGCTGCTGGCCAAGGCCGAACCCATCAGTGATGGTTGTGGCACCTCTCTCATAACACATTTAAGGAGGGAGGGGAAAAAAAGAACACCACCACAATTGCAGCCAGAGAGAGGAGTGAGAATATGTGAGAGAAACAACTCTGAAGACACCATGGTTAGTGAAGGAGGAGGGGGAATAAATGTTCCGTGCGCTGGAGCAGAGTCCCCTGCAGCCCATGGTGAAGACTATGGTGAGACAGGCTGCCCCCTCCAGCCCATGGAGCTTAATGGTGGAGCAGATATCCACTTGCACCCAAAGGAGGCAGTTAACTTGTGGGAAGACCGCACTGGAACCCCCAGGCTCCTGGCAGGATTTGTGACCTTGTGGGGGACCCGTACTGGAGCAGTATGCTCCTGAAGAACTGCACCCTGTGGAAGGACTCATGTTGGAGTTCATAGACGATTGTCTCCCATGGGAGGGACCCCACACTGGAGCAAGGGAAGACTGTGGAGAGTCTTTCCCCTGAGGAGGAAGGAGCAGCAGAAACAATGTGTGATGAACTGATTGCAACCTCCATTCCCTGACCCCCTGTGCTGGTTGAGGGGAGGAGGTAGAGAATTCAGGAATGAAGTTGAGCCTGGAAAGAAGGGATGGGTGTGGGGAAGGTGGTTTTAAGATTTGATTTTGTTTCTCATTACTCTACTCTGATTTGATTGGTAATAAATTAATTTCCCCAAGTTGAGTCTAGTTTGCCCATGACTGTAATTGCTCAGTCATCTTCTTATCCCAACCCATGACCTTTCATTATATCTTCTTTCCCCTGGCCAGCTGAGGAAGGGAGTGCTAGAGTAGCTTTGGTAGGCACCTGGCATCCAGCCAGGGTCAAGCCATTAACCCTTCCAAATCATGTCAAGGTGAACAGGAGGTTTTGATTTGCCAACTGTGTACTATTCATTTCTTAACAGAAAGGTGCTGTACTGAACCTAGAATAAATTTTCAAAATATTGGAAAAAATCATCCAGACTATAAGACTTAGCCAAAAATTACTAAGAGATATTTGTTTAACACATAGTTATTCAAAGCATATCAGCAGTGGTAAATGATGTGATGATATCCTCCATCTATTAGCCAAATTATTTATTCCCTTCCATGATAAACTAAAAATCTGTAAGCCTATAAATGGATTACCAGACCTCAAGCCATCAACACAGCACCTTTATTTTTATCTCATTCTTCACTATTGCTACTGGGGTGGTTTTGTTTGTTTTTTTTTTTTAATGAAACTGTGGTTGACTAGCAGTGTAAAATAACAGGCACGTGTCTATCATTATTAAAATAATTCTTTCTTGCAATTAATTTTTTTTTCCTTGCAGTGCTGTTGGCAAGTCATTTAGGTTGTAAAACTAGTACTTCTGCCAGAATATTGCAAGTAACATGCACGCTGCTACCAAATGCTTTCCTTTCAAGCACTTGAATATAGTAGCTGGATACCTAAGAGTTTACATTCATAAATGAAGGGGAATTCCCCATGGCCACATTATCTTCTCTTTAGATGTACTGTTATGTTTCAGAAACACTAGCTTGAACCAATTTGTATCAAGTGCTTTTTTATAGCATAAAGGAAACATTAAAAACATGGTATAAATCAGAGCTAAACCTAGTTTTGCATGAACCCTATTTGCCTTTGTGTGTTCTTATTATAATGACTCCGGAGAAGACATACTTCCACAGTAGGAGCTACTCAGCTCACTAATGCAATCTGAATTTGTGTACCAACACATTAATGGTAAGGTCACAAAGTTAATGATGTTTAAAACTGTATTGTAAAATTTGTCTCAGCAACCTCATAAAAAGTAGCAACTAATGAAGTACCTTTGATTCATGGTAACACTAACCTTGTTTCTTCAAGGCGCTAAGTTCATAATTGTAGCTGGAATACTTCTTTGATTTTAATTTATTTTTTCAGACTATAATTTTCACACCTATTTTATTGGGCCAAAGAGAACTTGTACACAGAGAAACAGCATCTATCCTTCCAAAAGTTTCAGTGCTGTAGGCAGTCCTCAGAGTTTTCACTGCAGCTCTGCACATAAAGTCTCATTTCACGTAAACACCTTTGCATCATTAAATGTGATAATGCTGTTGCCGTTTACAATGTGTAAGAAAGAAAAACTTGGATTTCTAATTATAAAACTAGTGGTTTTATTTAGAATTCCTGTTACACTGAACTGGGATATGCATAACAGGAAGCATGAGTAGAGTTTAAGGATTTACTGTAAATCCAAATAATTATAACTATTAAAAAATTTAGTTGTTAAAATTAATTGGACTTCCAGTCCAATTTAAATTTTAAATATAAACATTAAAATAAATAAAAATTAAATTTAACAATTCTAATAGTCCAAGCTGAATAATGAGTATGAAAAAACATCATGAATTATATGTTTTAAATTATTGTATTAAAATATATATAGATATATGTATAGACCTGGTAAAAATTCTTTTATTCTGATGTTATCACTCTTTAAATGTTCTCCTGGGCTGTAAACGTGAGCTCACAGTCTTCCCTGGGCAATATCAGGAATAGGTAAGTTGAAACAAGCCCTTTGGTATCCTGAGGTTTTCATTAGGAGGACAAGAAGGATGCTTAAGGTGAGAATGGTAACAGAAACGTGATGATGATGCTTTCTTCCTCCTGACTTTTGGGTTTCCTTAGAGCTATTATTCTTTCCATCCCTGCTTGCTGCTTTTCCCCTGCTCCCAGGGAGGGGGTGAAAGCTGCCCTGCAGACCTCCAATTTTTCTCAGGGACTGTTTGCCAAGAGTGGACTGCCTGGGGGTGTCAGCTCCTTCCCTGGTGGCATTCACAGAGCTGGAGTTCAGACAGGCTGGACAATGGGCACTTCGCCATGGGGCACCAGGTAAACCCAGCTCAGTCTTGCTCAGGCCTAGGACAGCTAGATCAGAGCAATTCAAAGCCTGTAACTTTGTAATAAAAGTGGAATTGTATTTACTGGGTTGCATACTTTGTTTTGGAGAAGTGGCTAAAGGGTGAAGAGGTCTTGATACCAATACATCGATATATTAATTTTTGTGTGTATGTGTATACGTATTCATTTTGGATGGTATGTAAATAACAAGATGGAGGCAATGGATTTGAATAGTGAATGCATATTCCGTCTTGCATAAAAGTAGTTGCAACTATCCAAGGATCAACTGCCAGGAAACTATCAGGTTTCAGAGCAACAGCTCTCCTACCTTTACATAAAGAAAGCCTTTCACTTAAAAAATACTTTCTCCTTATATTTCTCCTGCTAGGGATAGCTAGTGCTGTTCAAGGTCTCTTAGTTGTATCCATCTTGCTCTAATTTCACCCTTGCACTATAAATCAGAAATCTCTCAATATGGAGCAACTCAGAAACTGGAAGGATGTATGCAAAGATTTCCTTTAAAAATAAAATAAAATTTAAAAACATTTCCTAGAAAATAACAGTATTTGTAAGGATTTATGTGAAATTACAACTTAATTTGAAATCCATGAGTTATTGGTTGAATAAGGACTAAACAGTCTGGAAAGTAAAATTAATAACTATTTATAAACAGATTTTAATTTTCTCCTTTAGATTTATATCAGCAGCATTCCATCACACTTTACTCATGGATCTACTAATGTAAGATTATTCTCGTAAAGAGTTATGTCCATAATAAAAAGTGCATTCAGTAAGCTGCCTTACTTATTTTTCTCCTTTTTCCTTTTGCTCTACCAATTCCATTTAAACAGTGGCAAAACTAAGCCCAAGAGTATAAGTAAATTTTTCTTGAAGCCTAATTAGTTCAGCTGTGACGTCTTTTTCATTTCTGGTAATAGCTACAAAACATGGTGCATATATCTGTATAAGAAAAGCACTTAGGACGTGCCAAAACAGAGGCATATAGCTACATACAAACACAACCACAAATAGGGTCTTCTTAGTAACTCATCAAAATACTTTCGATCTCACAGCAGCAAAGTCTTCAGATAATTATCATCTTTCCTATCGTCTCCTTAAATGCAAAACACTGGCTCACAGCAAGCAGCTCGGGTAGGATGGTGATGGCTTCAGAGACAGAAGACAAGATCATCCCCCTCCAACTGAGGGATGAACTCTGAAAACTAAAGGAATCTAAAGAATTACTTATGGCATACAGAGGAAAATTCTCTCCAGAAATGCTATTGAAAAACATCTCTTGGATACAACTAGAGATTGGTTTAGGAAGAATTAGAAACATTCCGTTCTGTTTCAAGGTAGAGGTACATTTACTGGTTAACAAAGTTAATAGAGGTAGAATGAAGAATTTTTTTCTATGGCTGCACCCATTCATATAGGCATACAATTTAGTAAAGTTTGCAGTTGTGGTGTGGATTAATGCCTGAAAGTCTCTTACATTTATCAGCAGTTGCCATGTCAATGCTAACATAAGCTGCATCAATCAGTTGATCTGATCAAGTGATCCTTTCTCCCCCATTCCAAACACATAGACCTTTATTGAAGGCTGCTGCATATTTTTTATCTTTTTTTTTTTTTAAATTCTACCTTCTTTTCTTCCACACCTTCTCTCATTTAGGTCCTTATTATTTCAAATGTAAACTTCTTCTCTTCAAATCTGGCCTACGTAACTGTTCTGCACACCTTGTAGATGCTGTTCTCCTGTGGTGAGTCTATAAATCCCAGTTTCCCCCTGCTTGCAAGTGTTTTGGTTTACCTTGTGTAGCATGTTCAAGGTGTATCTTTCTGATTAAACTGGAGAGCCGCCAAGAGGCACTAAGACCACGGGACCAGACTGTAATTAGTCTGAAGTGTTGCTACTGGACCCCAGCTGTTTGAGTTTTGGGTCCCCAGCATCAAAGGTGTTGTTATATAGATCTGGACCAATTGGTCTGCGCTTTATGCTGACATAGATGTATGCATTATTGTTTCTTCTTGGTTTCATCTTTAAAAAAAAATCAGCACCTGCCTATTGACATTTTCTGTGCTGTTGTGCTAGCTTCCAATTTCTTGTAAAAGACTTCAAAAGATCAGATCAGCTCCCCCAAGTTGTACAGAGATGATTTTTGGTGACTTAATGATTCAGTAATGATGAATAAAGCATTTTGCTCAGACTTTTGTCTTGAATACACCTTTTTAAAATAAATTGCAACACTATTATCTTGGACCATATTCTGCTAGACCAGATTCTACCTCAGTGTAGAACAGCTAAGCGAAGAGCTTGTAACGTCTATACCTGTCCAAGAAATTGGACAAGAACACCGCAGTTTCTGTCATTACGCTATACAATGAAGAAAGGTGTATTGTATCATTTCATTGTACTATTACTAGTATCAACATTGTGCAGTCTTGAGAACTGATACTATCTGAAAAAAATCTCAGCTCTTCACAGTTACATCATTTAAGCTGGTGCTTGTAATAAGGAGGATGAAAAAAAATATTTGCAGTATGCCAGCTATCAGTGAAAAATGGAGAGTAATAAACTATCCAGGTCTAAATGCAGCAATAGATCAGAAAAACTATCTAACCATAACAGCTGCTGAAGATCTTAAAATGTCTTTTCTATTTAAACATAGCCCAAGGTTTGCTCTAAATGTACCTATGAATACATCTAAAAGAAAATGTCTATAAAAATCATATTCACTTTGACCTCAACAATTCATAATGCAGAACTTCTCTTTGTTGCACTCACGAACTCCATAACTTTTCAATAAGAAGTTTGGATGACTGATAAACTCTTTGCCTTAAGTCTTCATATGACTTGACTTAGTGCAGTCTCCAAAATAATGGCCTTTTTTTTTTTTTCCTAAGTTTTGCATTAAAAGGTAGGATCATTGTGTTAAAGGATATAGGAAAGACACTTCTTAATTTATGTGTTACATGAACTCATATATAATGATAGTTCATAGCTTCAGGAGCTGCTGTTACACAGAACTTATCTGAATGATTGGGATGAGAATTTTGTATTTGCTCTAGCTGTGGCACAATAAGTATAGTCAGCAGGGTATGTAAGTAGTCAGTTCCTGCAGTAAAATACATGTACTAGAAGATACATAAAACTAGTGATGTAAAATTTTGAGGAATATTACATTGCACAAGTGCTGAGGTGAAAAGCTGTCTTTATGGATCTGTTTTGGAGCTGGGCAAGCTTATAGCTGCATGAGTCATAAGGGTTTACTCGGTTTTCTGAGAGGATTTGATTTCAAAAGCAAAATTGCCATGCAGGAGCCAGGGTTTGATATTAATGTATCTGAAAGAACATGCACTTTTGGAGAGGGCAGATAGGTAGAATAAAACCTCCTTTTGTCAGCGTCAAAGATAATATTTGATATGTGGGAACACAGTGAGATGACTGATTAGATTGCAAGGTTAATTCTTCTTGGTAGAAAGAACTAACCTGCATGAAATTGAAAATAATTATAATCTTGTTCAGCTACTAAAACCATGATGACTACATTTTTTTTTAATACTGCAAGTGATTGAAGTATGTCTCCTTTTGCTTTTCAGTGCCATTACTAAAAATGCTTCCACCATTTTAAATGTATATGTACATTAGAAGTAAAGTTTGTCTATTTTTGATTCTGAATATTTGCAGACCAAGCTGATAAATTCATTATCATTTAGATGTTATTAATATGTATACAAAAATTTACAGTATCCTCATGATTTCCATTAAGAATGTCTTAAATAAATGGAACAAACATTTTGGGGTTTTGGTTTTTTGTGGGTTTTGGGTATTTTTTCCTTTTTTTCTAGTATCTAGTATCCAAAGAACTGTACCATGCAAAAAGATTGCTTGGTGTAGTTCCTTTGGGCACATGAAGATCTGAAATGAATCCTGAAGTTGAAATTCCATTCAGAAGTTATGTTTTACATATCTCATGAAAATGATTTTAAGTATTTTTTTCCTAGTTATATAAAATTTTAGTTTGAATATATATATTTGTGCAAAATGCTACTTAAAATGAGAAGCTTTTTTATGAATGAAGAAGATTCTTATATGCGAATTTTCCCTTCTGTCTCCACTTATCTTATTGGAGAAACTGCACTGCAAACAACTGCACAAACACATTTTCATGTTCTTGTTTTTAAAGTCACACTTAAATCAGGGTTTACAGAACTCTGAAAACTTGTTTGGTAAACTCCTGGCTGCACTAGGTTTATTTGAAAACTGTTGTTCACCTTAATATAATTAAGTTTTTCCATGGTTGAATTGCATTGCAGATTCCTCTTTGAGAACATGGGTGAATGATAGCAAAATATTTTAATATCTTAGGGAAAAAATGGCTGACGGAAAAGGTGGCAAAAGTAGTTTCTTATAGTTCAGGAATGAAAACCAGAAATGTATATAAATGAGTCATAGTATTTATGGCATGTTACAAAAATACAGACAAGAACAAAAATGTTTGATTCCATGATGATTTAAAAACAAAACCAAAACAGCAACAAACAAAAAATTCCCCCAATACTACATGGAAAAGCAATTGCAGTTAGTTTAGGATGTTCAGAAAAATATCTTATGTCTTCTATATCTGGGTTTGCTACTAATGATTGTGTTACCTCACTGACTTTTTTTAAAGTTAATTTCCTTTCAAGTGTTGCACGCAGTTATGTCTGAACCTTTGTGGAGCTGTGGGGTTTTTTTGCTTTTGTTTTATTTTGTTTTTTTTTACTTCCCCATTTATTTGTTTATTTTTTAACTCATACAGCCATTGAATCTTGCATGTAACTGTCCTTGTCTCTACAAGAATAATATATAGGTGGGCTACTATAAGAAGTCTAACAGGTATTTTCTGATGGTTGTTTTCTAGATCTTGGAACTCTGTTATTCGATCTCTTAGTTGTGTCTTCAGCCAAGTAACATATAAGACAGAGTAGTTTTCCAGAACTGTTAAAATACAGTTCTTGTTCTGCAAATGACTGGTTTTTTCCTACTCCAAAAGATCAGTGTTCTTTAACCCCAAAGATTTATTTTTACTTTATATTTTGTGAAAGAGATGGTTAAACATCCAGTATCAGGATACCTTGATATTGATTGTATACTCTTTCTACTAAAAAGAAATGTATATAAAAATGTGGTGATTAGATATGAGTAAACAAACTCTGATTCTACAACCATTAAACTTCTTTGAGCCATGCTGCTTCTTTCCCATCTGCAGAAGCAGTGTGTCCTTTTAAGACCTCAGTACTGTAAATAGACAGACAGACTAGAATGTTTTAGTGGGAAGCTCAAAGACTTCAAGACACAAAATTCACTAATTACACAAATCTATTTAAATCATTTTGAATAGACTATTGTGATAATGTACTAGAAAAAAGAATGGAGATAGAGAGTTAAAGAAACAGGCCAGAAGAAAAAAATAGCTGAAATCTCATTGAAAATAATTCTCACATTATCAGACTCGCCTGTCATATTTCATAAGGTTTTTAAGAAATGTTGAATAGCATTCTGCAAATAGCACTTAAAATGATGCATTTCTCTATGGAGGCAAAAGTCTTTGGAAGTACTTATTCATGGGCATTTGGGGACTATGACTTGTCAGCATTTGTGAGTATTATCCAAGTAATAACCCTTTAAAGATATCCCAGCATTTCCAAGTTGGCAATGCTCAGCTTTATTGCAGACTAACATCACTCCTACAAGCATCTAAAACAGCTGTTAAATGATCAGTCTTTGCAAAAGAGTCGTTACTTTAGTTCTGCTTCTGCATATGAGCTCTCATATATTTTTTAGGGTGATTGCTTAAGATCAGGTGACAGTATGCAGCTCCTCAAACATCCAATATCTAAAATTTTGTTCATACTTGTTGGTAATATGTTTAAGAACACTGAAACATATGTTTTAAGAGGGAAATCATCTAAATTCCTAAAATTCTAGATAGCAATACTTTAAATTGAAGAAAGATGAGAAGAGATGCCTTCTCATCACATGTACCAGCCCTAAGGCTGGACTGCTGCTGGTATGGAAACTAGTTGCAGATGAAATATCCTCTTGTTCACCCTATCAGCTTAATGTATAACTTCTGAATATGACTTATCATGACCATCAGACTTTATAGATACAAGGTTATGTGAATATATAACTGTGGAGCAGCTAAGAAAATGATTGACAAGAATCAAAGTAAATAGAAGATTCCATTCAATTTCTTGAGACTTTCATTGTCTGAGCATGCTATGCTGGTGCTTTCTAACATCAACAACTGGCTTAATAAATATTTTTTTAAAGTGATGAGGTAGAATCAATAAAAATTGCTAACACCTGATATAGTAAGGGGATTTTATATATTTTTTTCTCTCCCTTTCTCATCATTAGTTCATCAAGATATTAACAGTTATGAAAGTACATATGCTATGAAGCAGTCGTATTTAAGATGTCTTAATATTGATGATCCCAGCACTAGAGACTGAAACTACATCAGTGCTGTAGAATGTGGAAAACAAAAGGATAAGTGTGAACTTTAGAAACCTTTTACTATATAAGCAAAGCACTAGAAACATCTCCTGCATGAGAGATTCCCTTCTTTAAAGTGGTGAGAATGGGCTTTCAGTCAACATTCTCCCATGACTTACAGGAAGTTATCCATCCTCCTCAGGCTGCAACTGAAAGTCAGCATCCTTGGGCATAGGATGTTCTCAGCCTTGTTTGTCCTCTGAACCCCGAGGAAATTAACTGTATACTAAGAAATGTGGAAAAGGAATACAAATCCATCCATAAGTCATAGTAGTCGGAGCTGCTAGTAGCTCTCCATTGATTTTAGTCATGAGAGTTCTGGGGTTTTAACCTGAGGCATGTGGAGCTGTCGTATGCCTACAGATACAGAAAGCACTTCAGCTTTAGTTCTCCTTTTTTCTACCAGACTTCAGCTATAAGCGGTTTCACCCTTGAGAATGCATTTTGCAATAGGAAGATGTTGTTGATTCTGGTACATTTTATGTTACAGCAAACTTTGATGTGTTTTAATTTTACAACTGGATTATCCAGTCTAACGCTCATGCCCCCTAGTCAAATCTAGAATAATGCCATTCATGTCAGTTCAATATCTGTCATCAAAAATGTGTGTGTGTGTGCTTGTAGCAGCTGGCTTAAACACTAAACTCAAGCTCACATAATATTTTCTGAACAACTTGATTATTTTTCTTGAATGTAGGAACAGTTAAATGGCTATCAGTGTGTTTAAACTTAGAAAAATAAATTGTGCATTCCGCAAAATTTTCATTAAACATTTGTTTTAAGTTAATAGTATAAAAGAAGAATCTTCATACACACTGGATCCAAGAAACAGAGATGTTTGACAAAATGCCTGGCTAGAGCACACTACTACTTATTTTAGCTATACATAGCGCAACATGGAAAGACAACATAAACTATACTTGCTACTTTACAATAAATTAAAAAGTATTCCTTTTATACTAAGTCTACGGTAAAAGTGTGTGCATTCAATATGAAAGTGAAATTGAGTTTGTTTTCCTCAATTCAGTGAAAATCTGCAATGCACTAATTGTTCTCATAAAGGACTGAAGCTTAGTTTCCCTTTGCATCTCTAAGATCTATTTAAAGTCATTAGTTATTAATTATGGAAAGACTGTAATGAATGATTTATTTCTGTATTAAGTAGCACCATACAAATGTTTGCAAATGTCTTTTCAATTGAGTGTATCTCAACTGGCATGATTTTGTATATATCTGTTCTTTTTGGTGATGTAAAAACTGTATTTGCCCTTTGATTTTTTATTATTATTTTTTTTTTAGAATATTCTCTATGGTGCAATTGAATTCTTAGCATCCTCTCTCTTTAGAAGAATATGTCAGCTCTCAAGTGTCCAGTAGTTCTTTTTATCTGATGTGGACTCTTTAAAACCCACAAGCATGTCTAGGTTATCAGATTTGCCTTAAAATGCTGCCATTCATCTGTTCAGTTTAATGCATTCTCAGTTGGGAGTTGCTATATTGGCTAAAGGCTATGCCACACTGCAGCTTAGAAAATGAGAAAAGAAAGGCAGCCAGGCTCAGGCTAACTATACCATTAACTTTCCTTCAGCCTGCAATATATCAACAGAGCATCAGACCTAATCATGTTTTTTATAGCTGCTCTACCACAGCAAATAATGATCAGAGATATTTATTCAGAAAGGAACACTGTTTAGTCCTTTGGAAATTTGCTGTTCTCTTAAACATGATATGCAGTGATTGCCCATTAATCTTATAATGCATATTTCTCACTATTTTTAAAAAACTATTCATGCTCCGAATGCTAGAGGAAAGGGAAGAGGTGAAGTCTTTACCTGTAAATGGCAAGATAATGTACTTGACTAACCCCACTGAACATCTAACGTAAATGGTGTTATGTTGCTTTTCCTGCCAGTGAATATTGTACGGCCATGTATATTGATTAACTAGTGATGCAAACCAGCTCTTTTCTGTGTCCTATTGACTGGATCTATTTTGTACTTATAAATACCTAATTGGGTCTCAGGGCAGTAATGCTTTCAGTTTATAGTCAGTTTACTTTCATTCCATGTTGACAAGATTGGGTTTTAAATATCATGGGAGTACAAGATCCAAAGCTAATCACCTTAAGGAAAATCAGTCAAGCCTTAAGGAAAATTGGTTTTAGGCAGGGTCTCTGCAGAATGTTTTACTGGAAGGAAGGAGGATGTGTCAGTAATAGCAGAAATACCAGTCCACCATAGGATTTGTGACTTGTGAAAAGCATTGGGTAAATTCATTAAAAATTACAACATTGGGCTGCAAATGAGTTTTAGCTGGAACATTCATTTTTATGGATTCCTGTTTAACAGAACTACATACTTAGATACTATCTGAAAAGTAGAGATTAGCTAGCAGAAGCTGAAATTTTTATTTTAATTTAGATTTCTACTTTTTACTTTACTTCAGAAGGTAGAAAATCAACTGACTTATTTAGAGTAAAATGTAAGGATTTTCCATTTTATTTTGTTAGAATATATGTGTGAATAACTATCACTTACTATCATTTGTATAAAATAGATCAACAAGCAATAGTCTACTTTCTTGCTTTTCAAATGTGTACCTCCTGTTCTGTAATTAATCACTTGAAAGCTTGTATGAAACTAAGCACGTAGCCAGTTGTGATATGTTTCAGTTAATTGGAGGTGAAAATGATATCACTTAAGGCATGGTCCTTCATCTCCTGAAACAAAAATAAAAGCAAAGAAACAAAACCAAACACCCTGTGGCCACCAGCCTGCAAGGTAGTTGTTCCCCAAGCAGCTCCCATGCTACTGTGTGTAATAGCAGTGGAGGACACAGGAATACTATGGACATAGGGAAAGGCTGCTGAGCACTAACATGAGTCAACCTCCAGCTACTGCTGCTTCATGGTATGAAAGCTACATCTGGCTCCTGAGGCAGTGTCTTGATGCTGCCGGCCAACCTGACCACAGCTACGAAAAGCACTACAGCACTTCTTCCGTTTTCACTTGGGTGACAGAAAGTCACATTACAGTATCTCACAGGGCTCTCATGAGAATTAGTAATTAGTGATGCTAACAGAACGTGTAGAACAAATTACAGAGGTGCCACAATTATGCACAAACACCCCATGCTTGTTCCATAATTCATTCCCCTTTTCTGTATTTGGCGTGTAAGAAGAAAAAACAAGGAACTCATCTCACCAAGCTTCAGTCTCAATATCTGTGTAAGAAACAAGCAAGCTAAGACAGATAATTGTTTGCATAAGAGCATGGCTAGAGAATACTGACCAGCTGCTAACAGATAAACACTTCCCCCCCCTCAGCTCCTATTCTCCTTGATATTTAGTGCACACTTTAATACTCCAGACCTTCGTACCCTCTTCAGTTCTGCTGCTGTGATGAATTCTTTTGCTTGTGATTCCCATGAGGGGGACCTTTGGGCATGCCTGGTCTCTGCTACATGGCCCATCTACAACTATTAATTTTGTGCTGATAACTCCTGGCCATGTATATGTTTTGACCCCTTTTGACTCTACCGATTACACTTTTTCTCTGTTTGTACAGATGAAAAAAGTTCAAGGAGACCTCATATCTTCCTAGAGCTGAACAGCTTCTCTCAACTGAAGCATTTTGTTTCCTTTCAGCAGCTGTGAACTTGGTAGTATTTCTCGTCCTTCCATTTTCATGCTGCCAGAGTGTGTTACAAGGAAATTAGAGAGGAGCTGCGAAGGGCCAGCTGTTGAATGTTTAAAAAATAATGGTATGAGGAAGCTGCAGGAAAATGCCAGATTTTAAAAAGCAAGTAGAGATGTCAGAGTGATAGTGAATGTCTGACTCTTGGCATAGAATGGATAGTTGCAGCTCAGGAGACAGATCTTAGACCCTTTTATGCTCTTCCTCACAATCAGAAACAAGGTATGATTCAGGCAGGAGACCTCCAAGGACCTGTACATCCAAATTCGTCCATTTTTTCCTTGATACCTCTGCAGAACTGGGAACCATGTAGTCAAGGGTGCAAAAGGGTGCACCTTAACAACAGCTTCAAAAATCCTAGCATTCTCTGTTTGCACTGTTTTCCCCAACCCTGACCAATTCCCAAGAACATATGGACCTAAGACTCTATTTATTTACTGGAGGAGATCTAATAACACTTCCAAGCTGTTTCCCAAGATAATAGGAAATGAGACTGGGACGGGGGAATAGGGGAAATATGGACATCAATATGGCTTTTGACATATTGAAGTGAAAGTATCTTCTGTTCCAGTGCATTTTTTTTTTGTGACAGTCACTGTCCTGAAGATCTTTATTATCTCTCTGCTCAGCACCTGCTCATCTTGTTCTTAGCTGGGGGCTCTCAGTGCTACTGGAATGAAAATAATAAATACCTGCTTTACTGTGTATTCCCACTGAGCTTCCTCTGTGAGATTACTTGCAGTAGCATCGCAGCTATGTGTTTGGAGATTTGATCTTTAATAATTTGCCTGAATCTGCCCACTGTGCAGCTGGAACACATGCTGATGTGAAGGGGACTTTTGCTGGAGACCCAAGAAAAGTAATGTAAGCAAAAAATGTGAATCAAAACCATGTCTGTATTTGTTGCATGCATTACGTAAAGCCCATATCTCAAATCTCCACAGAACTTCTTGTTTCAAAGAAACTCTGATTCCAAACTGAATTCTATTTTCTCGCTCCAATGTATTCACTATTTAAAGCTATTAAAACTTCTAAATGGAAGTGAAAAACCTATATATGAAATTAGATCTCTCTAGGTGTTTAAACAGTTGTCTCTTTTTATTTATTGTATTAAACTATGTTTAAAGAAAAAATGTTTATTCATGCAGATCACTTATGCATTACCATATATTTCAAATAAATATTGAATGTTTAATTTCCTTAATATAGAATATAATTCATGCTGGAAACCTTTTCTTGAAAACAATTA
>JAOXJM010000001.1:106556379-106566909 GCA_026413425.1 Tringa solitaria | reverse complement strand
ATGTAAAACTACAGAACACAAAATTGGTTCGGTTTTACTTCAAACCGGGACAACTGCCTAGTAAATGTAATCATTTCTGAAACTTGGATTTTCCTAGTTTCACACATACACAGGATTGCCTTCTTTTTTTCTTGATCAAATCTTTGCTATAACTCAAACACTTGTAAGAACTCCCTTTTGCAGTTTCTGACTGGATAGATATTTGAGAAGAATCATACAAATTGCTTTTCTCCAGTAAGTTGTAGAACAGTGTAGAAAGGTGCTGCTTCAGATTACTAACTGTTCCCACAGCAAACTAAAAATATTATCACATAGATTAGGTGTCACAAAGTAAAGGAGAAAGGATAACTTACTTTTTTTTTTAGATGCAAAATTGATATTAAATCTTGCTGTGCCTATAAAGAAAAATATATAAGGAACGAAAGAGGAAAAATTAGGAATGAACTGTACAAAAGTTTCTAAAATGTATTCAAAGATTTATCTTTCTCCAAAGACAAACCCACAAGTGGTGTGACTCTTCACAACTGCAGTAGAACTAATAGAGTGGTGCATGTTTACCACAAATACTCTGGACCAAGAAGCCAAGTGAATACAATTATTCTCTGAAACCTAAGCATTTATCAAAATCACGCAAATCTTTAACTTAATGATATAGGGTAAAGGACGATTGGCATGGTATGGCAGGTCTGAAAAGTGGAGACAGGGTGCAGTGTGAAGGAGTACAGACATGGGATTATAAGAGATGGGTCAGGGACTGGCACTGGAGGACATGTGGTGATAAACTGGATGGCCAGTTAAAGAAGCACAGACCTGGAGATGAGAAAATCCAGTTTTAGGGAACAAAGAACAAAAATTAAGGGTTTAACATAAGTAAAACCACTCCATATGTAGTAAGTTTGGATGTTACATGGAGTCGCAGACCATAGAAGAGAGATCATAGTGAAAAGCATGTTACCAAACATAAAAATGATCCAAACCTTCTTCCTCATTTTGGGGCGTGAAAGCATTAACTTAGACATCATATTCCTCCCAGGGGAAGACTCAAGATGCTAAGATGTCACCACACCCATCCATAGGTTAAAGTCATTGACTTTGGGACTTGGGAGGGGAGTGGAAGAGTAAGTGTAAAAGAGGCAGATGCTAGGAAGTTTTTGTACATTAATTTAAAATATATTATTAAGAGAATTTGTTTCTTTTCTTTTTTTTCCATGTAATACAAATTACACAGAAAATATGAACTAATTCTGTTACTAGATTGTGAAGATCACAATCACACTAACAACAAATCCTTGCCTTTATGTTTAAGATGTCTCATTTTTGCCTATAACAAGACTTTCAGCATAAGAGATGGAATGTTATCAATTTCATAGACAAAATTAATAGAAATAGTTACCCTGGAAACAAATTTCCATGAGAAATAGTGGGTTTTCCACCTCTTCAGTGTTTTCAGGTCACAAGAGTTTGCCTTTCCAGAAGACATAATTTCATCAAATACAAGTTATAAATTAATTAAACAGAAATTATTGGATTCACTACAGAAGTGATTCTGTAGATATCTGTAGAAGATATTATTGCTACATTTTATGGAATCACCTCTGTAGTGAGCAATACAATAACAATAATAGTAGTAATAATAATGTAATAGCAATAATAATAATAAAAAATATTAGCAAAATGTAGCAATAATAGGATATCTACCAGTATCATATGACCCTAAACAGTATGAATTTTATATCAAAATGATACGTGTTTCTGCGATGGGAAATTCTCCATCTCTTTATTCCATGAATTGCTGTACCCTCCCTGTCTACTATAATGCAATCAGTTCAGCTTGAGTAACACTTCTGACTGACATAGTTCCACTGACTATTCTGGGACTTGATAGCAGCATAAGGCTTTGGCTTTGATCCATAGATTGTATTCTTGTAAGAAAAATTTTCTAATATAATTAGTAGATATTTTTTTTTTAAAAAAAAAGGAAATGAGATTGAAAAAAAATTATTTAAAACTATATTTTTCTCTGGATTTCCCTGGTCTACTTAGCAGTAAATACAGGTAAGGGGGACATATGTGCAAGCTCAGGTGTTTCTGAAAAACTTTATTCATTGCGTTCTCATCCTTTTAGCATAGTAGCTTATTTTATTGGTCAACTTTTTTTTTTCTTTGTTACAAGGTTAAAAATCCCAAATACAAAGCAACAATCATCAAGCTGGGACAAGGTCCGGTTGGGGTTTTGTGGTTGGTTTTTTTCCTTTAGAGAAATCTTTTCAGACTACTCCATGATGTTAGGAAAACAGATGGTACTTAATAAGTTAAACTCTAATTGCAATCAAGAGTGAATGATGATCAAATTTAAAATTAAATTATGTTTGCAGAAGTATCCTGATATCTTGTTTTGCAAAAGATTATATTTCTTCCTTGTTACAATCCTAGCATTAATCAACAGTAGTTAATGCATATATTATTAAGTTTTACATTATTTTTGAATTCTCCTCAGCAGAAAACAGTATATTGTGGAATAAGAATTGGGAAGGAGGTTAATCTATAAATTGTGCATCTACTGTAAATGTATTTCATATTGCATATGAAATTTAGAGGCATTGTTCTGAGATTAGTATCATGATGGTAGTAGTTGACACAGGCTCGTCTGTTCCCAGTCTAATAGAAAAGAGTAGAACAAACTTGAGTTAATACATTCAGTCTAAAAGGGAGTTGCTGACAAAACTAATAGAGATATCTGAACTTGTTGTGACACAGAATTAAATTTAGTATTTGTAGGAAAAATTCATAGGTCATACTTTTTGTGAGGGACAAAGGGTTGCTTATTTTCCAGCTTTTTCAGACAATGTCACAGAAATGACTATTGAACTAGAGAATCCTCTGCTCTGTTACCTAGGCTATCTTCTGTCCATAGCTGTTTCATTTCATTACTTCTAAATCATCTGTGATGGATGTTCATATCCAGTCTGCGTAGCCTCTGAATATTTCTCTGAATATTTTCTGCTAGAATTTAATTATTTGACTGTCTATTTCAAAAGTTTATTGGCTGTTTCATTCTGTTAAATTGAATCTTTTTTCAGTTGTGGGTGGTTTTTTTTATTATTATACTTCTGACATTCAAAGCAGCATAGGAAAATGCTATGTAACTGTAAAGATCAGCAAAGGGAAGAGAGAAAATTAAGCACGTGCTTCTTTTTTCTCATGATATATAAAAGAGGCTTGGAGAGCAGAACATACAGGTCAATTTAATAGAAAGAGAATAAAAGAGATCAGGAAATGGAGGCAAAATATAAATGAAAGCTTGGCAAACAGATAGCCAACAGTTAGGATTACACATTAGAAGTACTGATCAAATGAAATCTGAGTAAATGTGAATGGAGAGGTTCAAACTGTTAAAATCTATATTTTGGTGTCCCTTTTTGACAAAATATCTTAAGTTATGAATCCTAAAAAACACTGCAAGAAAAGAAATCTTTCATCCAACTGAGGAATGTATTTGACTGATATCGCCGAGTAATTATTCCTGCTTGAGTGGGATTCATAACTATGTGGGAATACACAACAGTTAAGCTGCCTTGCATAGAAATTCTGTGTACTTATTAGAAATAGAGCTTTGTAAAGGTTCAAGGACAACTTCCTGTCAACATCCCCAATAAAGGCACGTGGACGTGTCTAGGGATGCTTCTGACTCACACTGCTTCTGAATCTGGCAAAAACAAATGCATTAGGAGATGGAAGTGAAGAGGTGAGTAGTAACACACAGAAGTGTGGTGGGTCAGCCTTGGCTAGCAGCCAGAAGCCCACTCAGCTGCTCACTCATTCCCCCTTCTCAAACAGGACAGGAGGAGAAAATAGGATGGAAAAGCTCATGGGCTGAGATAAAGACAGGGAGATCACTTACTAATTACTGTTATGGACAAAACAGACTTACCTTGGGAAAAATTAAATTTATTGCCAACTAAATAGATTTAGGTAGTGAGAAACAAATTAAAAAAAAAAAAAAAAAACCAAAAAAAAAACACTTCTCCCCAAACGCTTTTTTCCAGGCTCTACTTCTCTCCTTCATACCCAACTCCTCTACCTCCCCCCTGCCAAGGGCAAATGGGGAATTGAGGGTTGTGGTCAGTCGTCTCACAGATCCTCTCTGCTACTCCTTCCACCTCATGCTTTTCCCCTTCTCCTGCAGGGCGGTCCTAACCAAGTGCTTCAGTCTTTCAGAGTAAACCTGCTCCAGCCTTGGTCTCTTCATGGGCTGCAGAGAATCTCTGCTCAGGGGCCTGGAGCACCTCCTCCCCTTCTCCCTTCTTCCCTCGGGGCTCGCAGGGCTGTTTCTCACACTTTTCCCCTCAGTCCTGGCTGCCGGGCAGTGTTTTGCCCTTTCTGACACGGGCTTTCCCCGAGGCACCACCATGGTGGCTGCGGGGCTCAGCCGTGCCCTGCGGTGGGTGGGTTGGAGCCGGCTGGAACCGGCTGTGTCCAGCTCAGGGCAGCCCTGGCTGCTCCACACAGAGGCCACCCAGTAGCAGCCCCTGACAGCCCGGCCTGGGCACCCACACACGGTGCAAGGAGCCTGGGTTTAACTTCAGGTTAAATATTTTTTACTCTATCCATGAGAAGAGGCAGTACCACCAAGGCGTCTGGTGAGCTGTCTGGAGAAGCAATACTAAGCAGCAAAATCCCGGGTAGCAACTTCGCTTCTAGACTTCAGATGGTGATTTTAGGTGTTTAATTAAATATTCATAAAGGATAGGGTGAGATACAAAATATGAGTAAGTTAACTAAATACAGACAGAAACGAGGAGGAATACCTCTGAGAGAAATTCTGTCCTGCTAGGTTATTCTGATTCCAGAGCCAGCAAAGGAAGCTGCTTTGCAACTATTGGAAACATGAGAAATGCATTATAGTAATAAAGTAGAAATAATAACGAACTGCGGATGTTCTATGACTGTTCATTAATTTTTATTGTTGTTATAAACACAGAATAGTTACTTTTGAAGATCTTCATATCTCAAACTGTCTAATTTTAAAGTTGCTGATATTTGGTTTAACAGCAAAATTTTCCTCTATGTTCTCAAAATCCACATCTCAAAAAAAAAAATCTTTTTTAAAAGCATTTTAAAACCCTAGCTACTGTAAATGAAGTAGCTAGGGACTTAACCACCTGTTTTGATAGTCAGAGGCTCCCTTACTGTTTGGCTGCAGATGCAAGAGTGACTTTGAAGGTAGCTGACACCGGGGCTGGAATGAAGACAGAGAAATAAGTTTTTCCCATGGTACCCATTTGCCATTACCTCTCTTTGATTTGAGGTCAGGTAGGGACTTTTCTGTTCAGTCAAAGTATCTGTCAAGAAGATCTACACTTTATGCAGCATGAGAAGAGCTGGCCAGCATACTGATGTAAATCTAGTGTGTATAGTACCTTTCTAGTGGCTGTGAAATAGAATATATATCACATATATCACATTCAGCTGTGATATTTTCCAAGTGTTTTGCAGCACTTTTGGGAGGGACACAGATTATGAGCTCTGCTAATGTCCAGAACTGTTATGGGAAAGCATATAATAAAGGTAGGATAAGGCTACTCCTGTTAAAAGGCCAGGATTATTTAAAGCTGATGTTGCATTGCCATGTGCTCCACAGTTATGCTTCGTGTGTGAAATCAGAGGCAAAGTAAACTTGTGCTTTAAATTCTGCTTCACTAGAACTGTTTTTAACAATGGGACTTGGAACTGAAATTGCGAATAACTCTACCCATTTCTGAAGCTGTAACTCAGTGAATAAGGATCTTGGTTATTCTCCACCTTGTCCACAGTGAAGAGTGTGTTATTCAAAATGAAGCTTTGAGACCCACTTGTAAGACATAAAAATAGTTACTGCTGTGCTCAGCAGAGGAAGAATGCACTTTTGTGTATGTATGAACTACTGTCCACTCATTTATGTTTATATAATAGTGCTTTTATTTCAAGAAATCATAGTCTTGAGTCATAGAGGTTGATATATTTCAGTAGAAGAAGCAGAGATGGCTGAAAATTTCAGGTAGAACTCTGTCCACTATAAAAACACCAACTATTTTATATAAAAGCATTTTTGCAAGAAAGTGTGGAAATTTTGCAACACAGGGAATGTTATTGAGGTAAATGAGAATACTAAGGGAAGCTTAATTTTTCCTAACCGTATCTAGAAATAACTTAGTTACTTTTAAATATTCAGAATGCACACCTTAATATCCTTACTTCACTTTATAATGTAAATAGAACATTCCAATCTAGATTGGAAAACTTTGTGAAGAGGGCTACAGAAAATAGATACTAATGATGTGATAGAGCAAAGGAATGGGGAAAATCTCTATAGAGGAAGAGAGTTATGCTCAATATTAGAATACTCAGAACATGATTTATTACTTGGGAGAACGCTGCTCCAATAGGTCTGTCATGATTCTGGAGAGTTCTTTTGGTTTGGTGGATTGGTTTGATTTGGGTTTTCTTGGATGTAGATTATAATGTTCTAGAATTACATGGCTTCTCTATAATAAACAGTTAATGCTTGTTATACTAATCAATGAAATGGTCAGAGATGCAATGCACCTGCTCTTTGTATCATTTTTTTTCATTAGGGAATATATGATCATCCAAAATGTTAAGTGCATCTCTCAGGGGCATGTTTCCTGCAACGGCTAGGTTTTAAAAAGTTGATTAAATTATTTTCATTACAGATGGACCAGGACAGCAAACAATTTCTAATGATCAAGTTGCAGACATAACCTAGCACTATGGCTGTAAAGTTGTGTAATATATATCGCTAAATATTCTTTTCCTTTCTCAGTCACATGTTAAACTTCTTTTATGAGTGGTTTTTGATATTTGCTGAGTCAGTAACTTCGATACTTTCTTCTAATATTTGTTTTACCTTTTTTAGCTGATATAGAACAAATGCATTGGTCAGCCATGGAAACACTTTAATTAAAAAAAAATCACAATGATGCAATAACTACTGGGATATTGTAAAATTAAGAATTACGTGCTTCAGATTAAAGCTTTCATTCAGAAATTTGTGAGGTAAAGCACAGGTAAATGAAGAGTAACCTCTTATCAGATGTAGTAAAAGTAAAAAAGTACCCAAGGATTACATGGATAAAAAAACAGCTTGGGGAAACAAAGACACTGTACATGCAAATATCTTCTGAACCAAAGTCTGAGTAAACTGAATGAAAGTATTTATCATGGCTTGTTTTATTATTCACTTCCTCCGAAGCTACGTCTGCTGTCTACAGAGGAATAGAGAATGTATCACATTAATATTTTCATGATTGATAGATGGAGTACCTCACGACTCCCATCTCTTTTCCCACCATTTGAATCTGCGTGGTACATTATGAGAATTATACAACTATGGCGTATCCCAGGGTCACATAAAATAAGATTACACTGGAACTAAACAGTTTATCTCATCTGCAGTCTTCCCTGATCTGGGCTCATCAGTCTTGTAAGAAGGTCTTAATGGACAACCCTCACAGAGAGCTGAGCTCAGGCAAATCAGCACAGGCTGCAATGTAGCTGCCTGAGGTCATTCATGTGGGAGACAGTGGCAGTTTAAATGAACAAAGATTGGCATGAAGCTAGTACCTTAATCAACAAATGAATAAACACTTGCTTTTGATAAGAAATATAGTGGGGTTTCATTATGTGAAAGTCCCTGCTGCTTCAGTTTCTTCCTTGATTCATGGCTGAAGCAAACCTGAGAACAGGAGGCAATACCAGAGGAGGTGTTTCCCAGTTCAAGCTGTACAGGCACAGCAGTTCCTGAAAACATTATAGCCAAGATTTTCCTAAATGATGACTGCTCTGTTAGGATTCTCAATATAAGTAAGTTTGATCTTTAGCAGGAAATAAATATGCATACCTCGAGAACTCTCCCCTTTGAGCCAGCTGATGATCAGAATACGCTTTGGAAAAGCCTGTTCTAAACTCCTTTAAACAAAATTCCAAAGATGAAAACTGAAATCCTCTAGCTGTGATTTTTCTCCTATTTATTGGGTTGAAACTCAGCCTCAGAATACTAATGAACATTGCAAATGGAAATTTTCAATAAACCATGCACTACAGTAACAAGTATGCATCCTGCTGATAAAATCGTAACAAGTTGCATTACATGGGTCTATTTGTTATTTATTGTTTTGGAAGCCATTCTTCTAGAGTGATCACTAACAGCTGGCTGCATATGTGTGCATATTAGTTGTTGTTAATTGTGTTAATGAAGGTATAGCCTTACCTTTTTTGATTTTTCAGACAAACCATCTTCATAATTAAGACCTTAGTTTCTATTACAGTCTTACCAGAATAATGATCAGAACACCAGTCAACTGCAATACATATAATATTAAAACCATCAGTTTCTCACATTTGAGCTGTTGATAAACTAATTAACTTAGTGTAATGTTTGAGTCTGCAGCCACCAGATTGTGGCTGTAAGGAAATTCAAATGCAATCTTGAGCTTAACTTCCTGCATATCATCAGCAATAAGACTGCAGTGGAAGGTTTTTCTGGGCAATTTCAGTTATCAGTTATTGGCCAAAGAGTTACATCTGCACTACTAAAAATGACTTTGCTAGGTTGTCTTGAGACCAAGCTCAGCCCCATCTTGCTGTGCCTGCATGCTGGAGCCTTTGTTGTCTGCTGGCCTAGAGATCCCACTTGGGGAACTCCTTCCTCACCTGGGTGTTTGGAGCCTTCTTTTTGTGACTTTTTTCGGACATTCAAAGGGTTTTTTTGGTTTTATATGAAGCTCGGGGATAAGGGACTTTGACTAGTTCTGTGTTGCAGAAAGGTTGTGTAAGAAATCCAGTATGACTGATAGTGCAAAGTATTCCTGTTTTGCAGGTCTAAAATTTTTCACAACATAAATATACTGTCAAACAAGGACAAAACTCTCAGTCTTTGTATTTCATAAATCTTCTATAGCTTCAACATCATAAACTGAGAATAACAGCCCTATGCAAATGAAACAAAACCGTGCAAACTTAGTTGTTTTAGCTGTTCACTGAAATCTAATTTATTTATATGCTGATATAGGGTTTGATTAGGTTGCAGGCAGAGGTGCTCAGACACATCTAGTGTTTTCTGGTTCTGAATTAATATCTTTTTTTTAATATATCCTTATATGTAACTCAAAATTCACATTCAGCACATTGTAGCCTTTCTGCCTGTGTCGTGGTCTGTCACACTGTGTACCTTATAGGGTGAATTTCAATCAGCCAGGGATTACTCTTGTTAAATAGTCTATAAAAGAGTCTGTGATGTGAGTTAGAGTCCTGGAACATTTATAAAGCAGCAGGAAAACTTTATGTACAGGGCGATAAAATGAGTCTGTTTGCTGGAATATCTCATTATTTCATTCAGATGTAATTCTAGTCTATTTCCACCAGCATAGAGCTGGTATTAGAGCCAGTTCTTGAAGTCTTATTTCCCCCCCCCAATCTAATAGCAAACTAGCCAGAACTAAGTCGTTCTCAGTGGAGCAAAATTGTATGGGCAAAAAAGATAACTTTCTAACATTTTATTTTATATTACAAATTAAAGCTAAATAACTAGCATATATTTTCTTTTTTATTCAACTGTGCAGTAACAGCAATTAATGATATATGTCTATGTACATGTACATATGTTCTTCCTCAAAACTCAGAAGCAAACTTTCTAAAAATGTTCACTTGTATATGATTCAAGGATGATTTCCTCTACTGCTAAAGTTACTGACTGAAACTTCAGGTTCAGCGATACACAGGAGACTAAGCCTATGATCACAGCAATCCATTTCAGCCTAAGACTCTCTAGCTTGTCTGGCACTGATATGCCATCATTTTGTGTTGTGCGTGCATCAGCATCTTTGAGTTGACTGATACTGTAACACCAGCTCAGAAACTACCACTGTACACATTTAGTGTATTATACTTTAAGGACTTTAGCTGTTGGTGGATTTCTGTAAAATGCTGATAGAGTCAACATTGATACTGTTTTATATTGTTAGAAAGGGCTGAGAGAGCACATTTAAATCCAAAGATACAACTCAGTTGTAGCCTAGGCACATTCTTTTTATCGAATCTCAGGTATATGTAACTTTCCATTCTTTTCTTTTTCAAATCTATGTGACTTGGCTTGTTTTCTCCTCAGAATTCACCTCTTTCCTCTTGGTATTCTAGACTAGATTAAATTTGGAGTCACTGATACAGCTTCCCTATAAGAAAGTACTATTGGAAATCATATACCTGGGGATCTAATTAGAATAATTTGAGGAATGTTAAAGCCAGCCAAGTATTTCATCTCTTCTGAGTCACAGCAAGATTTATTTTCCAAGATATATTACCAAATGGGTATTAATGGTTCCTTGTGCTGCTGAAGCTTCATCACTTGACAGGCTTAATAGTCTGCTGGAAGCAGTTGCATGTCATTCCAGGTCTTTGCCCATCAGATAAATATATTTGCCCATGTGTATGTCCTTTTCCAAAGGCTGAATAATAATATAGAAATGCTGGGTC
>JAOXJM010000001.1:106518482-106534740 GCA_026413425.1 Tringa solitaria | reverse complement strand
ACGAGTCAGATAAAAATATTGTTAATGATAGAAGAAAAGACATTTGGTTTTATGGTATGGATATATTAAGAGCCTTAAAACGATACATACATTTTTGGATGGATAACTGAGGGATGTATGTCAGAATTACTGACTGTTGGTTTGCTTTGAGGCTGTTACAGCTAATCATAACCCCAGTCACATCTTCATTCTCTGGTGTCTGTAAGGGAGAGTGCAGGTGGAACTGTTGCATTTGGGTTTGTTATTGACTTTGAGGCTGGGCTTAAAATCTCCATAGATCAGGACATTCTTTGTGTGTGAAGGAGAAGACTGTGCGATGCAGAAGTTGAGCAAGCAAAACAATGGTCATTTCCCCCATCTTCTTTTAATTTTAAATCTGTTATTGGAGGAGTTGTGAAAAGCAGTGTCCATATGTGGAAAGAGGTTGTTGAAGGAATGCAGAAAATACCAGCTAGAGGGAAGACACAGACAGCTCAGTAGCTCCTTTGCTTGTTTATTAACAGTGATACTGCAAACACCGGACTGAAAATCCCATCTGAATTGCCACACTGTCCATAATCATGTAGCAGGCTCTTACCTCTGAAGAGTTCCTGGGATATGTACTACATTTATCTTCCTGGGACCCTCTAATATATGTAAACTCATTAGTCAAGGATATACAAACCAAAGGAAAACACCAGAAGAAATACTGGGAGATACTGGGAGACTAGTAAACAATGTGCCAGATGCCTGCTGAGTCAGGAATCACGGAATCACAGAATAACGGAATCACAGAATCAATCACAGAATCACAGACTCACAGAATGGCAGGGGTTGGAAGGGACCTTTGGAAATCATCGAGTCCAACCCCTGCCAAGGCAGGCTCACCTAGACCAGCTTGGACAGGAATGCAGACAGGCAGGTTTTGAATATCTCCAGAGAAGGAGAGTCCACAACCTCTCTGGGTAGCCTGGTCCAGTGCTCTGTCACCCTCAAAGTAAAGAAGTTTTTACTTATGTTCAGACAGAATTTCCCATGTTCCAGTTTGTGCCTGTTGCCCCTTCTCCTTTCATTGGGCATCACTGAGAAGAGCCTGACCCTATCCTCTTGACACCCATTGTTTAGATATTTATAAACATTGATGAGATCCTTCCTCGGTCTTCTCCAGGCTAAACAGAGCCAGGTCTCCCAGCCTTTCTTCGTAAGAGAGATGCTCCATTCCTCTGATCATCTTCATAGCCTTCCACTGGACTCTCTCCAGTAGTTCCTTCTTTTTCTTGAACTCTGGAGCCCAGAACTGGACACAGTACTCCAGATGTGGTCTCACCAGGGCATAGTAGAGGGGGAGGATAAACTATCTGTTGGATAGTGATAATAATCCTAGGAAGTGAGCCACCAATTATGCTATGAAGAAAGGGGAGTGGAAATAAAGCCCCAACAGTCTTTCCAAGTGAATGTGGAGAGGTGTCCTATACTGATCTTTAATCAGGGAATTGATTGTCATGAGTGTATGAACACCAGCTAAAATCATAAAGGGGCAGGTTGAAAGAACTCACATTTCCATGCTGTGTGAATGATGTTAGAGAGGGGTAAGCTCCTTGCCACTAAGGGGGAGTGGGGTGGGGGGGTGTTCGTTTGGGGTTTTATTTTTTTTGTTTTTATACACCTGTCCTTAATTGTAGTGAGATCCACTGTTTTGGGTAGAGGCTCTGGACTTTTTTAGTTCAATTTCAGACTGCTCATGTGAGCCCAAGCTCTGATCTCGAGTACTGCTGCTCTTACAATCAGATTGTGGGGTCTAGCTTCACAAGTAGTATCTGCAAGATCATCTTAATCCTTTCCACTAATTGGCATGGGGTCTATCAGATGTGCAAGAGCTATCAGTACACAGGTCATCCTAGAGTAAAGCTGGAGCCCAGAAATGGTTAGAAACTGTACTCCTCTCTACTTGTCTGTTGCAGGTTTTTGTCATTCAAGGTGATGCTGGAGCCCAGTACCACCAAGAAGATATTTAACTTCTCCCTCCATATTTTTTCCCACTGAACTTTCATAGCTAAAAGTGAAAGGCAGGTGAAAAAGCTTCACAACCTCTTGCCTGTCACCTAAAAGCTGTTTAAATTCCAAAGTAGAAGCAAGCCATTCCCACCACCTGAACTCTGTCCCAAGGCTCCACTGCATTTTGAGTGAGGGCTTTACCAGTCTTTACAGGAGATTAATTTACCCAGACTTTGTGTTCATTTTGAATATATGCCTTGGCATTGCAGACCTCAGTGTAAATATATGTCTAGCATCTCAGCCTTCACCATTTGTCTTTCAGGGCTATAGAGGTCTGCATTTTCCCCTTACAGGTTCATATCTGAAGTTCACAGATGTAAATATGTGTTTAACGGATACTGAGGAAAGTCACTATAATGACGATTCTCAAAGGTACTGCAACAGCAGTGGATATTGTAGTAACTTCTGCATGTACAGTCCCTTTGCAGTTTCATTAGCATAATTGGAACTAGAACTTACTTTTGTGCTACTCAAATTTGGATTGATTATATAATTGGATGATAATAGTAATGCCTAGCACTTTAACAGTACTTTACATGATCAGAGAGCTGTGCAAACATTAACTAAATAATCTTCGCAGAGCCCCTGTGAGGTAGTAATTAGAGATGGAAAAGGCCCATTACTAGATCATAAAATTCCATTCGCTTGCCAGGGCAGCATACATTTGCCCAACAGAGGACATAGCAGATATTAATCTACTTCTGTGTTAGATCTTTGCTCCTTTTGTGACATTATTTCGATCTGGGAGTTCCCTGAAACTATAAAGGGACTTTACAAAGTTTTTAAATAGTGTTGTAACTGAAGTGCTCCTTTTCGATGAAGGTAAAATAGATTTTTTTCTGTCCTTCTCCTTGCCCACTTTTCAATGTCAGTGGAAAGTGCTGGATTTGATTCTCCTCAAAAGGAGTAATGAAAAGGATGAAGCTGTTTAAAGATGGGTTAGCAATCTCTTGCTTAGAATAAAAAGAGATAGGAAAGACTCCTGCCTTTCTGGAATAAACTCCTGTATTATTACCTATCTGCCAACAGTTCAACACTGATGGTATAAAAGCAAGACATTTCATCAGCAACTATGTAAAATCTCTTTCCATTACCAGATGCTTTGATACAAGCACCACTCAATGCTTATATCCTGTATTTCATCAGGTTTCCAAGGTTGCAAAGCTCTTTGAATGTTAAATACCTGCTCAAAATACAAATATCAATACAATGATAACCTTCACTGCTATCAACCTTTGTCTTTTTTGTGTTGTTTTGACCAACTGTTTTCCTTGACAGTTCCTGTACTTTGACAAAACACTTCTTCTGAATAATTGCTGAAATTGTAGCCATAAGATAACTTTCAGCGTATTCAAGGCTTTTTTTTTTTTTTGTTTGCATGAATATCCGTGCTATATAATTCTTTGTATGAGCACGGGAAGTGCGGGTCTCAGGAGCATGTGCTCTAGTTCTGAGGCTTGTGGCATTAGCAATAGGTCTGTTCAGGGAGATGAGCTGGGGAAAACGGAAGCAGTTGCTGTTTGTCTGTGGCAGACCAGTTCCCTGACCTGGCTTACCACGTGGTTTGCACAACAGCCAGTGGTGCCTGAGAGGTAGCCATGGGAATGTGAATTTAAGGTGAGGAAATGGGGGAGAAATTAGCATTTTGGACAGGAGGAAAGGGGGGAAAGTAAGCTCACATCATTACATCCCATTTATTTTATAGTAGTGATACATAGGGAACCTTAATACAAATAAAGGGAAAAATATGGACTAAATATAACTTGCCTATTTCACAGTCAACAGTGTTAATTCAAAAAGGAAGAAAGAGTTTCTTTTCTTTGGTCTTGGTCAGAGTATGGACTTCATACAAGCTTTGGCAAGTTTTCTTAAATCATTGCTAATTTCTTGAAGTTATTTTTTTAATATAAAGAGATTTAGATGACAACCTTTATCAACTAACATCTGGGCTTGTGTCTGTCCATAAGGATTTCTTGAACTTTTTGGCTTCATACTGCTATAAAAAATGTGAGTTTAAGTTTAAATAAGATATACAGTACAGACTAGATAAATTTCTCCTTGAATTTTTTACTTTCAGATTATTAGTTTTTGATCCATATTAGCAACTCTGAAACTCCAGGCAGACAGCTGTAGAAGCTGGATAACTAGGCTCTTGGTTGGTAATTTTCCAGGAAGACCAGGCTGGAAAGTGAGACAAGTGAAAGCCAGAAAATTGAGGGCACTTATCTGACATACTGTTGTGCTGATAAGCATGAAAGCCTTAAGTACTTCTTAGTTCCTTAAGCTTGTAATTTTCAAGTAATATTCATTATAGATTCAACAGAAATTGTTATCTGTGAGTGCAATAGCACTCTTGTAAACAAAAAGCTTGTTTTTTCAATTATCACAGTTCTTCTGTGGTTTTGTTATCAATTGGAAGCATTACTTCTTATCTACCTTGATGTAACTGTGGAAACACCTGAAGTATTAAAAATCAGAGGAGAAAAATCATACTCAAGTCCCACTTATAGCTATAGTTACTGTCATATTAGCTTCCATGTTAGTGTGAGATTCTTTTTCTCGAACACATTTGAGACTAAGAGCTCATTTCTATCAATCAAGTTTTACTGAATTAATAATGGCTGCAACTATCCTTTTCCAATATTAACAGCTGTCTTGGTACCCTAATTATTGCTAAATAGCTTTGAATAGAAGCCAATTAAAGCCATGGCATAATTGTGGTTATTCTTCATTTTTAATATTAAGGAATAATTTTGGAGAGTGTTGACTAAAAATAAAAAGGAAAATTAGAAAACTTTGTTGATGAACATGAGCTGAATGATTGCTTATGAACATTTCAAGGCTTGTACAAACATTTTAAGGAAAATCATTGTAAGGATACTGAAAAAACATCTGCTTAAAGTAAATCAACGACAACAAAATATGCTTTGTATCTTTTTGGACACATCTAGATTTGAATATGCTACAGATAAGCACAATTTGAGGATGTGCTAGCTTGAAAATGACATTTACACATAGTTTATGTAAGAAAGAGTAGCCCTGATTCTAGACAGTACTTTTTTCAATTACTAAACAAAATGTCTGGAAGCCTTGACTAAAGTTAGAACAACACTGTGAAAAGCACTATTCAAATACAACAAGACAGGTGACATGGTTTAGAGAGCTTAAAATTTCAGTATTTATAAATTTAGATACTTAAAATATTCTAGCAAAATAGAAGGACCACTGACAAATTATGAAATATTTTAAAGACATTTGAAGACTTTTTATTATTTGCTTTTATTTATTTTAGAAATCACTCTTTCAAAATCTTTTTTCAACCTTCATAAGAATCTCTAAAATAACAAAGCTGGAATTTGAATCATGTGACCTTTATATCTGCAAATCATGGCAACAATATGTGAGAGTTAGCAACTAAAAAAAGTAGTAAAATGAAGTGATTTCTTAATTCATAAACTATATAACTGATAAAACTATGAGTATAATTCAAGTCACCAAACTGTTACTCTGGTACTCTACTACTCACAGTAGACTGCCCTGGCTAAATTTAACATTTTAAGGTGGAGCTTGACCAATTTAGGTGCCTTCTTTCTTCAGCATATCAGAGGAACATGGGGATATATACCTCCTTCTTAAAATGTTCTAGTATGTATTAGTAGTAGATAAAAGAGGGTAAGGGCTATGCCAGTAATTTTATCTTGGAAAAGGAAATTACTTTTGGTTTGTTGTGAGTTTTGGGATAGCTATCTTGATAATAATGTGCAGGACAAACTTAGCCCTGAACTGGCAAGTGCAAATTCATTCTGTGGGAATAAATTTATACATCAGTGATGCAAGAAATTAAAAACCTGAATAAGTTTTGATAGACTACAATAAAATAATGGTTGTTTGAATCGGACCTTGATACTGTAGGCAGTAAGGGTTACCATATTTTATACAAGTATGAAACAAGTGATACCAAGGATATATCTCATTGTTCTGAACTTAAATTTCGTATAAACAAGAATAGTCTTATTCAAAACATATTTTAAATAACTGGTTAAGTTTATTGGAATATTTTCAGTATTTATAAGTTTGTCATACCTCATGAATGAATTTAACTGAAGATAAATTCTGTGCCTCCTGTTTTCAAATTGTAGTTAATCTGAGATACAGCTGTGTAATCTGCAATAGGAGAAAGACTAAGGATCCTGGTTTCCAATTTCTGAAAAATTTAAATCCTGAAAAATTTTCCATTTATTTATCTTCATACTTTTGCTGACCTTCATACTTCAGATTGTTCCATTTCTTTAATTTTCTAAACTGGCGATTGAATGGAAATGGATATGAATTCAAATAGATCTATGCAGCGGCACAACCACAAGCAACAATGTAAAAGATGTTTAGTTTCAAAGGATCCATGGAACCTGCTTCAGTGGTCTGTGTATATAAAGCCACTGGGATAAGAAAAACAAAATCTGAGCATACTGAATCTGATAAACTGACTGTTGTAAATATTTTTTCACCTGTACTTACTGGGGGAGATACACTGGGTGACAAAATTTCTGAAAGTTTGTTTAGTTTTTCTTTTTTGGTCAATATTATTTTATATATTTTAATGATTAATCTGAGGAAAAACTTATTTGTCAAGATGCTGAGGGATATTTTCAATACAGTTCCCTTCTAATGGAATAAAGGAGGGTGAAGAGTGCTAAAGTAAACCTCTGAATAGGAAATCTTCTACACTGTGCTTGTAACTTTGTTTTCTTAAATGTTTTGTGAATTTGTTTATAGAGTTATTGCTTCCTTCAGTTGCATAGGACTGTTCAGATGAATATCTATCTTGATTTTAGTAGCTGGATGGGCTCTGTAGCACACTTCACCTATGGTATAGATGAATAAACAACAGTGAGAATATTCTCACAATACACTCACTCTCAGAACAATGCCCCTTTACATTACCGCATGTTAATATCCATTGCCACGGTTATAAAAGTGTTGCTGTCAGAGAGCTGTGTATTAACTGAATATCCTGTGAACGGTAAAGCTATTCCAATGTCTAAACCTTGGCTGAGAAATCATGATAGCTATCCATGACACCAGAAATCTGACAATCAGAATTTTTTCCTTCTCCTCTGAACATGAGTCTTTGACCCAAGGCTAGTATCTTAAACCTTCCTCTTCTCTGTACCACAGAGCCTTGTGTTGTAGTGTTGACGAAAATCAAAATAAGTTTGAGTCCATTAGTGTGAAGGACTACTATATTTCTCTAAGACCACAAATGTATCATTCTTAAAGGACAACTGTTTTGGATAAGGCTTTCACTTAAGAAAGTGCAATTTATTCTCTGCAGATTCAATTCTCTCTTGTTAGAGTTAATTAATGGGGATCCAGCTTCAACCTCATTAAAATTTCTGTTTGGTTTGGATTGTGATCAGTATTACAACAGTAAATGAGGACAAAGGAGGAATGATTGAAGACATAGTGCCTTTACAGCATCTTTCTTGCAGCTAAGGAAAAGGTTAATCTGGACAACTGCACTGTCTGCTGTTTGATCTTTTTTGAGCTATCCAAAAGATGTCTTCCCTCCCAAAGAACAACTCTTGAAGTGACTTCCTTTAATGAGGTTTCTCTGCTAGCACAGAGTACAGGACTGAACCTGGAGTGGTATAGCTTGTCATACAGTTTAACAGTTCAAAAAATAATGAGTTCATCATCAAAAAAGAAAAAAAATTAATACCTTTAAATTTTATATCAGTTATTTGGAATGACAAGGGCAATGTTTCTTTCCACAACCTCTGGTTTGTAAATCTTTAATCCTTCTCAGCTGAGTTCAGATTAGAAACTGCTGGTTTTAATTGAAAGCTCACATTCCTCCCATCTCCTGGGTTATGCCAAAAGCATGAGAGCTGATAATGCTCCTGCATGGCAGATATACACAATAGCTGCAACTATGATTCTGTCACAGCATGTAGAATCTTGTGCTGCAGGTAAAGTAGTTCAATATAATATTTTCTTCACTGTGTCTGAAAAGTTACACTTGAAATCACATCTGATAAATGATTATATTTTAGAAAAGTAAACAGTAAAAAAGCATGTAGAATTGGAAGTGACCTGGACTGAAATTGCATTGCAAAGATGTCAGTATGTTGTGGCAGCTCAGTGATAAGTTATTTCTTCCCAATATTTATACATTCATCTCTTTTGCTTCTTAATAGAACTTCTAAAGGTTTTTTACTCTCTGACCTCCAGCTGTCAGTAGTGACCACCAATGGTATTTCACTGTATCATTTTTTTTAATTAGAGCAATAATTGTGTAAACATATGTAGATAAATGAGGGATTGGACATACTAAACAGTTTTATTGAATTCCATTTTGGGCACCGCTTAAGATAAATTCCCAGAAAGCTCCATAGAGGTTTGAGCTTTTTCTGTGGTGTGTCAAATATATTTTCTGTTCACTCCTGACAACTAAATGCTTCAGCAAAACTCACTCTTGGTTCTGTAGGGGTGGAGAAAATATTTTACAAGTCTTTATGCAAAGGGGATTGGAACTAGCAGCAAAGCCACTGCTGATATCACACATGCACAGATGTTTTAAGAAAAAAATACCTTGAAGCATGCACATAATTTTTAGCAATTGGTGTGGTAGCAACCACTGAAAGCAAGATAAAATTTTAAAGCATCATTTTATATAACATTGCATTGACACATACTAAATTTGTGGTGGTGTGATTGTAAACAAGATTATTTCCCACACAGTACACAAACATGTCTTCGTATATTTTCAAGCAGTCATCTGTTGCTTTTTCATTATAATTTTTTTTTACCCTAATGATCCCCCAGCAATTATACTCTGAGTATCCTAAATTATAGGCAACAAATGAGCTATGGGAAAGGTATCCTGTTCCCCAGGGTCCTGTTAGTGCATTTGCACAACTCTGACCCTAACCCATAGATTTGAAGTGCTGAATCATTGCCATAGTCTCACGACTTTTGCCTTTTCAAGCTGGAAAGCACTTGCAAAAAGTAGCCATCTGGCTTTGGCGTAACAGATTGAGACATTCCCTGCTCAACAAAAAGATGGCTGCCAGGTCTGACTCAGCTGTGCAATGTAACTAAAGGTCTCAGGAGTGAGCAAAAACTATATTATAAAATTTCAAAGCTGAGGATTGGCTCCTCCTTGTTTACACTAGCAGTTTACTAGAACTCCAAACGCCTACCATAAGATTGTTTGTTTATGCAAGTGCTATAAGAGATGCATAATAAGCTCAAATAAAGACACCACTGCTGACCAGAATTTTAAACCAAAAAAAAATTACCATATAGTGAATATTTCAAAATTTTTTCTTCTTGGGTCCTTGTCATATGCAAACTGTGGATTTAGTGGGAAGTTTAATATGAAAAAATTAGTCCTTTTTTTTTTTTTTTTTTTGCCAATTACTTATGCTTTTACTTTCCAAAAATGTTACAATCCACCAGAATGACAAAAGGTGACTTTTGAATGACTCTACTTGTAAGTCTTCAGTTTGAGGGATAGGATTTCCAAGTATTAAGAAGAATTTACTTTCATCTAGTCTAAATTAAACTGAAGAAAGGTTGCAGACAGAACTTCCCCCTGCCATTCTGTTCCTTATATTCAACATGCGACTAATTATCAAATACCCTGATAATATAGGCAATGATATTATTCTTCCTTTTGGCTCCTCTCTTTCAAGTAAGGCATCCTGTACTTTAAATATGTGATAGCTGCCTGGAGATAGAAAAATGATTGATACTGGAAAGGTTTCCTTAGTTTGTTACTAGCTAAATTCCAGCCTTTCAAGTCAAGAAAGGTAATTAACCTAGTACTGACTACTCTGAGTATTCTTATTGTGATCCTGATAGACCTAATTTACCACTGACAGCACTAAAAGGGTTCCCTATTTAGCTTGTTCTCCCATTCTCCTGATAACTCATTAGTGAGCCCTGGCTTTGCTTAATGCCTGCAACACAAAGAGTAAATTGGTTTGCATAAATCATTCACTACCTTCAAGAGACAAAATATTTTGGCAGACTGAGCTTATATTTCCTTGGTTTTCTGTTCAATGGATTTAGAGGTCAGTTTTACATTTTCCCCACAGGCAGACTCTGTGTCTAGTTTGGTATAGCAAACACTGAATTTATGTTAAAGTAAGGCCGTGTCACTAGCGCAAAATGTTTAAATATAGTCTGTTGTGAAATAGAATTGTACCCATGAGATTAAGCAGTGACTGGAGCAGCCTATTCACCGATGCACGGAATGTAACAAACATTAAAGATGATAACATCCCTAAGTGGGACATCTTACGTTTTGCTACTCAGAAAATCTCTGCATTTCCTGCATTTTAACATACAGCTCTTTCTAATTTATAGAGTGAAGTAAATTTTGAATAGTACAGGCTGATGCTATCTGCTATGTCAGCTGTACATATAAAGGCCAGTTAAAATGATGGGGGATTCTTGAAAACTATAATGAATCAAATTAAAAAGAAATTTCAAAATGTCTCACCACCATTGAAGAAACAGCTCAAGTTGAATCTGCAAACATATTTTTGTGCATATTAAAATGTTTACATTAAGTACTTCTTTATGATAACATGAAAGGCCTTTCAAATTTATTTTGTTGTAAAATTTTGGCTAAGTGAAGTTGAAAACAAGGTTAATTTTGTTCCTTTCTTCTCTAATTTTCATTACATTTGCCTTGTGTTTTTATTCTATTATTCCTCTTCCAAAACGGTGGTGTCTCCTTTCCTCCCTGTGCTGTTTATCTTGTTTTTGGCTTTGCTAGTCATTCTTCTAGTGTATTTGTGAGCAAGTTCTGCCTGTTTCTAGTCCCTTACGCTTAACTTTTTTCTTTCTGACGACTTTTTTTAAGTTAGATGTTTCTGATATGTAACTATGCTTGTCTTTTTTGTGTCTTTAGTGGTCACATTGTTCACATACTTAGGTAAAATACTTCTACAAAACTTATATGCTGTTACCTCTTAAACTGTTTTAGTATGTTTATATTTGAATTCAGTACAAAGTAATATTAATTACAACTTGATTTATAATTTATAGGTGTCATGAGCCTCCAATTTGTCTATGACCCCCAAATTACTTTCTGACAAAAATGTATATAGAAGGACTTTGTGGTATTTAGGGATTTCCAGCTGTATGACAGTTCCTGCGCAGTTCATCATGACATCACTATGAGATTTTTGGTTGTCTCTGTAACATACTTGCAGATCTACTGTGTTGCACATGTGGAGCATGTCTGGAAACACTGGATTTATTATAGATGAGCTCCACAGAGTATGCGTGTGTTTTTCTGTCTGAAATCTAAGAAAACCATTACACCATCTGTTGGTTGAATAGATTTTTTTCCTGTCATGTTGAGGTAATATTTTTTTAATCAGAGTTCAGCATTCACATGACTTAACTCATCTCCATATGCATGTGTGGGGATCATATGATGTAGGGATACCATGAGATAGATGATGCCTAGAGTAGTTTGGGTTACTGAAGTTTCTCATTCATATATGTGAAACCATTTTATTTAAATGGTGTTGAAACTTCATAAAAGCTCAAGAACTGAGCAAACAAACTTGAAAGAAGAGACCCTAGAGTGATGTGATAATGCCTCCTACAATCAAATATACTGAGGTTCACATGGCACAACAGTGACAGCACTACCATCGTAAATGAAAGTATTAAAAGAGTCATAGGATCTCTTGGGGAAAAGAAATAAAAATGGAGCATGCTTTCAGCAGGAAAACCCTTATTCAGGAACAGAGTCTAAAGAAATGCCACAGGCAAGTGAATTATATGAACTCATAAGAAATATCTCTGTTTGTCCACTAGGGCTAGTGAGTTCCGTCGCTTTCAGCTTCACACTGAGTCAAATGCTGCAGATTTGGGTAACTGTGCAGCCTTTGTCTTGCTGATACAAATGTTAGTTGTGTTATTGGGTATTTTATCTCAAGGCTGAAGGGGATAGAAGCACATTAGCAGCTAGTGCTTTGAAAGGCAAGTGGAGCTGTTTCTATGAAAATATATAAAGGAAAAAAATCTAGGCAACTCAAAGGCCAATAAAAATAATGAATGAGCTATGCTGCCCCATTAGATGCCTTTTTTTTGTTAGCTAAATACAAGTTTATGCTTTACTGTTTCTGTTTGGTTTTGTTTCCTCCCAGCCTATGAAGAAATCTGCTGACAAAAGGGAAGACATTTTTCTTTCTTCCCTAGGCGTATGGCACAAGCATTAGAGGGAACGTAAAGAAACTTCCAAATAATTCCTTAACTATACCTTGTACAGCGTTAAAGATAGTAATACATTAATTTCCCTTATGACTAATGTGTGCCTCTGCCTGCCTCACACCCCAAAAATGAACAACTTGTTAAAAAAGAGTTCAAGAGATTTATGTCTCGGATGCCTCTCATTTCATTCTCATGGGCATCTGCCTGCACAAGGAAAGCTGTATTGATTACCACAGTGATCTACCACTCATTTTGAATAGACAGCAAGCTTGAACATCAGGCAGATTAAATCCTTTCAACCATCAAAAGGAAACTTTTTAAATTGAGACTCAATTTTGTGGAAGAGCATAAGCAGCCTGAATGTTTGAAATGCAGAATATAAATGAAAGCCCCTGCATAGTCAGGGAAATTTGGAAAATAAAGGTGGAAACTGGATTATCCCTATCCCAGAACCAAAAATACTCCCCCCCTTTTTTTTTTTTTTTCTTTTCTGAGCCGCAGAGCACACATTTGAAATGTCCAGAACTGAGCATATTCACAAAGAGCTGTATGAAAGAACAACTCAATGAGGACTCTCAGCAGACACTGCTCATTGTGTGTGAAGGGCCTGATCCTGCCACAACTGAGTGTGACTGAAGGACTCTAAGGCTTTAGACCATGATGGTGTGCTAGGTCAGCTACTCACAGGCTGAAACTATAAGAAGACTTTGTCCAATATGGTTGATTAGGTAAGAAATATTTACTTTTTTTAAGATTTCTGTAATCACGTAATTTTATAGGTAATTTCTTACAGAATAGATTATTCCTATTTCAGAAAAAATCTTTTGTTGTCAGATTTTTGTTGAAAGCAATCATACCTCCTCTAGCTGATGTTACAAACTGCAAAAATGCTACCATCTGAGAGTGTAGGAGAGGGCTACTCCAGAAAGGGGAGAACGACATTAACAGGAGAAAGAGCCAAAAGATGATGCACAAAGAGGGTCCTATATCTTGGAGGAACTGTTAGAAGACGAGGAGGATCTTTCTTGTCCTCTGAGCTTTATGAGGTATTTTGGAGGTGCAGAAGAGGGCCAGAGAGATGAATTAAATTTCCCTTCAGCTTTTGTTTGCACATAGGCATTTTACAACATGCAGATCATCACAGGGATATTTTAAATACAAGACCCGAAGTTCTTACAGCTAAATAGATGTCAATACACAGCATCTGGTTACCTCACAGGCTGTAATGGCTCTGCAGGCAACACTTCTACTGAGAAAGTTTGAACAACTTTTATATTATCTTTTATTCTTTTATGCAAAAAGTAGCTTAAGTTCTAGGAAAAATTTTAAAATATCAAAAAGAAGCAAAGTGACAACTACTTCTCTCAAATGCAATAAAAGCTGTACTGTCCCACTGTCACTGTTGCCAGATTCATATCCCAAATGAAAGGTAATATACTTTGTTTCAGACATTTCCCTTAATCAGCATAAAGCTTGAAATAAAAGATGTATCTGATTATTAAATCTTAATCTCCTTTCCTTGTCAGGTCCCTGCTATTACTTTAGCACGTTTAAGTATAGATTAATAGAAAGAAGACATGTCTATCCACTGCAATCATGTAGCTATTAGAAGAGCAAATACTTTTACAGCTCAAACAGAAGTGAAACCCAAGAGAGACAAACTGTGAATTCATAAGTCTGAAGTTTCAATTTAGGTGAAAACAGAGTGGATTATGAGTTGTTTGTGACTACTGCCTCACTGTTTATTTTGCTGAAGATTTGTAGTGGTAATTAAATGACGACTTCCAAGTAGTGCTGTGTATCCATGGAAATAAATAGAGCCTGTCTTTATAGACACACAGATGAAATGAAGGTATTTGTGGAGTGAGAATTTATTTATTTCTTAATTTAGCTAGTAATACGGTGGGAATACCTGTCTCAATTTAAATTATTTGTTTATTTGCAAGTCCTGTGTTTTCATTTTTGTTTTTGTAGTGGAAATAAATCAGACTTTCAGGTCTGATTTGAGTTTAAAACATACCCACATTCGCACTGCACAGTGTCTTCATGGGTTACTTTGAGCAGACTTCAGAGAAAGTATTAGACTGAAATTTTCAAGGTATTTGCTAATTATGGGCTAAGCTCTGCAAAATTCTCCCTGATGTCTATGAGTTTTCAGTACATTATTCTGTCACAATATCTCTTTGTAATTGAAGAATAACAATTCCCTCTGTTGTTCTATTGTTTTCTACCCTTCAGTTTGCTTCCCCATACTTTGACCATTGTAGTAATAGACATAGTCCTTGGATGGTTACATGCTCAGTATAACGGCACAAAGTAAATGAAAATTCATTTGCCTGGATTCTTGCCACTTAGCCTGTTTTTTCATTAATGTGCTGTTCCCATTTCAACTGGATAAGGCTGGGTTTGATCAGGAAACAGGAAAAATTTCCATTTTCACCTAAAACCAAAGCAAACAAAACAATAGCAACAAAACCCAGAAATGCTAGGGGAAGTCATAGCTTATGTTCAGAACCAAATTTTATGCCTACTCTGTGTCACTGTTTGTGCCTCCAATTGCTTATGGAGTACTCCTGAGAGAAAATCCATTCTCTTCCTCAAATTAGCAAAGGAAGAAAAATTGAGCAGCTGGTTTATTTTTCTGGCTCCCATCTGAATGTAAAGCTTCAAGGACCGGTTGACACAATTTTGACATCATTGTTGTCCTGCCCTCTTTTCATTTCTCATAATGAATATACATCAAAAAGTGTTTACAGATTTCTGGATAATCTCCTGGTTTGGTAACTGTTTTTTTTTCCTCGTTTTTTTTCTCATTACATTGGCAGTGCCTTTCAAAACATTTGCAAAAGATATTTCTCCTTACATCGCTGTCAGGGTTTAAGTTAAGTAACAAACAATAAAAGTAGAAAGCATGATGTTAAAATATAACTAAAAATGTCTACATTGCCTGCACTTGTGACTGGGGACAGGTTTTGCTTGTAAAGAGCCGGTCACCTTTTTTTTTTTTCTTTTTGTTTCAAAAGGGTGTTATCTTTTGTCTCCTGTTCCTTCAATAAGTATGAAGGATAAAAGAATTCAGAACTAAACTAAGAACAAGAGTCAGGTAAAGGAGGGCCTGACTAACTGTAGTTTGGTTGGAAACCAGTGCCAAACATTGCATATCTTTACGTGGATAGTACAAAAAATCAAGTGGCCCATTTTGATGGCCTGCCAGGTAACTCTTTTCCTATGCTTATTATTGACTTTTATCTACTAACAATCACAGTTAGCAGTCCTAGATTTAAATGCTTCAGATCAGAATCTCAACTTCTTTTCTGCTTCACATTGTGTTATAGTGTGGTGGCTGTTGCTAGGCTTACAAGGTCATGGCTGAAATGCCATTACTTTAGCTACTCTCAGTTATTTTCATATATATAAAAAAAGTACAAGCGTGTGGGGGTGAGAGTGAATACTATACCATTTCAAAATTATTTTTGTTTGGTTAAAAAAAAAAGTAAATGTCTAAAAATATTACAATGCAATATTTATTAAAATACAATACATTCAGATTAAATCAGATTGATCATGCATTTGTAACTAATGGCAGTGGAATTATTTTGAATGTGCTAGGCTTTTATTTTGCACTTCTTGTTTGTAGTTGCATATGTAACTGCGTGATATTTGCTGCCCCGAGGGACCTCCAGGGCTATAGCAATTGTGAGAACACTCAGAGCAGTAGATCTTCCACGCTTTGAAGTGAGAGCTTTCATCTGCATTTCTCTTCCACCATCAACCAGCAATGCACTTATAAGAATATCTCCTTCATGTCTGTGTGTGTGACAATAACCCGTGAAATGACACCCATGATGGCAATGATTTTTCCATTATTTTCTCTCTGAGGTATCGCCTTTCCCGTTTCTCATGGCATCCTTCTAGACTCTGAAGTCATCCTAGAATCATAGAATCATAGAATGGTTAGAGTTGGAAGGGACCTTAAAGATCATCA
>JAOXJM010000001.1:106500692-106514874 GCA_026413425.1 Tringa solitaria | reverse complement strand
TTTGTCATCCTGCTGATAGTCAGCACAGTTTGGTCTGAACGAAGGTAGTAACATTGTTTGCTGAGGAAACACATTCATTTTTGAAGGTCATTAGCTTTCTCCTCCAAATTTCTGTTGCCAGGCTGTTCCGGGAAAATTGTTTTTGTCTTCCTAGAAAAAGAGTAAGCATTTGCTCTTCACACAATTCCATGAAGTCTCAGTAACTCCCATTACTGCTGTGATGTATCACAGACCTATTTGATACTCCCTCTCAAACAGCCTCAAACCTTTAATGGATTAAGATATTTACAGTTCATCACACAGAAGTAAATTCCCCATCTCTATTGAAACTCAGAACTTGCTGCTGGGTATCATACACCACTGTTTTCACATGCCATGTCCCCTGCACTGTTAGGCAGATGTATTATCTTTTTTTTCCTTTCTTTCTCAGTAAGAGATAATCTCCAGTTTATGTGGATCTGTTTTCTTTGTACTGGCACTGGACTGCACATGCTGTGAAGAACATATCTGTTAAGTCACCTTCGAAGTGAGAGCAAGGTTTTTCTAAGCAAAGGCTGGCAAATATGAGCCCCATATTCAGCCATGACAGCTGTGTTCTCTACCTCAAACAGACATCTTTTCCTGAGAGATCTCCTCATAACGCACGTGCTTTCCTTTAGAAAGGATTGGACTGGCGTTGATTGGATCCACCTTTTTCTTGGTGTGAGTTGCATATCATAATTGTGGGCTATGGACCATAACCAGATACAGGCAGCTGCTTCTGTCAGTCTTGAGAAAGCATGAAAGCGCTGGACTGCCCTCCTATCAGCACTGACAGACGGAGCACCTCAGGGTGCTCAGGGTGGAGGAAGACCTTTCAGAGAAAAAAAGCACATTGTGTGAACTGCTCTGTGCTGTTTTCATGCTATGTAAGAAACAGTGACAAGACTTGCATTGCACCCTGAGGGAGCTGATGTTTAATAATGGACAGACCCCTGCCTGATCAAGAAAAGATGCTATTTGGTATCATACATTCAAAGGACAAGCACTGCATCTTCTAGTCTAAAATGACTGGCAGTAGGCTGAGGCATCGAAGTGAATAGGGTTTTAGTAGAAGTTTCTGCAAGGAAATCATACTTCTGGTACATCCATGAGGGTACCTTAAATGCTTTAGCAAAGATTGGTTTGAAGCAGGCAGTAATATGGAAGTGTGTTGAAAATTTCTGTTAGAGGTATTGAGAGAAACTGCCATATATGATGTTATTAATGTTTTGTAAAATGGAGTTTGGTGTTTAAGTAAAGCAATTCCTGCTGAGCTTTATATATTTAAATTGGTTGCCAAGCTAGCTGTGAAGAAAAAATATCTCCTTAAAGAAAATATTACTTTTCATTCTTTACGAAGTTCTTGTCTGTTGAGATCTCTTCTTCAATATACTTGACTTAATTGAGTTTCTAAGAGTAAGAAAGATGTTTTGTTGAAGATGTGAGACTTAATAGCCATTTAAAGTTAAGTTATATTTGGAGTGTGAATATGAAGTATAGCCTATGTATTTTAACTTGACCACAACTCCTTATCTGGAGGAAATACTGTTATACCGACAACAAAGCTGGCGATTCTTACAAACTGATACTTATCTAAGGCAAATAAACAGTCACTGGTATGTACATTTCTCTAGTACTTACCATGAATCTGAACATGAATTGCCCCGGAGTAACATCTGGGATGCATACCATTTTCAGCTTGAACTCTTTTAGCAAAAGCTCCATTTGACTTTTGTGGCAAGAAAGTTTAGCATACTCATTCACAGTGCTCTCACAAAAATGTAACTCTTGATCAATTACTGCCAGCATGACCTTGAAGTCTTAATTATTAAATTGTTTTATTCTATTCCTTGCAGAGATGACACTTACTCATTAATTTCTCTGCATTCCTTATTCTCAAGATATTTTTCACCGAAGGACTAGCAATTTTATTTGGCTACTTATTATCTTGATTTACAGGTTGCTTATATAGATTATAAACGGTCTCTATTTAGGGCATTAGAATTTATCACTTAGATGCAGCAAATGGCTACAAGTGTGTGGTCGTTTACTGTCCTGTAAATGATCCTATTTGTCACAGCAGTTAAATTGAGCTGGGGGGATGTAACCTCTGAATGCTGCCTGCTTTCCACAGCAAAACTTGTTAACAGAACACAACTGCCTACTTTTACCTTCTCTGAATGGATGTGGCAACAGCAGTAATATCCAGTAGGTGCTTAATATGATGTTGCTTGTGTTAGAAAAATGGGAGAGGAAAAAGGAATTGTGAGTGTATGTGGAGAAAAACATGAAGTCCAGTCTTCAAATGTGATTTTTTTTAACGAGCTGTGTCTTGCCAGGAGTTTACAAGCAAGGAGGCTTGAGAAATATGTTCACATGAAGTATATGTTGGGTTTTCCTCAGTGGCCAGTATTTTCTGCACTCCTTACTCTTTGACTCTTTCTGAGCAATAGGAGGAAGGAATTCACTACTTCTTGCCTGCTGGTCAATATCAGTTCTGTTCAAATTATTTTCTCTCTGTCACCTCTATATTTACTCTTCCACAAATTCATTGCTTATTTTAGTTTGTGGAAATGTTCTTTTCTTCTTTTTATTTTGCTTGGCCTTAAGTCTCCTTCTTCAGCATCCGAGGAGAGGCTAGGGACCCTGGTTACCCACAAGGAAGAGGGTATTTTATTCTGGGCTGGGCAAAAGGGCAAATGTAGGGCCACTCACATGTATTCTTTCTTGTATTCCTTGTCTCTCCCTTCTCCATCATAAAACTCCAAGGCTTTCTTTCACCATCATCCTCCCCACCCCAGAGACTGAGAGAAATGTCTGAGAATGTCCAGGGAGAGAAAGCAAGAGGCATAGTCAAACAGTCACCCTCCATGAGGACAATGCACTTATTTTGTCTCCTGGAACAGGAGCTGGCTCCAGGACTCTTCCTTTAATCATATAAAACATAAACCATTCTGGAACTGTAATAATATCTCTCTGCTGCTTCCCTAGCAGATTTAGTTTCTCATTCATCAAATGAAATACTTTATTTGTTGAACCTGCCTGTGACTGTTTGACTGGTTGCTGAGGATATGAAAACTGCTTACCTGCCCTTAATAAAGAGCATTTGCAGTCATTTTAGGAGTATCTTGGCTATTCAAGTCTTGTCTTCTGAATTTATTGTGGCTATGGAACAAACAAACCTGAATTTTCCTTAAAATTTCATCAAAGGCATAGTTCTCAAAAGTCACTAGTTTTCTGCCAGTCCAGGAGCGCCATCCACAGGAAGAAATTCAGTGTGCCACTTGATTTCTTTGATAATGTTGTCACAAAAAAATAGTTAAAAAAAAAGAATTAATTCAGCACTTTACTTTTGATATCACTTAACCATTTACTCTGCAACCAAATTTAAAAACCTTTCTTTCAGCTCATCTTCCCTTTTCTGCTGCAATTGACTGACAGGCAAAAATATGATTTAGATATTTAAACAGTTGCTAATTGGTTTTTAACAGTTTATGGAAAGTAAATGACACAAATATACTAGAGTTTGTTCTCTCACTAAAATAACTTAGCTATGATATATTTTATTTCAAAGACTGTCCTATGATATTGATACAGAACATACTGCTTCTGTATTTGTTGAAATCACTACTGCAAGTATCCCTTTGCCAAGGAGAGTTCATTGGATATTAAAACCATGAACTTCTGCAGGCCTGGGTTATCTAGCTAAGATGACAGTGTATAAAACCCAATTTCCCCAACTTAGGTGATAGTCTCTGAGGTAACTACATGAATAAGAAAATAGTAATTTCACCTGGTATGATCCATTATTGAATCTAATACTGTCTTAATAAACTACAATTAGAATAAAAGAAAGGATGGGGATTTTGAGAAATGTAAGAGGAAAAAGTTTACCGCTCAAGTAGAGGAAAATCTGCAAGTAGAATGGAATATGCTTATTAAAAGATAACTTTGCAGAAACTATTGTAAAACCTTTGTCACATCTTTCAAAATACCTGGGAGTTAGTATTTCCTTGAATACTTTCATAGTGTGAGTCCACATATAGAAATTATATAAAATTAATTTTTTTCAACATGAGAAACCACTGAAGTGCAGCTTGATGATATTTTTGTCTACTGTTAGTAGCCACAGTAGCAAAATCAGGCTCTGGTGGGGAGTCATAAATTATTTTGAGGGGTCTTGTACTTTAATGATATTTGTACCATAGTTCAGGAATTGCTGGCCTGAGATTTTTGTGAATCTTCTGCTATTAGTTGCAATGAAACAAGAGAAGGACAGCAAGCTCAAGGTCTCATGTTCCAGAAAAGTTCTTGACTTTTCCTTTCCGTATTCTCTTTCCCCCATTACTGGTTTCTATGCTAATTATGTTTTGCCAGCTCACTCTAAACATGCTTTCTTTCCTCTCCCCTGTGTGCATTTGTCTGGTTTACTACCTTTTATGTTTCTGCTTACCACAAAAATATGTGCTACTCTGAAGAAGTAGGTATGAAAAAATGATGAATGACCTCAAGTCAGTACTTTCTGAATCTGTTTATTTATCTCTTTGACCTTGAATATACTTAATCTGAGTACAATTGCTAGCACAATCAGTGTCATTATCTCCCTACTGTCTGAATATTTCCCATACTCTGTTCTTTGTGGAGTTAGGTCAAGAACATCAAACTTTGTTTCCAGTCTAAAATTATGTTCCAAAAGATTGCAAATCAGAAGATTTTGATCCAGATGTCATTCTGTTTTGAGAAAGTAGTGAGATTGGTTTGATTAGAATATTTTTGCAAAAGCTAAGCCAGGGAAGCTAAAGACCAATAAGAATTTCAGCTACCCAGTATGCATTGCAGAATTAACCTTCCATGATTAATGAACCTCTTGTGGTTTCAGCTGAAAGTAAAGTTGAATGGGATGGGGTTACTTACTTAAGTGCAATTTTGCATACATGTAGAAATATTCTTATTAGGACTGATCCAAGAATATACGCTCTCCAGACAGCCTGAGTCCTAGCTGAGACTACAAGAGAAGTAATTTCAAAATTTTTTATTAGATAAAGATGACTCAGGAAACAATGCAGAAAAAAATCACTATTGGTCCAATAATCTTATTGTACAGTACACTATTTCAGAACACCCTCCCTGCAAAGCATGACCCAGAAATCTACACTATTTTTTTTTTTGTTTGTCAGACTGCTGGTTACCATTGCACAGGTCAGTGCTTAAATAATGCATCACTTCAAGGGTTATTCTCCCTGCTTCATTTCTCATGGAGAGTAACTTCTGATATCATGGGAGTTCTTTGTTTATGCTATTAATCTCTATTAAGTTCACTGTTGAAAATTGACAGTAATCCTGGACTGTGGAGAAAAAAATGTCTCAACAGTTTAAGTATTTTTCTGGGGTTCAAATATTTTTCAGCTTTTTTTTTTTTCCTTGAAAAATCTCTGTAATGTTTATTGACTAGAATAGCAACTTCTCATGCCTGATTGTTTCTTTCTACATCCTCTGCAGCCTTATTCTTTGATACCCAATTCTGTGAGCAGCTCTTTTTAGAAATACTAAGATATAGGTGCATTGCCATCAACACGTATTAAGCTGACCAAAGTATCTCATTTTCTCTTCATATTCATATGTCTATCATTATTGACAGTCTCATAGTTAGCTTGGAGCTTTTTATAGCTTGGGAGCTTTTATTCTGTATTTGCACAGTATTTGATACAATGGGGTCTCGGCCCATAATTAAAGATGCAAAAACTGCAGTAATATAGGTGACAGTTAACACTAATGAAAGAACCGTTCCCAGAAATAGATACCTCTTCTAAGATCATAGGGGAAGGCTAGAAGGAGAGAAATACAGGTTTAAGACTTAAATCAAAGGTGCTCTGAGTTACTCAGATATTATATCCTATATGAAGAATGTACAGAGGCTAAGAGAAAATGTAGATTCTGTTGTATAACCTGCACACACTAAAATGGTTTGCTATCATTTTAATGTACAGAACATAACCACTAAGAATTCTGCCAGACTTGAGTTTCTGAGCAAGCCACATTTATTTCCTGATCAAATATTGATATGATGAGAGGTCACGCTCTTTTCTGAAATCCCATTAGTAACCTGTGTACTGGGGTGGGGGAGAATCCAGCATTATTTTTAAACTTGACCACTTCATAAATTCTTGGCTAAGATATCTATTAATAATACATATCTCAGGCCCAGCCTAAAAACATCAAATTCACTCTGACCTGCTGGTCTTGTCTAAAAACAGATTGCAACTGGTGGAGGAGGTGTGATTTGCTCAGACTTCTTTTTCAGGACAGCTCACAGCATTATGGAACAGAAATGCTGATGACTTTCAGAAGGTCTCATTTAAGAGTTAATCTTCAAAACTGACCTTCCCAAACTTGACAGGGGAGATGAGCCCATTGAATATGAAACAGTTTCTGAAGTAAGGGCAGGGACTGTTTGGGGAAGGTCTAAGGCTGCAAGGGATTGTCATCTTTGTTCACAGGCTTTAAGGCTGAGTAAATGAATGGAAAATGTAAAAAAGAAATTGCTCACTAGGCCAAAGACAGATTTATTTACTCTACAGGTGGTGCAGAGCATGGCGCATTATTATTAGCATGTTTAACAGGTTGCTTGGGAACCATCTCAGACTGTTAAAACATGATATGCCAACCTTTGCTTGAATTTGTGCAATACCAGCCTGGATACAGTTCTTCCAAGGACTCCTTATCTTGCCTTTCCACCTGGTCTATGAATGCAGCAATCATTAACAACTTTACCGACCTCATGGCTCTTGCTACTAACGATAACTAATAATGAAGTTAATAGGAACATTCATATTATTATTATTTGTTCTAAACACAATACCATCTATGCACAAGAGGAATGCAAGGCCCTATTTTACAGAGAATTATTGTCACAGTCTGTCCATTTGAATATCTCAAATTTACAGGACAATGTATTCTGTAAATTAAGGTTTATTTTATGAACTCATTAGCAAAAATAAAACCAAATGAGCCAGTGTCTCAATTCCCTTTGTACAGACTAGTCTAACATGTGAATTCACCAATTCATTATTTCTTTAATTCATGAATTCTCTTAAAAGTTCTCTAATTCCGAACTCCCACATCTATGAGCAAAATGGTGCCCTAGCTGATGATGCGAATGCTCATCCTTCCTCTTCCTCCCCTGTATAGCTCTGGGAAGCACAAAAGCCTCAGCAGTCTTGTGCTCTTGGATCTTCTTCAAAGCTTTTTGTGGTAAGCTGATGTATTTATACCTTCCAGCTTGGAAGTTTGGTCTGTACCATTCCCATTAGTTAGTGGATTCTGAAGAAACTTCCAGACAATTACTATGCAAGAATGCACGAGGTGATAACTGCAGGAGACAGCAAGCTGCTGGTGATAATGGCTGCATAGAGACCTCTATCCTTTCCTGTCCTTTGCAGACAGCCAACATGTTGCTCTGGTTTTGACCTAATGGCGCTGCACCCAGCACACACCAGGCCTTAGCATGAGCCATGTGTTAGGCTAAAATCAAAGCAGGAGTTGAGTGAACAGGCAGAGTTATGCAGTCGTGAGGTGTTTCAATCCTGGAAAGAGAGAACTTGCAGAGCTGACAGGTGGTTTTGAATACTACATAATGCAGTGTAATACATTACTAAGTAATGCAGAGAGCATGACCATTCAGTCAAGAAAAGACTGATCAAAAAAAATTGTTAGTCAAAAAAAAAAAAGACCTTCCTTTGTAAAAATCATCTTGAATTTTAATGGAAAAAAAAGTGGTGAAACCCTTTGGTGAAAACTAAAAATATTTAAGTGGAAAACTTGCATGCTAAATCCAGGGTCTTATGCTGAAAACCTGACTGAAATGTGAAGATATGATTGACCTTTTTCAGAAGTCATATGAAATCACATCGCTCATTGCCATTGCATGTGTTCAGCTTCAGAACTAGAGAGAAGGAACATTTTTTCTTATTTTCTGTTCACTATTGTGCATTTTTGTAATGCTTACTATTTCTTATGCCTGATACAATTCCCTTGTGTATATCTGTAGTATCATGGAGGAAAAATGTAATGTTAGCTGAAGTTTGATGACACCAAATAAGGATTTTCTTTGTCTCATTTCCTCAAGTCCCATGTTATGGTCCAGAAGCCTTAATTTAAATAATAGAAAGTTTTAAAAAAAATGAGTTTGAAAAGATAAAAAAGCTTCCTCTTGTATCCCAGAGCTGAGAGTGTCTTTGGTGCACTTTTATACAGTTGGTAAAGAGTAGTTTTTCATAGTCTGACTGGCATTAGCTGTCAGGGGAACGATGGGAAGGTGCTGGAAGACCAGAACATTGCCAAGAATTCTAGCTTAAAATGTTTTTGGGATCCATCATTTATATATGTGCACATCTGACATAAACCTTACTAATTCTGTATAAACCTAAATTTTGCTCATTCTGTTCAGTAACACTAAAGCCTGTCTTCCATGAGTCATCGACATTACTAATCTTATCCATCCACCTGCATATCTTAGTAAAGAAAGATAGCAAGTTAGTTTGATGAGACCTAATTTCTATGAAAAAAAGTAGATGCAACTGGCACTGAAGATCATCGGGCTATTCAAATACTTTTGTGCTAGCTTGAGTGCTCTGCTTAACAAGGTGCCCCTAAAGAATCACCATTCAAAGAGAACCAGCAGACTTTAGAGCATTAGTGTACTTCTATTTACAGTGTCATTACATTTCCAGAAAGAATTCATGGGTCAGCTGGGGAAAACTGTCTGAAATTCTAAAACTGGTAGACTGCTAAATTTGTAATTAATGTGAAAATGCCCATCTGGCAGTCTTTAGCTTTTCAGATAGTTAGCAAGTGTGTATCTCAGAAGGTATAGCATATACTCCATTATTTTGCATGAAAAATGCAGTAGTTCTGAATTTTATCACCTCATGTGAACTGAATGTTGTTGATGGTCTTTGGAATGGAGATTATAAGAGAATGTCCTTTATCAAAGGGTAGTTTAATCATGACTATATTTTTGCTGAGTGCCTAAGATAACATTCCTGGTTTTAGTGCAGTGACAGTTTTTATCTTCCAGTGTTTCCCCAGTTAAGGTACCATACTTCCCAATGTCTAGTGGGAAAAGTATTCTATTTTACATAATTCCATTTTCTGTACCTTTGGATTGAAATGACACAAAATGAAATGAAAACGTCCAAAAATAGCCTGAGATTGTTGGCTATTGTAATGCTTTCTCTATTCAAGGGAATTCAGAAGGATATTTTGTTCTTCTATAGACCAAATAGGAGGGCCTGTATGTAATGTATTAGCCTCAAATGCTTTGGAAATGTCTAAAAGAGCGCCAGATAGCCACTTCAGCCTCTTCAAAACCAAAGTGATTTTAGTAGTATTCAAAAACAGTATTCTGTAACTGAGATGTCATAACTGGCCCAGGAAATGCTTACTGAGGAAAGCTGGGTCGATGACTGGTCAGAACTTCTGTGACAGAAGCTGCAAGTGTCTGCTTACCATGGGCAATGCCAACATACGTTTTCTTCATAGACTGACTACTTGCCTTTTGAAGACAAGACCATTTTTGCCATCTCTTGACTATATTTTGAAGACTCTCTCAGAAAGCAATGTCTGTGCTTGTTAAAAATTTTCTATAAATTTTAGTGTAGACATATCCACACACAATTTGAACCTGCTTGCATTTATATGGATGAAAAATTTTTAATTTTCCTGCAATGGACACAGGCTGATCAAAGTAAATACTTTTTACATAGTGTAAGTGATCATCAGTGAATGATCTTCCCATCAGAGAGGGTGAAGTCTAGGAGTCCTTCATAGGATAATTTTGGGGGGAGGAAGAAAGGGAGAGGAAAGGGAGATAAAGTTTTCTCAACTTGTGTATTGTGACGTAAGTAAGATATGTGCAAAGTAATGTCCTTTTTTTCCAGTTTGAGGTAATTCATTCTTCTAGATTCATTATTGACTGTATGTGCTAAATCTTTTCTTCCAAAGACTTTCTGAAAAAAAAAATATAAAATGACCTATCATTTTCCATATGTACATCTTCTGGATGCACAGATGTGAGTAGCCTTACTGTAGATGAAAAGCTTTTCCTGCTGCTTTGCAAAAGGTAGCTAATTACAGTGGGTTTAAAAGACATAAAAAGATTTTTTTTCATTCCACTTTTAGCTATTAACTTTAGCAAAAATCAGTTTTCCAATTCAAAATCAGGTATCTCTGGTGTTTCTTCAGTTTTTCTTCTAGTTTCTAGAAAACATTAACACGAGTTGGTGTTCTAATGATTACTCTGGTAATTAAAATAAACATTATTTGTATTTGGAACAGAATATTTTCTTACTGTAGCCAATGAAATATTGTTTTTTAATGACCCCTGAATGTATTATCATAAAGTATACATCATATTTAGAGATGTCCTCAAACCAGGACAACCACAAAAAAAAAACAGTAACAGTCATTACTAGCTGAGCCTTAGGACAGTCTCACATAACCCACTTAGAATAACCCAATTATATCTTTATCTTATGAGCGTTACTTACCATGACCTGCTTGCATAGAGCTGGGCTGGGCTGCTCTTGGCCTGAGTGGGGCTGAGCTGGGTTTACCTGGCACCCAGTGGCCAAGTGCTCGTTGCCCAGCCTGTCTGAGCTCCAGCTCTGTGATTGCAGATGGGGAAGGGGCTGACTGACCCTGTCAGACAAATAGCCCATTGGCAGTATTAGAGGGCTGCAGGGCAGCTTTCACCCATTCCCTGGGAGCAGGTGGCAAAAAGAAAACCCACCATAAGCAACAGTCTCCTGAGAAGAATTTCCAATGCTGATGTCACCCTGCATCTCTCTACCTTAAGAAACCTGTTACCATTGACCCTAGTAGACAGAGGACAGGTGAGTGTAACACATTAGAGACATAGATAACTAGAAAGTCTTCCTGTACAATTGTTGGAAGGGTATTATCATTTTTTTCTTTACCGTTTTGTAACTGGATTAACTACTGCTTCGTTTTCATTAGAGTATTAAGATTTTATGAGGCTAAAAATAAATTCTAGGCTCTATGTATAAAGTGTGGTCCCTTCAACCCATAACAAGTTTTTTAACAGTGTACACTGCCATGGGTACTGAAGCTGTGTACAGAATAGTAAGCAAAAAACATTGACACATCTACCTTCAAGTCACAGCAAATTCTGAGGAAAAATCAAGGCATAGTATATACAAAATAAGAGATGATGACAGGGAGATGGTGTATATGAAACTTTAGAAGAGTTTAGAATGTGCTAGTTAAACCTACGACTATATAGGCAGATTCCATTTGCTTTCATTGCAAGAAAAATTGAACCCCAATTCAAAATAGGCGTGAAGCAATAAGAGAGTAAGAAAAAGACTCAAGTAGATACATGAGTTACATAGATACTGTTTATAAACTGACAGCTATTTTTCCTCTTATTTTGCTTCAAATCAAAGCCCTTGTTGTTTATCATGTCAATAGCATCTGAGAATCAAGGACATTTTGCAGGTGGTTTATGGCTATTTAGTCTCCATGCTTCTTGTTAAAAAGTTAAGAGAAGTAAGCTGGGTTTTCTTATTTCCTATTAATTGCAGCCTGTCAGTTACAATTAATTGCAGCCTGATGGCCTAAAGCCCCTTAGCAATAAGAAAACGAAATAAAATAATTCTTTATGAACTGTGTCTCTTTCTCCTCATGGCTTCTGATTGATTATTGTCCACCATTATGAAAACATGCAAATGAAAAAAATATGGAAAAATAAGAGTGAAACTTGTTGCGGAGCTAAAAAATCAGTGAATCTGAAAGTCACAGTGATGTTATTCGAATCGAGCTGGGCATTGGAGGAGCACACTGAAAGGTGATTAACATAAAAGTGCTGAGAGAGCACCAAGTTGAATTTTGGGCCTTGCCTTTACCATGCAAAATTTGGCCTAATTTAATATCAGATTAGCTCTTGCCTCTGGAGCCACGAGAAGCTCAGGCGGTGTCAACCAAGTCAGCAAATCTAGAGGGACCCTTCCAGTTATCCAACAGGGAGCTACAGTTCCAGTATCCAAAGCCTTTAAAAATGGTGATATGAGCCAAAGTGAGTGGAAAACCAGAAACAGACAGATGTAGTCAGAGTACAACTGGATTCACTTATAAAGATAAGTGAAAACAAGATAAGAAGAAGATAAAGATAAGAATTTGATAAATTCTCCCTAGAAATGATTACTCAAGCAGCAATTTAATTTGATAATTAAAAAAAAAATCAAACTAACTAGAGGTATCAGTTCACGAACAGGTCGTCTTTATTCCTGCAATTAATACACTTTTTGGAAACCAACATGACTGGATTTTCAGGACAATAACACTTTCCCCAGGACAACTCTCATTCCATTGTGCCCAGGAATAATGATCTATATAGAATTCTCCTGCATTGTATTCAACCTTATTTCTCATCTACCACCACTATTGAGCTTGGTTGGACTTTGTTAAAAATTCTGTAGAGAAGAGTACATTAAATTGTGCATAAAAGCACCATTATGCTGGAGATGTTACCATCTTAGAAAGCCTTTTAGGATATTTCTGTGTTTCATAAAGAAGGTTACCATGAAGAAAAAATAATCTATTGTACCTCCCTTCACACATTGAAGTTGATAAAATAGCAATATTTACACAGGTAAAGCAAGTTAAGAAATGTTTGTCTCATCTTAATGTGCAGTACTGAAAGTAAGAATTAATGCAGCAAAAAAAAATAATCTTTATTTCTCTGAGTAAAAAAGCTCACTAACTTTTATTCTTTTTGTCTTCCTTAAACTGAAAAATTTCAACAAAAATAATATGAATTAATTTTTGTTGATATGTTACTTTGTTTTCAGGGATTTGAATAGAAAGTTAGACTTGCAGATACATAGGTGCATACGTTCCTGAAAGATTCATACCCAAGCAGTTCATGCAGCCATCTGGAATGCATTGCTTTTCCTGATCTTTTTATGAAGAGGCAATCATTTTGTCAAGACACAGAATTGTTCTCATGGTGCATGTGATCATCAGTCTTCAAGTGAATGAAAGAATCAAGTAATTTTGGTAATTACTTAGAAACCAAAATGTAATGCTTAAAGCATAAGTGGGACAATTTCTTGTAACTGCAACTTTTCTCCAAAACAAAGTTTGTTTGCAGCAGTTTTCTAAAATTTCATAAGTGTAACAATAACAACAAAACAGCAACAACAGTGCTCTGGATCAGGAAATCAAGACTGTTGTTTTCAGAAATATAGTTTATTGTTAAATTCTTCCATTTTTGTGTAGCTCAAACTGAGATCTATTGTTTCTATCCAAGAAATAGACTTCTATAGACTGAATATAGTCAAAACCAGGATGAAACTGTTAATTCTTGAGGCATCCCCAGAAGCATACGTGTGTAATGTATAGTTGCCCACCCACTGGTTAATTAATACATCCCTGTGGGAATTTTTCTGTGCATTTTCCCTGTTCTAAGCTGTCGGTGCAATACTGGGAACAGCAGTAAAGGTGCTCTTTTCAGAGTTGCACCCCAAAGCCCAGGTTTGTCACACTTGTCCTTTTCCAAACAGCTCAGGAAAAAAAAATGAAATTGGAAAAGAGCAGCACTGCCCTCTGGTGGCCAGATCAATCCTTCACAGAGGCAAGGCTTTTTCCTCCAACTCTTGGAAGAGGTTTATTTAAAAAGCAATGCCTAGAACTGTATTGCCAGCAAAACATACGTACATGGGATTTAAACTTTCAAGTTACGGTTTGAATATGAGTATTAAAAACCCATTTTTGCTTTGGGTTGTTGTTGGGGTTTTTTTACAGATATCTAAAATATTTCTATGCAAGATTAGAAATCACTGCAAAATAAAAGTGGAGTAAATTCATCGTTGGTAACTTATAAACACTACAGTGTCAGAAAAGATGAGTTCCCTTGCTTCATGTCTTATTCACTGTCTCATGAGTTTTCAACCCTGAGATGATGCATTTAATGAGGACTTGTCATTAGCCTGTTTAGAATAAATAATTCAGCTTTTGGAGATCTTAATCTCTTAGTTACCAGACAAAGCACAGTAGACACAAATTCAGATCAATAGCAAAAAATATTCATATTTGAAAATAATCAGTAAGAAGCAGGAGAGTACTTTAATATTTGTACCTT
>JAOXJM010000001.1:106451419-106464906 GCA_026413425.1 Tringa solitaria | reverse complement strand
TGCTTTGGGAGGAGTGGGACATCTGGTGCACAATGTCTCTATTCTAAAAAGTACATTTTTTGCTAAGTACTTCAGATATTCAAAGGCTAAATTCAGAGTCCTGACATCTTTATTTCTCTTAACTACTTGCACGACATATAAGAAGTTTTTCTAAATAACTGCACATCACTGTGGAATGTGATTGCTCATTTTACTTCAAAAATACCACTAAAGAAAGCTATAAAGAGCTTCTTAAAAAATTGTATATCTACTGATGAACTTTGAAGAAGTCAAACTTTTCTTGCTTTGCATCATTAAAACGTTTCTTTTCTCATCAGACATCATCTGTCTATTCTATCAGGAGTGCTTCAATAATGTAACAACTGCAGCTAATTAACAATCATAATTGTATGTGGCACTTCTGTATCCTATATCTCAGTGTGTTCTGCAAGAGAAGTATTATTTCTGTTTCAGAGAAGGAGGAACCTATGACACAAGTGCGACTTGCTTGAAATTTTCAGTGATTAAAAGTAACTTACTTTCTTGGAAATTTTCCCAGGTTAATTTTAACTCAGGTATCCAATCTAAATACCATTCTATATGAAACAGGTGCTCTAAAAAGCTTCATAGAATAGAAAGTGTCAAGACAGAGATTTCATAGACAAAGACATTTTATGTGTGATACAGTGAATAAGGGCCAAAGATTGAAAGGGGTTAATATAGACCTTTCCTCCTCAGGAATATCATAGAGTTTGAGAAAAGGCTGGGAACAAGGCAAGATGATGAAAAGGAGAGAAGTGGGACACTGCTAGTGAGCCAAAGAGAGATAGTCATAGCTGATTTTATTTTTTTGTTTAGCCTTTCTTTCTCTCTGTTGCATAAAACTAGATACTGTGCCATAAAAAGAGTCTGTAATGAACTTGCTTTCTTCCAGTGGCCACTGAAAATCTTACTACAATGATGCCTTTAACTTCGTCAGGTCAGTACCTTTCATAAAAGAGGAACTATTTTTTGTTATCAATACAATATGAAGAAACATAAGACTTGCTATTCAGCTGATACAACTTAGTGAAGCTGCCTTGGCTGTAGTTAGGGTTTGACTGCTACAGTCCATTCAGTAGTAGTTAGCTGCCCTTCATCGTTTCTGACCATTTGAGAAACCAGTGATCTCGAGTCTTTACAAAAGTTCAAAGAGTTTAATTAGATGACCAAAGCAAAAGTTGAGTCTCTGTCAACCAGCTGAGTCACAAGCTGAAGCTTTCTTAGACTTAAACAAGTAGATGAGGCTGGGGTCTTACTCTCATGCTGTTTCTACTGATATACTGAGCAATGTTGGTTGATAGACATGCATTCCACTATCAGAGGAAGTGTTATGATGATAGGGTACGGAGCAGACACAACTCCTTGGTCTCTCATTTTCACTGAGTACAAACTTGCCAAATGTTAGTAAGACAGCTGAATAATACAGTAGATGCTTTGCAGCACTAAATGCAAATAGCATTATTGCATACTACATACAAATTAACACATACAAATTCTCCAAATTCTCCAGAGCAGGTTACCAGACCAGAAGCTTCTGCAATTTATGTGAGCTACAGAAATGCAGCTATGAATATAGAAGCCAAGTATTTATTGATGTCTAATTACAGCCATAATGATGAAATAATTATTATTTGTCCGTTTACAGGCCTACTAACATCTATAGTCCAAAGTGTATAATTACTACAGCTTATTCCCATCAATAGAGTTAAAACTGCTTACATACAAATTTTCTCCTATCTGTTCCTTCCTCTGGTATGCTATCTTAATGCTCCTCTGAGTCCCAAGTTCAGTGCTGCTAATCATCCTCAAGAAGGAATTGGGAGGCAGCAGGGAGGTGTCAGAGGAAGAGGGAAAGGAGTTGGGTGCTGGGAGTTGTCAGTATCCCAGGTTGGAATGGACATAATCTTCCAGGTGTGGATTCCTTGCCCCTTGCTCTCAGGTCCGCTTGGATTTGTTTTTGTATATTTGCTAACACTGCTCCCTTGCTTTCTATTTCAGTCCAAAGTCCATGTTATACCCAAGTTTTATCATATGTAGCATGTTTACATCTGCTCCATGCTTGGGGTTTGCCTCTGTTGACCCTAAACCCAGCTTTATCCACCTCAGGTGTTACTTCAGTGAGATCCCCCAGCAATATGGGCGATTTGACAATTTGCGCTTGTACCACTGATGCCTCTGTCACTGTCCTGTGTTTTTACTTTCATGGCTTTAGCTGTCGACTTGTGCATGCACTTTTGGGATTGCCTGCAATGATTCCAATGTTTTCAACAATCTCCAAGACATAGCTTCCCAGCAACGGATTTATAAGAACTGCCTGCTCATCATTCATCCATGACTTAGGTCTTTGAATGTTTCATTCATTACAAAATAACAACCGCTTACAAGATTAGATAGATAGATAGATAGATAGATAGATAGATAGATAGATAGATAGACAGATAGACAGATATGTATATAAGACTTTGGAAACTACTATGAAGCTATGAATGAAGTTTCCCTCTCTGAACACAGCTGTGAGAGCAGTACATCCAGCCGCACCCTCCCTGCACCTTCTGCTGGGCTCTCCTCTCTACCAGTGGAACTGTGTCCTTCAAATTACTGACGCAGTGTGCTCCATAACCTGTTTAATAAAAAATGGCCTAGCTTAGTTTAATGGTATGTGCTAAATCAGCATGTTTTGATAGAAAATAGGTAGGAAGTCCTCATGCAAGTTTGTGCACTAGTATATCTGGGAGAGCAGGAACATCTAACAGAAGTAAGTGTGAGATGGACAATAATCAGCAACTTCTGTCAGTAAAAACTGATAGATGACAAAGTATCAGGAAGGCCTTACTGCACCTCTCACTTTATTTCTTCTAACCTTTTGTCTCATAAACTAAGGGAGAGGATCCATTAATTGTAGTGACATGGGGATCTTTTCAGCTGATGACGTTATCATCCTGCTCACATATTTGAGTCTTAATGTAGTAGTTAAAGTAGTAAACAGGTATGCTAATGCAAATTCAAAGAGGAAAAAAAAAAAACAAACAGATTATTCGGGAGCTGGAAATTCCAGAGGCATCCTCAGGACGAGGATGAATTAGCACCGCTAAGTAGGAAGTTGTGTTGGAGCAACCATAAATAAGCATTCCATTTTTCCAGAATGTTTTGCAGTCTACTATCACTAATACAAACCCACTTACGTACCTAGGCATTTGTTGAAGTGTAAATATGTATACACACAGGTATGTATGTATGCCCATATGTAAACGTACAAATACTAGAGACGTTTGAGGCTTCACTCCTCATACTGTGATAACTGATTTGTTGACCAATGTTATTTATAAGAAAATGCACATATACATTTTAGTACTAATATTGAAGTTGTCACAACTTGTATTGTTTCAACAGATCCTGTGAGTCTAACCACAAGCTCCTTGACACCAACTTCAGGTCAGAACTTTTACATACTGGGGGCAGACAAGAGAGCATCATTGTTATTTTAGTGGCAGAAAAAAGAAACCCAAATATCTTTTGCAGTTATTAAAAAGCCTGTGACTAGGTCCAAAGAGAGTGACATTTAAAATTCACTTGGGTACCACATTAATTTTCTTATGTTTATTGTGACATTTGACCTTCAAGATCAAGCCAGACAAGCTGCCGTTAACATATCATTACCTAAGCTGGGGTTTCGGGATACAGCAAATAATGCAGATCTCATAAGAGCAGACTAGTTGCTGCTTAGTTCTGCCCAAACAACTGCAGAGGTTCCCCCAGAGAGAAAGAAGTTGAGTTCTAACCTTGGGTTGTGTTTGCCCAGGTTCAGGACAACTCACCACAAACAAGTCCTCAACAACTGGAGGTAGGTAACTATATATGGGGGGGAAGCAGGGAGGTTATATGAAACAGTCTGAGATCTTAGAATTACACTGTTTGCATTCATCTTTTTGCATCATTCAGTTCTCGTATCCTATTCCTATAAATACATGATATGCAGACTTACCTTTGATTGATTCGATCTCCTCGACTGAGGAGACCTCTTCAAAGAGAAGGGACTTCTAAGATTCTACATTTTATGAAAGTGGTATATGTGTCATGTATGTTAATGTATATATTGACACGCATACTAACTGCTCATTTTTACTTCCTATTATTTCTTGGGGCTTTCTGAAAAAAAAAAAAAAAAACAACACACAAAACCAACCAACCAAATCTTTTAGCAAACTCACGTGACTTCCAATGGACAGAAAGCCAAAGCTGGTTGAATCTTTGAAAACCTCCCTGGCCTAACTAAATGATAAAATACATATGAAATTTTCAAATGGGCCTAATGTATTTCCTGCCATTTTTTAGTTGAGTATAGCAATCACATTGCAATTTAGGGTAATTTGCTGGTTCAAAAATAGTCAAAATGTTTTACTAGAAATGTTAATTTCTTTATATCCAGTAGGTGGCAATGTTGTTTAGTGTTCTGAGTTCAAGAATAAAACTGGAATTGTTCATGTCATATGTAAACAATGTTTTCTGGCATATTTGGCTTGTGCAAAACGTATTCCTAGATTATTGGTTGGGGTTTTTCTTTGGGTCTAGAATGCAGAGTTTCATCTCTGCTCATCTATGGCAATCCCTTCATTGGCACTGTATCACCTCCAATGCTTGACTCAAGTATGCTTTCTTTGCTTCAATTACCAATAGCATACAAAATGGCAGCTGTTTTGCTTTACTCTGTATTGCTAACACTGAAGGTGTTTTGTAAAGCACTTTGAAATGTTACAACACATCCAAACCAATTTCAGTCTGTCACTTATATAATACAATACAACATCATACAAGCATCTACTTAATGTGATCACAGACCTAACACTTTTATGAAAAAAATGAATCAAGCAATAATGGTGAGAGGCTGCAAGATTAGTTTTACAAATTCATATTTTTATTTTTGCGTAAGAAATTTTGACCTTTTCCAGTAAGGATTTACTGAAGCAAAGAAAAGGAACTATGTGAATAGCACTAGGTGAACAGTTTCCATAGAATTTAATGAAATTTTCAAGAATTCTGAAATTAGTAATTATCCAAAGCTTATTTTAGCTCTATGTTTTTGTTACTTTAATAGGACCTACTTGCATTCTACAGATGTCTAAGACCCAAACCATCTAAAGACTAAGAGAGAAAGTTTGCAGTGGATCAACATTTATGCTCTCGGAAAATATTATTAGTGAGATTCCAAAATTTTAAGGATCTGCCAATGTATTCTTTTTGCAGAAATTTACTCTTATTTTAATTTAATTTGCAAATCAGAAAATAATAGAGTTTCTGATATTCCTGGTATTTCAAAATCCAGTCTTAAAGGCTTTCATTTTCAAGATACACTGGTTGAAAAAAGATTCTTTAGCATGATGAAGTGCAACATTGTGACGTGTTGAAGTTGAAGAAATTAAATTAAATTGTATTCAATTAAAACCAGAGATTTCTTACTGTTATTTTAACCAAAGTACAGTTTTCTCATGTTATTCAAATATAAGAAATTGGAAAATGTAATCTATTTCATTGTGTAAAGTAGTTTGTTTGGATATAAGAAGGAAATGGGAATTCATGGAAATTTTCTTTCAGTCCTCCTCCAAGTTTAGTTTCAAAAAACATGTCACTTCTGAGAACTTCCTTCATTCTGTGCCAAAATTATCCTTTTCAGTATGTGATATTTCATTCCAGGATTCTAAAAATGCAGTTTTGTAAAACACAATAGAGTGGTTGATTTGATTTGTGCTGGAGTAACCAGAGGTAAGTCAATTTTCTTTTGTAGTGAAACTGCATTACTGCGGTGCTGTTATTGCTGTTGTCCTTATTATTTCAGCTGAGTGTTTGCCACCTGCTGAACTTTGTGATGATGGTGTAACCTGCATTAGAAAAGATTTATTTTGTGATGGAGTCTTGGACTGCCTCGATGGTTCAGACGAATCTCAAGAAAGATGTGGTAAGAATGTAAAGCCCTGTAAATCATTCTTTTTAAACGTATGTAAACCTATCAGTAGTTTGTAAATTGTTTATAGGCAAGAAACTGCACAGTGAAGTCCAAATCAATTCTACTAAAAATACAACAAAAATGACATTTATAATCTTTATGTTCTAAATGGAAAGAATTTTCTTTTAGAGTCTCGTTAATGAAGAATGTGTTTAATAAATGATGAAGAAAAATTACATTCTGGCTATATAATATAAATGTGAAATAATATAGAAAATATTGATTACTATATAAATATTAATAATATAAATAAATATAATGTAAATTATACAATAATATAGACATTTTATATGAAGTTTTGTGCCAGTAATATCAAATATTGTTCTTTCCAAACAAATTAAAATTATGACACTATACAGATATAAAGTCACGTTACCTAGTGTCAGAAGCTACCTAATGGCATATTTGGAGTCAGAAGAGATGTTTATCTTGTGACTCCAACAACATTAAGAATATCATCATATAAAACATTACTAACAGCTTTTCCCAGGTTACCGTGTACACTCAGATACATTGATACTGTACATCTGGAAACTTAGATGGGTTGCAGGAGGGAGAGGGAGTGGGCAGTGTCAGCATTTTGCATCCAGGACAGGCAAGTATGACTGCTGCCATGGCGGGATGGAACCCTGGTAAGGGCCCTGTTCTGTTTGTTGGCCACCTACCTACAATCTCAATCCACCGAGTGCTAGGGAATGGGAGTGTCTGTAGGACTGACACAAATGTTTGAGTTGCTGGCACCACGGTGAGAGGTGCAAGATGGTGACATGAATACCAGGGCAACAGGCTCTAGATGGCCCTGCCTGAGCAGGTGGATGGACCAGATGACCTCCAGAGGTCCCTTCCAACGTCTAGGCTTCTGTGATTCTGTGAAAAATGTTACAAACCTGAAATCTGATTGGTTTTTAAAAGAAAAAGTTTATATCCTTCAGTGCCAGTGAGTTTATTTGCCTTTATAGAATCATTGTGTGTGCAGCTTTTTGGTGGGGAGGTATGTGTGTTAATGTTGTCTGCTTTGTCCTTCCCAGTCTCAACTCTCAGTTTAAAATGTGTTGCCAAACACATAAAATATGTTTAAAATTTCTTGCCATGTGAATGTTGTAAATGTTCTAGAAGAAATTGGAGCAACTGACTCCCTGAGTGTATTTTGTTTTGTGGTTTTGTTTTTGTTTTTGTTTTTTAAATATAGAATTTGTTGCTAGAAATCAGGAAAGCTTATTTCTCTTCTGCTATGAGAATAGGCTTCTTAGTTTTCCTGAGAATAATGGTGGGGGCAGTTTGGTCTGAGCTTTCACAAACATGTAAAATGCTGGGCTCTGGTCTAAAGACAAACAAGCAAGTGGGAGATCAATTGTTTTTAAAGAACCTGCAAGCCTAATTCTGAAGGCTGGTGACATGCTGACCCTTTCTGCCAGAAATGGAATTCTCTTCAGAAAAATAAGATGAATTGCAGACCTGCACATTACCTGCTTTTTTCTGAGTGCAGCCAACTCAGAAGGGAGACGTAACTGAACTTTTTGGGGAAAATATCCATCAAAATACTTCAGTAGAATATCCACTGAAACACATCCAAATGTCTGTTTGGCATAATAGCTGCATCCAACTAGATCAAGGCAATGATGGGCTCTAAGCAGGTCCCTCTACCTTTGAGGAAATTAGAAGGCCCTAAATAGCTTCAGCTTCAGCTTCAGCTAGATCTTTGTTCAACTGGAAGTGTTAAGGTAGCACAACTCCAAAGAGCTTTTCAGCTTTCTACCATCATGCTATTGTTTTAAGATATGGATTTTATTTGGGGTATTTCCTTATCTTTCATTCTTTTATTTTATTTTAGGTATAGCTAAATAAAAAAAAATGCAGATCCTTATAGTTAAAAGCTAGTATTATACATTTAATCAAAATGAATGCTTTTTAGTTACTATGGTGATTAGGTCTGAGTGTACAAGTTTTGGTCACATTTTATTAAAGATATTACAGTCTTATCTCTTATATAGGACAGAATTTAATTGATTTCTACATTGGTAGATACAAGCAAAAACAAGCTCACTTACTTGCAGTCAAAGCTATGCAGACATCACTCAGCTGTGCCCTGGAGGCTACACAGTGTTTAAGTTATGACCGGTGCTTGAGTAGAGTTTTTTAACTGATGCATAGCCTCTTATGCACATGGTATTTGGACCTGATTTGCAACTGAATCACTACCAAATATAAGTTGTGAATGCCCTGCTCCGTTGTAACTGAGGATATTATTTCTTAGTTAATGTTTAACAGTCACTAAAAATATGCACAACTGAGCTGAAAATTTCAATAATGTGCATATAAGTAAAAATAGAGAGAATATCATAAAGAAACTAGCTATAGTTACAGTCCACTTCAGAAGCTGGATGATTTGCTCCCATTCATTTTCACTGATGCCTTTTGTTTCCAAGCAATTCATTCAGTTATCATTACTTTAGCTGTTTCATATCATAACCTTACAGAAATACAATTCTGGCTGGAGGACAAATTGTTGCTCCATGACTCTTACGTTACATTTTCAGTCTTAAAATTTTCCATCCAAAACTCAGAGCTTTTCTAAGTTTATATATTTAGGTTTCTTAAGAGACTTTGAAAAACCAGTAGAATGAGTGGCAATAAGCCATATGCATGTTTGGGATACCTGCCAATTTTTCCACCTCTGATTTTTTTACTTAACTCCTATCCCTAGAGTAACTTAATACTGTCATATAAAAGATAAAATTGTCTAGATTTTCAGAATTGCTTCAGTGTTTCACAATGAGATTTACAGCCAATTCATAATTCATGCTACAAATGCCCTCACACACAATGGATTTGCTGCCCTTTAAACAACTTGGTTTGTTTTTTTCATCTTGATTATTATTCCCCCTGGTGCTTCTTATTTTAGCATATGTTAGTGGTTTTAAAATATAGGACACAAGGGTGAATTTTAATGGTGTCTTCTGGCATTAGACAGAATTCAGTAAAATCTCAGATTCTCGTCAGAGATTCAGACAACTGAACACCTTCATTTTTTGGTTTTATTGATTAAAATTATCCTGAAAGGTTTTTTTCTGGCTCTGCAATGCAGTGCAGTAACAAAAGGCATTGCAGAAGTGCAGTTGGCAATTTCACTGAAAGGGTCTCTAGAGAAATGTGAAAGTCTGAACAGTATCTATTAATAATGGCTGGCATTGCTGAAAAGCAACCATGTAGCACATAAGTGTAAGGAAAGGGAGACTGGAGGCTGATCCCAGGAGGTGTTTCTCTCTGCAAACTCTCTTTGCAGTTATTATATGTCTAGACTAACATTTTGTGATTACCTACCACACAGCATCACTACAATACTGAGAGAGATTAATCATATGTTAGCCAGGAAGTAATGTAGTGCACTTGGCAGAGAAAGGTTCTGTCAAGTGAAAAAAGTGGGCTTGATCTGACCAGTTTAGGGAGTTCCTCCCTGCAATGCAAGGATTACAGGAGTAAACCCTCCTAATGTGCCCTGTATGCAACATAAGTAAATAGGAATGGACAGTAAGATGCATGTTGGGGAAGCAGTGAAAGTGGGTCCTCAAAAAGATGTCTCCTTTCTCATTAGGAGAACAACTGGAGCTCTTCTGAGTGCTCCAAGAGGAGGTAGAAGTGTAATGACTTCTCTGACCCTGCTCACCTTTGACCAGTTTCCTCCTCCCTGCAATGAGGAAGCACTGGGAGGTTCTTCAGGGAAATAGGACCAGTCCCAGCTATTTTCCTGCTCATTTCCAAGATACTAAGCACTGACTATTGCAAGGCTGTGGATGAGCAACCCGGGGACTTTCACCTGAATCTTTCTGTCCTGTTTCAAGTTCCTCACTGTTTCTTAAAAGACAAGAAGAAAATAAAAAATAAAATCAGAAGAACAGAAATTAATTGCTGACAAAGGCAATTTTTTGTCATTAATTTTATTAGAACAACATGCTATATCTCTTATTATTACTGCCAGTGTTATAAACCCCTTTTTAGATCAATGTGTGTCTTGCTAACCAATTGTTAACAGTACCACATTTTTGTTCACTTAATAACAAGCTGGGCACTTTCCTTCTTCTCACACTGATTTTATTCTTCTCAATGGGAAATATTTGTAAATATTAGCCCATTGTTAAGGACAGGGAACGCATTAATTTAAATGGACTGAAAAAGTACTTCTATAGCAATACCCAGCTCTAAAGCTGTAGCCTATTCTGATAAAAATGTTGTATAGAATAACTAGTAGCTCTCTCTTTCATGGACCCTTTTTCTCTTCGTATTCAAAATCTTATGTGTTCTATTTTCCTCTCAAAGACCATGAATATTGCGAAAAGGAATAAGTTCCTATTCCAGCTCATGCATTAGACATATCCTCATAAGTGAAGTTCCTTCTGCATGGTCTTTATTAACAATTTATGCCTGAGTCTGAATGAAACAAAGCTTAATTTTTATGTTGTGTTTGCTACGGTGGTAGTCAGAAATAATGTTACACTTATAACAGACAAGGAGCCCCAACTTATCATTTTATATATCATTTCTGAGAGGAGGACCATGGTCAATAAAATTTCCATTTAATTTTAAATATAATTGATTATTCACAATTTGGATAGTCATTATAGGTATGATTTCATTTCTGATGTTAATGAAAAGCTCTATCTAATTTCTGATTATCTGCCTCAAATTGATGAACTTGTCCTTACCTCTCAACATAATCATATATAGTACTGATTTTATCCTTATTTGAAAGCTCTGTGATGCTTTCTGAAAAACTGAAGAAAAAGCATCATCAGGTTCCTAATGTTCAGGAGATGCAGCCAAAGCTTCAACAGTGCTTCAGTGTCAACTGCACTCTACATGAATTAGCATTATGAGTCTTGCAGAGGCTTAAAAATGCTTTAAAAAAAAACAACCAAAAAAAAAAAAACAACCAAAAAACCCAAACCAAACAAAAACCAAAAAAAACCCAAGGAAACAAACAAAAAACTACCTGATTTTCAAACTGAAAACATGCATAGAATGGTTAAGCAGCACCAAGGAAACAAAACTAATAAAAACTTTTTGAAAAGATATATGATGATGGATGACATTTACCTCAGATGAATGAATTCGATAGCTGGCAGGAAACGGGATATCCACTTATATCTTTGAGTGCCTAGTAATATAAAAAGTGAGGAACTAGGAAGCTCATAAAAGTAGAGATAGCAATAGTAAACCGTATCCTTTCTTGCTTCTATTCACATGTTATCAAATTGTTTCTGGTAGTTCGAACACAGTTTCCTGAATTAAAGTAGCTGTAGATAAAAACTGTTATGGGCAAGATTCTATTTCCTTACAAATGTATAAAATAAAATAAAAGAGAGAGAGATGGATTAGTTGAATCCAACTGTTGTCTTTTAATTATTTGAATTGGTTTGGACTAGTTTGGATAGCTGGATTGTCTCTAATTTCACCTGTACTGTTTTTCTTCTCATATAGTATTTTGAGATCAAATAGTCACAGGAATTAGAAGTGGGAGTAAGTTGGTAGTGTGTTTTACTTTTGCTTCCTATTGTTGCTTGCAAAACATTTCCAAGGTAGTGCACGTAAACCAGTATCACCCTCATTTTGGCTCTGCTTCTGTTTTTCAAGCGGCATTTTTACAAATGTTTTTCATTTTGTCTTTACAGCTGCAGTTTGTGATGGAAAATTTATGTTGACTGATTCCTCTGGGTTTTTTCACTCTATGAATTATCCAAAACCATATAATGCAAATATTGTTTGCCAATGGATTATACTGTAAGACATTTTCCAATAAATTTCTACCTAATTTTTTTTTTTTATTAAGAGTTGATATTGTTTCCTGCTCATCAGCCTTATGCTATTTGTTTATATTCCCAAATACCCCAGTGTGGAAAATATGTAATAGGATTTTTCCTCTGTATTTATGTAACTTTTCTTTAAAAACTTGCATGCCTAAAACCCATAACTATAAAAATAATTTTCCCACTTACAAAAATTCTTAGGTATGTTTCTGAGAACTTCTGTGCATGCACAGGAACATATTTGTAAGCTCAAAATAAATCACGTAACTCAAAATAATTTCAAGCTATTTATTTAAAAATATTACAGTAAATACCAGACTTTAGGTATTGGGTTATATGATATAACTGTCACTAACAGATGGAATTTTCAAGAATTCACATTTCAGATGGGAGTTAACAGCACTTGTGGTCCTAAGTCATTTAGGAATATGTTTTAAAAGTACACAAGTACCATTTGACATAATAGCATGAAATGCCTTTTAAGCCCTAGGCACAAAAAGTGGAATTGTTTTATCAAGGATACACACCTACAGAGATAGCCACAGTATGTGATAAATCTTGTGCTAAAGTACACACCTAAAATAAGTTAGATGATTGAGAGTTGGAAGGTCCTAAAAATGCCTAAAATGGCTGCCACTTCAGAAGTTACTGCTTTGAAAGGCAGTAATTCTTGTTATAATAATGGTCATTCTTTGATTCTAAGTATTCATTTGGTAGAAGACTTTCAAGGGAAACTAAGAAATGCATTTAAAATTGGATAAGAATTGGACTTCTTATTCCCAAGGCACCTTTGAAAGTGCTAGCATATGAGTTTGTTCAGGACTTTTGTCTTCACCTTGACAATTCAGGAAAAGTCATGGGTTTCCTTCTGTTTTTATCTGCAGCAATACTATTCACCAAAAATTAGTGGCTACATGTGGTTTTAAAATATAGCCATATCACAGGAAAAGTACAAGATTGTATCCTTCAAAATATAAGCCTGACTAGTTCCTCGGTTCATGATGTTGCAGAGTTTGAGCACAATAAATAATTATGTCTCAAGTGCACTACTTCCTCCTAAGATGTTAATTTTGCTTCAAAAGCTACTGTAGCTGCAAGAAGCATTGTATTAGGTAGATGTCTATACCAGCCGTGTAGCTAATAAAAGCTTAATTTTTGAAAATGAAAATCATAAGTAATTGCAAACAATACGGTACAGGTGCTGTAGATCTGTGTAATTATGGATTGACCAATGACAAAAAAGACCATCTAGTTTCATTTTCAAGTTATCTGCTTTAAAAATATTTGGCAACGCTGACAGTTAAGGCCTGAAAAATTCAATGTGGTACTCAAATTTTGTCTCCCTTTTGAACAGAATTTTTTCTGTGAGGGAATGTTTTGAGTTTTCCAGTAACCAATGGGAGAAATTTTGTTCAATATTTTTATTTTCCCTATAAAAATATGTTAAAAGTCACCCCATACTATGTCCAAGATTTGATTTTTCTTTTGCCTGGTTTTCTCTAGAAAGATTTCTCCATTACCTTTGGGAAAAGCTTTTATATTTTTACCTCATTTAAGTCCTCCCCAAATGAAGACACAATTTCTTCTCCTTTTAGAAGTAAGAACAGTATGCTTAATATTTCCCTGAAAGATTACCTTTCAACTGTGTGTTTCACTGTTTTCAAACC
>JAOXJM010000001.1:106395271-106411122 GCA_026413425.1 Tringa solitaria | reverse complement strand
TGTTTAATTGGTTGGACTAGATAATCTTAAAAGGTACCATCAATCCTAGGTGATTCTATGATTCTATGATGAAATCCGAAATCACTTTTCTTTCTCCATTCCATAGATTTTAATGTGAATATGAAGGACAGAGAGGCTTGTGGTGTTTTGGTTTGGGGAGAGGGGGTTGCAGGGTTTTTTGGGCGTGTTTTTGTTTGTTTCTCTTTTTCAATAGCAATTCTATTGCCATTAATGGACCACGTCACATAAATACCTGTTGTCATTTTTATGGATTCTCTAAGTCCCAACAAAATCCATAGGAAATACCAGCACAAAATCTACCCTCACCCCAATGTCCCTTTTGTGAATAGAAATATGGGGGAAAAAGATGAAAGAATTTGTGTATGTGTGGGATTTGTATGTTTTGCATGGAAAAGAATCACCAACTTAAAGGTGAGAGTCATAAGACTATTAGTGTGATCTGTGCACCATTTGCAGTATTCTACATAGGATTCTTAAGTTTCCTTAGATTTTACCCAGGAACAACATCCTAAGTGAAGGAAATACATGAAAGGAAACTCCTTCCTTCCCCTAAGCAGGTGACATGATATGGAAATATTTTGTCCCAATTATGAATATTTTTTGTTTACATATAGAATCTGAGTACATTATAATAAAAGATTTGTATGCCACTTTCCATTCTTCCTTCAAACTCCTCACACAGAGTTTGACTGATCTGTGCTCGTAACTGCCGAGCAATCCCCTTCACCCCGTAAGAAAGACATCTGAAGGTATTTGCATTCTCCTAATTGCTGCATGGAAATCACTTTTGCCGCATTAACGATAATATCAATTGCTACACCTTTACCTGTCCTTTGGAAGCCCAAAGTATGAACAAAAGTTAATCCTTAAATTAAGTTAAAGGATGTTTATCCTTCAAGACCATAAAAAAGAACTACGTTCTTTTTACCTCAATTGTTCGCAAAAGAGAGGAATCTCTTGCCCACAGTGGAGTTAAACAATATGTAATTCAGGAAAAGAACAATTCTGGTCTTGGTGATCACACAGGATCATAGTATTTTGTCTCTATTTACAATCACTACAAGGGAAATTAAAGGCAGAGACTGAGGAAAGCAAGAAGTTGTGACTGACTGGAAAAACTACAGAATATTTTAAGTAGGAACAGCATGGAGTACAGAAGATGGCTTCTTGAAAGAGGAAGCAAAAACATGGCATAGCAGCAACTTTAAGATGCTTCCAGAAGTGCTTCAGCAATAACATTGCACAATTAGTATTAGTGGTATTGAACTTTTAAATGCTTTTTCTTTACTCAGAAAGATTGATACACATTTGTCTCTGAACTCCAACTGTGGTCAACATCAGCTAGCAGAGGGCAGGCAACCCCAAGAGTAATACAGTTTTGCTTCTGTCCATTCCTCCCCAACTTCCACCCAGCAGTAGTTTTGCATCTGCGTTAATGTAAAGCCAACTAGCTTCAACTTGTGGTCTTGAACTCTTGCTGGAACTGCAGCAAAAGCCCTTAACTTTCTGCTACAGCACCAGACTGTCGCCAACAAATCAGCCAGAGTGCTATTGCTAGCCCCCCAAGATCTGCTCCTAATGACTGCTAAAATCATTCTTATGGCACAGAAAGCTCCTAAGCAACCAATGAGAATGGACATTAATGATGTTAATAACTCTAAAAGAAGACTTTGAATGTATCAGCGTTACCTCTAAATCCATCTATCAATTAACACAATTAATGCTTTTCTAGCTAATAGTCTGAGTAATTAATCTATTAGTGTCACTTCCAAGAAAAGACATTTGTCTTCTCTTTGATTCAACATTACATTATTCCTAACAAACCATTAGATATATTTAAATGATCTTTAATGTCTTTTTTACATAGAGTTACTGAAACAAGTAATTTTAATCTTAAACTCTTGCCCATTGTGATACTACTTTTTTCCTCAGAAAAATTAAAAAATGTTTTACTTAAATAACGAGTAATGTCTGCCTTGAAAGCACATCTCATTAAAGAGGTGTCACTTGCCAAGTTATTTATGTTGATCTTGGACCAATATGTCAAAAAGTTATGGTTATTCCCTGGCAAAGTGGATTCATTATATGACATCAAATGACTTCTAAGAATCCTTGAATTTTGCCACATCAGATTGATGTCACAACAAGGTGGCTATCTCTACCAACAACTGTGTTAATATTTAATAAAATAATTTCTGTCCCTGAGGATCAAAAACTGTGTTGTGTGCAAATAAACACTAAACAAATATTTTGTATCAAACATTTATGCAAAGATAAATAATTGTTACACTGTAAAATTTTCAGTTCCATTTACAGTACATCAACTAGGTTACAATGCATGAGAGACTAAAGGAAACAAAGAAGGTTTGTTTAACAAACAGTCTTAAAACTGATACATTGTAGATATTTCCCCATAAAAACTTCAAATTCTGTGGTCATTTCATTGCTCACAACTAGCTAACTTACATCTCTTAGCAAAATAAACACATACCCTTTATTTAGCATGGCATATTTTGTTACCGAATTAATAATCAAACATTATATAAAAATGATCTGAACATTTGCCTCAAGGGGGAGCTTACAGTTCATTCTTGTAGATCCTTTGCATTTTCAAGCCATTCCAAGCCAATATTCTTTGACGACATTATAATACAGCCTGACTGCAAAATACTATTTTTGCTTTGTTTTCAGTCAGTAAACCATTATACCTCCATGCTACTGTCCTTCCTAGGCGTCTTTGAAATCCATAGTGTGGACTGGTTTGGACTGGTTTTTGATCTTCCTTTACTGAAAAATAAAAATATAAACTCTTTTCAGTGCATGTGTGCCTTAGCAGTTCCGATTCAGGTTTGTGAATAGACCTGGGTATTTTCTCCCCTATTTGATGGCCATCTTTGTTGCTTTCATAGCATGGATTCCCCATCCACAAAAGGGTTGTGCCTCATGCTCATGCTGCACCGAGCACAGCACCGCAGTGGTGGGCTGAGGTAAGCAACTGTTACCAAAGTTACCAGACCACCCTGCTTAGTAGTGCTCCTCCAATGAGCCCATTTTTAGGATTTTCTTCTTTTTTTCAGTTCATATTCACCCACACCTGCTCATACAGCGTGGTCTTACCACAGAGGGCTGTGGACACTGTTCGACCAGGACGGTGGGAGGCTGGGCTCTTCCCTTGTCTGGAGGAACAAATAGGGGACAGGAGTACATACGCTCCCGAGCCCGTGTCCAATGTGCTTGGGGTGCAGCCCACCCACCCCAGGGGGCTACTGTAACCCTCCCCATGTGCACCCTGGAGCTGCACCCCGTCACCGTGCAACACCAATGGGTGCCAGTATCTACTGGTATGCCAGAAAGCTTCTTCCCTTCAATGCTTGACCTAACTTCTCATGGAGTAATGGCACATGAATCAGACTCCTAGCAATGAATGACTGGTAGAAAGCTTCCTTAGGCCTAGTTTTCATTCAAAACTGTCAAAGGTAGGTCTTGTTTTTCCATTTTTTTAATAAAAATATAAAACAGGTTCCAAAAGTACTGCAAAAATGCTCACTCTAATCTTTACAGGGAGCCCTGAGGCACCCTGCAAGTTGATGCCAGTCTTTCCATATGGCTAGCGTCTCTGCTACAGCTGCCACAACATACCACCTTCCCTCAGTTAGATGGCAGATGACAGTGCATTGCAGTCTACTGAAAAGAAAAGGCACTTCATGAGCCACTGCAGCTGCATTTCAACCAAAATGTTTTAGTCTCTGGCCAGAATATTTCACACTGATGCTGTGGTTTTTTTTTTTTTTTTCAATTAAGTAAAAACCAAAGGAGGAGAACTAGCCCTAAATAATTCTACAAGTTGGAAACCTGAGAGTCAGGATCCCAACAGTCCTATACATTCAGTTTTACTCCTTTCCTGGTGCATAAATGTGAACGATCTGAGTTGATTTAAAATGTACTTTGAGGGAGCTGGATGGTACAATAGTTTTTAGTCCCTCCAGACTTACCTCTGAAGTCCTACAAAGTAATGCATTATGTACCTGAGCCCATTGGAGTAATTGAAAAGACTCCCATTGGTTTCAGTGGACTTTAGATCAGGCCACAATGCTATAAACAAAGCAATTGCAATGAATCAAGTAGTTTCAGCACTTCTTTCTTTAAAAAACTGATTCACTACTTCCTCCCAGATTAATACAGCAGAATCAGGCATATTATGTAAATTAATGACAAAACTCTGAATAGAGAGTCCTTGCCACATAGCAGGAACAATTTCTAAATACCTTGGATCAAAACTTCAACTGTATAAAATGAGCTTATCTTCAGTGAACCTACACTGATTTTCAATAGCTACATATCTGGTTCAGGAAATAGGTTTTAGTAAGAAAGGTAAGGAAGATGCAATAAATAGCTTGAGCATATCGCTGTTTTGACCATCAAATGCAATCATAGAAACTGAGAAATATACCAGGTTGGAATTTAAACTTTCTGCAAGGCATTCAGATGATAATGGAGATGGATCTTTGAAGCAGTTTCTCCTTGCTTCCCTGGAAGAAATGAAAGGGAGAGCATCTAAGCATGAATGAGCTGATCATTTCCACTAGCTACAGGGAAGATGTTTTGCTTTGCCTTATTACTACCCTTTAAGAGCCCAATGCCAGGCAAAATTAGTCATGACCTTTCAAGCTAGGCATGTCCTGGTTGGCCATGGATTGTGGCTTTCAGAGGAAAGATCACCATGTTGTGGAAGCCTAAAAAAGAATGAGAAGTCAGGTTCATTTGGAAAGTTGGGGATCTCTCCTTCCCCAGCAGGACAGAATCCCTTTCCTAATGCTCTACAGTATCCAGATGATTGGTTCAGGTGGTTGCCTCTTTTTCTGATTTGCTTTTTACACAAGAACTATTTGTGATGAACCAAAACGATTCCTAAGGTAGGTCATATGTGGAAATATAACTGAAAATAGACGGGGAAACATTTTTTTAAAAAAAAAAAAAGTTCTGTTTCAAGAGATAAAAAAGAAAACACTTCATTTCTCATGATACCAGACACGTCTTTTGACTTAAATGAATTTTAAAGACAATTTGTTTTATTTTCTTTAATTGAAAGCTTTGGTGCCACCCAAAATAAACATTCTGAAAAAAACATCTGTTTTGACTCAAATCCATTTTCTCCCTGATTTTTGTATCATTCAATCTACCAAACTAATAGCTAAAAGAAAGAGTACAATCTTCCAAGCTGAATTTCCACTATCTGTGTAATGAAATTTTTAAGTCTTGGAAGTTCAGATTAATTACTTCTGGATGAACTGCTATAGCATCAAAGGCCTGATCAAAGCTCGCTGAAGTCAACACTACTATTTCTATTGATTTCAGTGGGCCATTAATATCTCAGCATTTTCCCAGGAGTATTTGAGAGCTGAACCTTTTCTGAGGAGAGAAAGAATTGGCAGAAAAGGTATGAACACATATGTCATACTTACCAAGAAATCCAGGTCCATTGTAATAAGGATTCAAGATTTAGATTACTTATATAATTGTTATTGTTATACATAAGATTCTTTGTTTTGCTTTGAGTTTCCAGCCTTCTACAGCCTCAGTGCTAAGGCTTGGATACAGCCTTTCACAACAATGAATTTACCCGCCATAAGACAAGTTGGAAAGAGCACATTTTCTTTTTTTTTTATATCAAAGTGCATAACATAAAGATAAAATCTAATTTATGATGGAGACCTCACAGTATCTTTTATGTACACTTTTTTCATTGAGACAGACCATTATGGCGTCATATCAGTGTACACTCATTCATACAAATATAGGAATACTTGACATTTGGAGTGTTTTTCATTTGAAATAGGGTATGTCAGCTATTTGCAGAAGCTGTTAAATAAAAAACACAAAGAAAAAATAAAGACTAAAAGTAATGAGGATTTTTTTTTCTAATTTCCTAAAACAGTCATAAAAATGTCGTATTCCTTACTAGTATTCCTGCTCTGCAAGAGGGATAACAGGTTCTGAATCTGTTTATTACTCTTCTTGTTTTACCAAAATAGTGTTTATCCATAAAACATATTTCAGTTTAAACTTTTCTGGATTACATTAACTTGAAAATGTTTCCTGGAAAAAAAAAAAAAAAACAACCTGCAGAATGAAAGATATCCTTGAAGTTTTCAAAAAGATTGGTTCAAAATATATATATATATATAGTCATATATAAATTTGAGAAAGATAAAAAGTCAAAAGAATTTTAAAGCATGGATCAAAACGTCTCCTGTTTCATAAACTGAAATGTTTCCTATTTGCATAATAATAATATAACTATTTTGTATTACATCTATGTACACATCTATTTATGCATCTTTTTTTGAGAGATACATGATGCTCAAAGGAGTTGTACTGGCGTGTGGCTCAAAATATGTTTTGCTTTCTGTTTTCAATTTGTTTGCTCCAGTCGCTCACCCATTGTATCTATACGATGTGCACTGAAACAGCATTAAACAGCTGCTGACCCCTCAGGTTTATCTTTTGGACTACACTTTTGGTCAGAAACTGAGGTGAGTGCTTATGTTCATCCTCTATCAGTGATGACAGAGCAGTTCTCTATCCTCAAAGCCCAGATGCTGTACAGGTAGTAATCATGATGGAAGAGATGAATAAAAATTGTTGCCAGTAGCTCAGCCTATCAAATGGTCAGCAAAGATATCTTCTTCAGAAACAGATGAAGTTCTAGCTGCATTATACTTTGGGAGATCTGTAACTATTTCAGTGCACTCTGGAAAATCCTGATGGTGAATGTTCAGCTGTAAACTACTTGGATTTTAACAGATGAAAAGGTATTTAATTGCACATATTGGGACAGATGTAAGCAGTCTTTCAGTATGAAGAGCTTGTGAATGGAAATATGCATTCTGCATTATAAGACCATTTTGGATTAGTATATTTTACCTTTTATGAAGCATCTGGAAACAGCAAGTCCCAAAAGCCACCAGTATCAACAGCAGTAGTGGTATAGTGGGTATTACAACATAAATTAGATTCGGAATTATACCTACAAGACAGAAAGTTCTCGTTAATGTCTCCCATGCTGAAATGCTTTTAACCACGTGAGTAAAAATCTGGACTAAAATATCAGAAATATATTAACTTAGACAAAAGAACATTTATACATTCCTTCTACAGGAAGAGCTCTGAAACGATGACTGAGCAATATCAAGAATAAAATAGTACTTCTCCAGCAATGTTCAATATCTATCTTAAGGACTTAAATTCTGACATTTTCTATGTGCATCAGTATGAGATTTCCAGTTTTGTAATGGAAGATTCAAATATTTAAGGACACTACATTTCACAGCCTATTATTTTTTACAGGCCATATAATTTCTCCATTTAGTTGCCATTGCATGTTGGACTTCCACCTATGCAGGAAAAGGAACCACAAAAGGAACAAACCCAGCTCTTGTGTCCTCATTCCCCTTAAAAGACAAAGGTAAAAGGTCCTTGACCAATGAGAGGACAGCTAAAGGTGCTCCCCTGCAAGGGCATGGGCAAAAAGAGTGGGAAAAGGTACAAGCTGAATCTCTATTATCTACCTAAAATAGAGGATAGGGTTGACAACTTCCAGAAAGGGTCTCCCTGTTTTTCAGTAACTACGCCCATGTTTTATAATGGTATACATTTAACGTACAAATTGTGGAGACTTTCTTATCCGTTGTCCTCTTTTGGACATATTTTTACTAGTAAGAATAAATGTGAATATTCAGGTTGAGTTTGTTTATGAGTTTTAGATACAGAGTCTTTGTAGGCTTTGTATAAACGGTATTATTGATTTCAAAATACAGTTCATTAGGATATCTGTATCTCTGGAGTTACAAACGACGGGAACATCAGTTAGGAAAATGGCTCAAATCCAGCCAACAAGGGTAAAAAGGGAGCTCCAGCTTTCTACAATCCCATGCTGTAATCCTGTAAGATCCTGAGCTGCTCCTCACAGATGTTTCATTCCTTGAATTAAAGCCATGCTACTACTCTTCATGAACCACAGGACTCCGTGCAAGACACAAATTGTGAAATGAAGTAGCTAGGAGCGTTACAGCAAGTTCTTAGGAAGTGGGTATCCATTTTCAAAATACCAAGAGCCATTTCTGCTAGAAATCTCAGCAAATCCCTTAACTCCCTTAGGCATGTGGTAATCCTTAAAACAGGCTACTTGTGGGAGCTACAGCACAGTACTTACTCTGCAGATAACCGAAAACTTTATGGCCTATCTGTTAGAAAAGATTAATTTGTGCCCTTTTTGCGAGCCCCAGGTATCAGATATAAAAGATAATGTATGCACCATATGCTTGTTACACAGGTTGGGAAAGAGTTGGGGAGGAGATGGAGAGAGGCAAGGCATTGGTTACCACAGCCTAGAAGGTGACGCTACACGGCTGGGTAAACACCAGTGAAATCTTGTGTCTTGACAGAGACTCACCAGGGTCAAAGACAAATGTGCAATTTCAAGGACTGCTAAGATGTAGATTTGGATCAAAGTTTGGGGAGACATGGAAATAATTTGTTTTCACAGCTACAAAGAGGACTGACTAAAACTCTTGAAAGTATACTTTTTCAGGGCTCTTCCTGGGGAAATAGACTCCTTCCTCCCACTGACAATAATGGAAAATGTTAAAGATTAATTTAACTGAGTCCACTGTTAATATTTTCACCAGAACACTAAATTCAAAGGAACACACTACCTGTTTCAGTAGCAATAACATGATACTGATCTTCTGGTTTGCTTGTGTCATAAGGATTTCCAGCTGGCACCGTTGGAAAATTACCTGAAAAGGATATCAGACATTTAAAACACGGGGAGACGTAGTGCTTAGCTATATGGTTTAGTGATGTTTTTTGTCAGTGTTAGGTTGATGGTTAGACTAGATGATCTGAAAGGTCCTTTCCAACCTAGGCAATTCTATGATTCTATGGTTTAAGGAAAACAGTGAGTACAAAGTATGGCTGTTATGTTGTTAACTAAATTAATAGTAATTAAATATTAATTTATACTGGAAAAATGAACATTTTCAGGATTGATTAAACTGCTGGACATAAACATGTAGACAGGATTTTATTGCAAAATTGGGATTACATCTGGAAAAAGAATTATGAGCAGTGCTATTCTGAACAGTAACCATATATTTGTAGCTATTGCTCTCTACAGGATTCATTTTTCATATGTTCCAGTTCTAAACTACGCCTATTAAACTTGAGTAATTTTGGAGGTTCTTATACGCTAACCTTATATTTATGTATTTACCACTGCAACTCAATTTAATGTTTCAAAATTTCTTACCGTGATTTGGTTCCGCTCTGTCTCCTAATTCTTTTTCTAAGACATTATCTGTTAAATCAATATTTGAAATCAATTGTTGAAGAACGAAAAATGTGTATAATAAAACAGATGTTTTCATTATTTTGCATGCAGTATCACAGAAATAGATACATTATACAAAACAATAATTGCTTAATTCTTCAGCATTTAATCTTCTTACCAAGGACTATTTGCAAACTAATGTCAAATCACTTCTAGTTCATAAACTTTTACTACTTAAAAAAGGGCTATAGCTTATTCTACTTCAAGTTCTTGGTGGCCTCTCCTAAATTATTAGCTAAATCACCAAATCCCTCAATTTCTTGTGCTGAATAAAACTCCTAACACCTTCAAAGGCTCATTTGTGCATATAACCCTAAAACTATGTGAGAGGAAGTGTTCTTGATTAATATTTAAATCTTAGGCACATTTTCAAAAATATGCTTAAAGAACATTGTCTATGAAGCAAAACAAAGCAGCGCAAGTTTTTGAGGTTAGATTTCAGCTTCACATAGTTTGGTTTTGCAATAGGCAGCCCTAAAATACCAATCATGGGAAGTGGGTTCTAATAGATCACATAAAGATATGAAATTACCAAAAGAGGAATGATAGTATCATATTTCTTGTAATGCATCAGAAACTAGCAGAAACTTGCAAGCAGAGGCTTGCAAGTTAACTTATGGCTGCTGTAACAACAAAATTTTACAAAGATCACAGAATTAATTACCTCATATTGAGCATAGGAATGGAATCTGCATGATTATTTGAATACTATTCCTTTATCATAAGATCATATTAACAAAATAGTGCTATCAGCCTGCCGTACTGAGTGTCCTGATAAACACAAAGTGCTGGGAGAAACTGAAGAAGCAATAAAGCCTTCTAGAACAAAGGCAATTCTTTCATCTACTCTGCTAAAAACTGGTTACGTTTGGCTGTATAAAAAGATATCAAAACAGCACAAAGTACTGAGTTGCTGGCTCTAGACAGAAGAAGAGGAGATGAGTTTTTAATTTGATTGCATAATCAAACCTCCAGGAGCTGGACAGGAACTAAATGTGGTTGCAATTAGCAACCTATAATTAAATTTAAGATGGCTGAATGATCAATATGATCTAAAGCCAGACTGAACACTGCAACAGTAAATGCTGTCAAGGGAGGTGCTATAAAAGGAGTTTAGAAAAAATGAAAGGGTCTACCAGAAATGCAGCTGCTGCTTGAGTAAGACTGCCTAATAAGCGCTGCACTGAACTTGCTGCTGGCACAATTAGATGCAGCTTCATCATGGTCACCTACAACCTCTGTGTTTTGGCCTATGACTGGTATCATACACCACATACTCAAAACATACAGGAAAGTTCTGAAAAACAATATGCTCAAATAACAAAGTGAAATTCAATATGCATGTGGCACTTTAATATTCCTGGTAAAATGCATGTATTTTGTGTTGCAAATGGCTGACATTGAAGCTATTACAGCGATTTGGGGGAGGAAAAAGGTCATTTGTAAGTCTCACTAGGTTTTAGATAGCAAATGTAATTTTCTTGCACCATGGTACTTTCTTCAGGCAGTGAAAGTCATATAACTATTTATATGCATTTATGCATCTACTCATCTTCTGCATGTGATAGAAAAATACACTTCTGGAGAATAGTGTGTTTTGCTAAAGAGCACAATTCCAACAGCTTGAAAAGTAAATAGCTACAATTCAGCAGTACTCTATTTAGCTGCATAACAATGTCAGTCCTAATAACAATCTACCTATATATTGTTTGCCTTATTATATGCCTCATTATACACAAGTAATCTATCCCAGCATATTGAAAGAAATATAAATTCATTTTCATTGTTACTGTTATCACTTTGTTTTCTGCCAATCCAAAATACCTGGCATTTTTTCAGATGGTGAAAGCAACAGAAAAAAAACCCCAACTTTTAACACATCAGAATTAGAATGGAAGTAATTCACTATTACAGAATAATTATTTCACTTAAATTTACTTGTTTTTAAAGTTATGAAATATACTTGAAACTGAGCCCTTTTAATCAAACCTGCATTTTTTGACATTAAAAATGTGATTTTAACAACTTACAATATTTTTGTTGTGTCCTCCTATTTGAAAATAATTGTGATCAGTTGTAAAATTGATAAAATTGTATACATTGCAGTTCCTTGAATGGCCTGTGTGACCAAGATGATAACTGATTACCATAAGGCAGTGATACTCACTAATAATTTTAGAAGGAGGAACAGATTTGGGGGGTAGGGTGAAATGTGTGGCTAAATCAAGCCTTACAAGCATTTAATATTTGCCTGCAATACTAATTGCCATTAATATCCACATTAAGATATTAGACAGTGAGAGATCTACCTATCCACTAAAACTAAAGGGAGAAAATAGTCCGCATCTCTACAGACAGATGGATCCCTACAAAGAGTGTGATTATTGCTAGATCATGAGCATGGAGAAAGCAGGTAAGAAACTGCAGAACTGGGTAAGTCAAATAGCTTCTAAGAGTAGGATTTCATATGCACTCTGACTTTCATCTTAGTTTTTGAAAAGCAGACACACCATAAATTATTTAAAATTATTTGCATGATCCTGCTGAAAGACATGTTTTCCTTTCCTGTAAGTACCATGAAAAGTAGAAACTGTTACAGGCTCAACTTGAAAGTTTACTTTTCATGTCCTTTTTCTGTTTGTACAGAGTTCTAGTTTATAGTTCATGTTTCCTCTACTGACATATACACAACCTATGTCACGTCTGGAAGTACAGCCAAATTGCCTAAGATCTGGCTTTTCCTGTCACCATCTGAAGCAGTGTGCATCTGCTTTTCCTATCTATAAATCTACATGTATGAATGCAGAATTTTCTTCTTGCTGTTCTGGACTTCTCTGTTTAATCCAAAACTTTTAGAAACAGCTGTCACACATAAGTTGGTATAAAATATCAGATGTCTGCAACTACAAGGACATTGTAATTTTTTTACAGTAGGATCAAGAAATATCTTGGTCATCCTACTTGATAGTGAGCAAGAGAAGTAGAAAATGGCCACTTAAGACACTTTTTTGGAGAATAAAGTAACTAGTGAATGAGTTAAACTAAACTAAACCTGGGAATGCATGGTAATGAAGCTAGCCTTTAAAACATTCTTACCCGATACAGATACTTTTGCTTAAACTATCACTAGATTTGATATATTACATCCCTGTTAATGTCAGCTCAGCCACTCAGGCCAAAGGGATCACCAAAGGAATCAGTAACACAGCCCACAAGACATTTTCAGATTCCTTCACAAAACAAGAGGCAACTGTTTTTCTAAGAAAGCATCCTAGCTGTGAAACTTAACTTTAGTTTCACCTACCTGGGCCATACTTGCAGATAAAATTGTGCTTCATGTTGCACCTATCATCATTCCATTGATAAAGGTACGGCCCTCCCAGCCCAGGGTTTGCAGTTGGCTGATGATACATCACAACACAGGCTTCACTTCCACAGGAAGGCTCATCTGTATACCAATTTCTAGCGGTACATAAAGAAAAATATTCAAATTTTGAAGGTAAGGTGCATCAGGATGCCAAGCAAAGGAGTTTACACCAGTGAAAACATGTCAATTCCAATGGCCCCGTCCTCTTCAAAGCTACGCTATGCTTCCCACAACTCCTCCATGAAAGCAGTTTAGGGCCTGGGCTCCACATCTCTGGATCTTAAAAACAATCTGACCTGTTGAAACACTTCTGCAGAAATAACACTATACTGCTCTGTTACCCAATTTCCTTTCTGTCTGACTCTTACCTGTCCCTTTGTCCTGAGCCCTGTGAGCTGCTGCTACTCTGGCCTTTTGCTTAATCAGGAAATTAAAGGCTTTTCCAGGCTAGAAACAGAACAATTTACACTAAGTAACATGCATTAATTTACTTGCTGGCTGGCTTCCTGATTCAAGGTGGCCAGTCTTACATAATTTATCTGCCTGCTTTCAGACCACATCCTAAATCCTCTGTGTGGGGTGGGGCCATACAGAGGCAAACTCATGAGATGGAAGCAAAGGAAATTGTAGGCTGTAGCCACACTGTGCCATCCTTTTACAGCTTCAAATTCAAATTCCTGGTTGCCAGCTCCCTTTATTTGTAGAAGTTAAGGAGTCATGCCATTAATTTTTATGGGACTGCAAGTCATCAAGCTTCTGTATGGAAGACTTGACTTGCCAGACATTTCTCTCTTCTTTCCATGAAACTTCAATAAGTAGTTTTGCAGACTTACCTGAATGGTGAAATACTTCCATCTGCCCACTTGTAGAGGCTGGGGCAAGGACTTGAGGTGGCTAGTTCATTGCCACTTCTCCACAACCCAATCCAGAAATCTCCATCAGAAATCCCAGAGCCTGATTTAGTGAGGTTTTGCAACATGTTTTCTATTAGTTGCTGCTCAACTTCGCTTTCCAGGCTCAGTAAAGCCCCACCATCCATTTCACAAGCTTGGCGGGCCTCCTCAAAGCCCACACGTCTAGACAAGTCCTGGAAATAAGCTAACTTGTAGCAAGAACGCTTGAAGTCACCATAGCACACCTTTTGACCTGAAAAATATAAATATGAGAGCATTTAAAGTATATTAATGAGTATCACAACTGAGAAAAAAAAATAGCACAGCATGAATACAGTGATGGAGGAGAGTAGGTTTTTTTCTTGTGATCCTCTCTGAAAGGACTCGTGATACAGTGATACTGCTGAAAACATTAGCTTTAATTTAAATTGCAAATATCATACAGTTCATGGGAATCTGTGGCTTTCTTTCCAAGGTCTGTGAAACTCTTCAAGACACTGAAGACTCTCACTAACTTCTAGAAAAAAATATTCTCTGCTTTAATGACTGTACCATCAGGCCCCTCTGCTAAAGCCAGGATCTGTTTGGAGGGTATCTTCTTAACTATTTCATACTAATGGAGCAACTCCACTTCTATTTAATAATCAAAGCTAAGAAAAAAAAAACAAAGATAAGAAAAATCTTAAAATTCTCAACTTTAAGGGCAGGAAGAAGTTAGCATTTTCTTGATCCTGCTGTTTAACCTTGAGAGGGTGTATTCACAAGGACCTCACAGCTACTCTGCACTATAATGTGTCTGAATAAAATCTGTAAAGGGTGTGTGGAAGACCAGTGTCTGCTCCTTTAAGGGTACCTGGTCAATTACTTTTCCAGTGCAAAAATGGATGATAAGAAAAGGAGGAAGCCATAAACAAAATATACATTCAGAAACCTGACAGAAAAATATAATGGAGGAAAAAAAACCCACAAAACAAACCCAAAACTAATCAAAAGAAAAACCCAACCAAAAAAAAAACCCAGAAAAAAATAATTACCTTGTCAGACACGCTAATTGTCATGCTATCAAGTAACTGCATGCAAACTGGATTTTGCAATGGGGGCCCAGAATGCTGGGGGCTGGTGGGACTATGCAGTCTGTTGGGTGACCATGAAGGCTTAGGAAATGGTGAGGAACAATGTGGAAATGGGGGGTGGTCATGTGTAAAAGAGGGGGTGTATGTAGGGGTGTCCGGACATGTGTGTCCCTAGTGACCTTCTATCTCTACCAGCCAGCATGAAGAAGGGGACTTGGCTGCCTATATTTATGTTTTATGTGGGTCTTGCATGTGGGTGTTGTTGAAGGCAGTGCCTTGACTGTGGCAGTCTGTGTGATGGCCATGTCAATGAACTGTCTGTCACTGGGATACCTGCTCAGCTTTGCTACTGGTTGAACCAGCAAAGGGGAAAGCAGCAGGCACATCCCACATGGGCTGTAGGTACCAGAGTGGGCACCAGCAGCCAGGCAGGATGGAATCCTGGGACTGGAGGTGCTGGAGGAGACAGCCACACTCTCAACAACCCTTAACGCAGCCAACAGAAACTCCAGATATCAGCAGATAAAACAATACTATTCAGATACCATAAAGAAGCCCTGAGGTGCTTTTGGAAAGCACTATATCTACTGCATTCACACCATTTTTTCCTTGCCCTTCAGAGTTATGCCTGTGGAAAGAATCAAAAGCCAAATGACAAAATGTTTTATTTTTTTTCCCTTCCAGTTCTTTAGCTAAGACACATGCCTTTTGCCTAAAAAGGAAAAATAATTATCATCTTCAACTAATGAGATTCTTTAAAGTTTATTCAAAATATACAAGATGTGGAATAAACAAACTCACTTATCAGCTGCAACTGTCCATGTCAGTATGTCTATCTGCAGACAGGAGAAGGATTCTAAATATATATTTATATAAGGTGACGAGCTAAGCATCTCTTAAAAGGTCAAGTTTTTTCAGTATGGAACTTCATCACTGGAGAAGTAGGAGAGCTTATTTTGCTAAGTAAGAATTACTGAAGTATACTAAAGTAATAAAAACTACCAGGTGTTATCTAGATTGTTTAGAAATCAACAGATTTTTTCATTTTACTGGACACTGTAGAGAGGTTGGTGCTGGTCTCTTCTCACAGGTAATTAATGACAGAA
>JAOXJM010000001.1:106380716-106395171 GCA_026413425.1 Tringa solitaria | reverse complement strand
ATGGTTGGACTCAATGATCCCAAGGGTCTCTTCCAAACTAAATGATTCTATGATTCTATGTTAGTTTTGCATTTGAAAATCTTGTATTTACTCCCACTCTTAAGCAAACCCAGATACATGACTCTCATGTAATAACTCTTCGGCTTTACCTTTGAACAGGTTTTATACTGTTTTACTTTTTTTAAAAAAAAATATTAATTTGTTGCTGGGAAACAGCAGCATCATTCTATAACTTAAGTTATAACTAAAGTTTTTTAAGCCAGTGTTTTTCTATACACAAGAACAAAAATAGAATTGAACAAAGAAACCTAAAAGATACAATAAATTTCACTCTTCTTGCCCTAGTGTTGCTTCATTTTCATATGTAATGACAGAGTAGCACACTTTCTGTAGGACATTGCATACAAAACAAATACAGCACAAAAGCTGACTGAAGACTGTATCCGCACAGAGCATAGTTTCATGAATTTGCAGAGAATAAGCAGATTGTCTCAAAGTTGCATGAATATAGGAACATAAAAGCAGGATCTTGTCATGCCTTTTAGCTATACCTGAATGAATTTTGGGAGCTTCCCACAATAAAAAAAAAGATATCTAAATTATACAGTCAATAGGAATAACCAATGCTTAGTTTTCTAGTTGGTCCTATGATTCTTGTAATCTTTCTAAGAAAAAAAAAAAGTCTCTGAAACCCTCTCTTTATGACACACTATTAAACTTCATCCGGGACAAGGACTGTCAGGAAACAAGTGTCTTCGTAGTCTCATTCTTATTTAGGATTGGCAAACAGATTCCTGAAAAGCCACTTCTTTATCAGTAATCTGCCAAAATAATACAGGAATAAGAATAATCTAATGTAAGGACAAGCTTGTGCCATGGGTATCTATGGAAAAAGCCAGGCTCTGAGATCGGGAGAAGAGTACCTATGTGGACTTTGTCTGGTAAGTCCTGACAGCTCTGTGTACATCATAAATTTTTTGCTGCCATTTCCCTTTATTCTGGTTACGAGCCTAGCTATCAATGAATGTAGCAAGAGCCATAGGTCTAGCTGGGCAACGGTGCTGAAGAATCAAGGGGCAAACCCTCTGCCCCAGATGAATATAAAATAATGGCTTTCTTTGTAAGACTTCTTTGAACAAAAAGCATAAAACACCCCCCCTATTATCAAAGTAACAAAATGATAACTCTAAACGCTTAGAAGTAGGAAGTGCAAGAATGAAAACTGCATGTGAAATCACAGCTCATTGCCTTCATCTATAATGCTGCAATTCAAATTTTACTAACATGGTCACCACTTTTTTATTTTCCCCAGGAGCTGTCTCATTGACAGGACAGAGTGCACAGTGAAGGAGGAGCTGTTCAACATTTTAATCCTTGCCACTGAGTGAGTGACTATGGCTTGTTGCCAGAGTACACATATGTACATAACAGTGCAAACATCCAAAGGCTAGCTCTGAATTATGTAGGACACTAATCATTTAGGAGGAAAAGGGACCAAACCTCTCCCTGTAACTAAAGAGTGGATTCAAAGCATTAATTCAAGATGTATATACAGATTTGTGGTGAGTCCTTTGTCTCCTGTCTTGGTCTTTTTATTTCCCAGACAATTTTTAGAAAAAAAAACCTCTTTTATTATTCCTTTCATTCTGTGCACATACTCCTCCTTGACACCAAGCAGTCAGTTATGAGCAAATTCAGGTATCAAAATATCCCTGTCATGTTTTCAGTCAGGCAGGAACATTCAATCCCCCAAGATGAGTGGGCTGGCCGCTACTGATCTCAGTTCCTGTGATGGCTTCTCTTTCATGGAAAAATAGCTAACTTTCCATCTGTAACAAAAACATCTGTTGCTCTTCCCCGTGTTTCTCAGGTGGCTGAAGTGCCCCCCTCATTCTATTCTCATGCAGTCTCTGCTCTTCTGCAACTGTCCCAAAACTTCAGTCAAATGACCCCTCCAGTAGGACAAACGGATCTTCACTCGCTGACTGAGCTTCTTCAGGCCACTTAATCTTCCAGTCAGCTCTTGCACAGACATTCCCATTGCCAAATGGCACATGCTGTTTCTGAGCTGCTATAGGGCTTGTGTCCGTAAGCCATAAGTTGTGCTGTATACTTGTCCAATATAGAGGTTGCGTCTGTGTCAAGGCTTAGCTCCATCAGCCACACCAAGCTGAGGAAATCAGGTGGGACAGTACAGAGCAGGGAGGAGGAAAGGCACTTGTGATGTACAGCAACAGCAGAGCTGCTTGATAGGTGCCACTGCAGCCCCTAAGATGTGTCTGTTCTGTGGAGCCCAGTAACAGCTTGCCACTGTTTTGCACTTGGAGCAGGAAGCCTTCTTGAAGCTATCCAGAATACAGATATGAAGGCCTAATCTGTACCCAAGGCTTTACCTGAAAGGGTTAGTGAGTTAATATCTTGAAACATTGTGTGACAACTTTTTTTTCCTCTTCCCCAAAACTGATATAAATCATTTCTGAGTATAGCATTGTTCCTATAAGTGTTTGTGCAGGGTTAAATAACTCTAAAATCAGGTATCATGAAGTGAAAGAAATGAACAAGTGAAAATTTCTGTACAATCCAACTCCAACATTAATTCTCTTTCATTTGTTGCTCTCTACACCTGTGGCAAAATAATTACCTCCTTACAGGCTGATCATTTGTACAAGAATATACCTCTAGAAAACAACAGAGAAAACAGCAAGAAAATGAGAAATATTTGGCATTAAGACCCATCCAATGTGAATGCAGCATGCGATGCAGAGTAGTAAGCTTTCCTGAAGAAGCTGTGAAATTTTTTTGTTCTAGTTAATTTAGTCCCTGTGTTCAGGTAATGAACTACTCTGAATCTTTTCTTTCTTCTTTTCAAGGGGACTTTGAACAAGCTACGCTATAGCAGATAAATGTGTTAATGGAAATCTGCAGTTGTGCCTTAATAACTGGCAAATCAGTTGACATTTTAGTGCTCTTCTCCAAGCATGCTGACATGTCAGGTTTTCAAGCTTCATTTTTTACAGCTTTCACTCACTATTAATTTCTTGACTACAAAGCAAAAATAAAGCACCAGTGAAAAAATGGCAGCATGGACCACATTGTATAGCAACAAGATAACTATGGAAACTTTAAATATGGGCTATTTTACCTTATAACACTTTTGCAGCATATAAGACTCCACTGTTAATTCTAAAGCAACATTTATTATTTCAACTGTATAAATTGAATTCCAATTTTTGTCACAATTGAGTAGAAAGTAGATTTGTAAGCAAAATTGGGCTAACATACTACACAATGTGGATAAATCTAGGCAAGTGAGGGTTTTATAACCTTTCCAAAAAATCTGTCCTGTGCTGCTTAAGAGATTAAAGAAAACATGAAGGAAGACATTTTTTTTCCTGTCTGTGATGAAAACAAAAAGTATCTTATTGTATTTAGTCCTCCCTTCAACATGGGACCAAAGATCTAGCTAATTAATTTAATAAGACATAAGAACTCATTCTTACTATTTTCCCTTACAAATCCTCAGATAAGTTGAGGTTTCAACCAACCCTATCTGGCTATCTGCAGATGGGAAGGTGGAGAGCTTATACCCTTCATTCATGGAGCGTATCACCTCCTTAATCCTTGACCCATCTTCCCTCACTCCAGTAGAACAGCTCAGACCCCATTCACAAGCAGGCAGAGAAATAGGCAAAACATGCACTTGGCTCGGTGTAATGAACTCAGACCTTACTTTTTCATCAACAATTGTTTTCTTGCCTGCTGAGGGAAAGTGCTGTGTTGAAGCAACAACCGAGAGACAAAGATCGTTCCCTTTTTTCCCAGTTGCAAAACTGCAAGATTAGGTCTCTCCAGTTTCCTTCATGGAAATGTCTCCAGGTTTGTTCTACCTCTCCTGAGTACACCAGCCATACAACATAGCTCTGGCCCTGTTCCCTCAGCTGTAGCAGCTCTAGTTGCCTACTGCAGAAAATTGGAACTGGCTGAAATCCCCTTGCACTCACTTTGTCTCACCATCCCATTAGCTGAAGAAAGCAAGTGTACAGTGCTTGCTCTAAGAAGTGCTAGCTATCATTTCTATCCATATGGATCAGTTTTCATCCTTGGGTGTCACACAGCAGCTCCATAGTAGAATATTTTGACATCACCGTTAAAGCAAAGATAGCTGCTAGTTGCAATACTTGATACTTAGTTAAAACATTTCTGCAGATAATTTTGCAGGAAAAAAAAAAAATCTCATTCCAGAAAAAGAGAAACAAGCAAATTCTCAGCTGGTATTTCAACCATTTATGTCTCCATTATGTTTTAGTAATGATGCTTCATTAAACAGAAATAATAGGTTCTTTTGGTCTGTCATGAAAGAAAGTATAGTAAAATGTCATTTAGAAGCAAAATTACCAATAAAGTACCCAGCTCAAAGACTCATCTCCCTAAGATCATCAGGATCAGTCCTAACTACACCCTCATGGGCCATGAGGTGCACAAAGGTTATCTTAAGTAACAACCATGACTCATCTGGAGCTTTTGGAGATGTCAGGTAGAAGATAAGCTCCCTACTGGTAAATCCCATCCCTCTTCCCCTTGCACTTGATAAACTAACCTACAGTCCAGCTTCTGCTACCATTAGCATCCACCTGGACTAGTGGGGAAGAGTAGCTGCATGTGCACAGCATATGAGAAGAGAGAACAAAAGAATGCACAAAGCCTGCTGTAGAAAAGTCCATTATGTTTTCATAATGACATTTTTATTCCCAAGATAATAGGTTCAGCAGAAAACAGAGACGAACATGTGTTATAAAGAAATGTGAAATATTTAACACTAGCCAGAGTTCCAAAGGTCAGCACAAGGCTCATGGATGCCTCTGAAAACTAACAAAATAAAATCACAAGGACTTACGTGAAATTGATCATGAAATACTAGCAAAAAAGAAATCTACATAAATTAACTGAAACATTCCACTGGCTAGACAATATTCCTCTGCTTTATTTACAGAGACAAGTCTTGGTCTTGAGCTTGTGTGAACACATTGACCTCAGGGGCTGTGTAACCAGCATGCAGGACACTGGGCACAATTTGTTTTTACTTGTTCCTGTGTCACAGGGTGCTTCACGCCAAGTCCTAATTAATGCACTTCAGGATGTGGCCAGTAAGAAGCTAAAAGGCATTAAATTTTCCTAATCGCATTTTGATTCCAAGCTGATGCATCTTGTCAACTGACCTTCGCATCATCCAGTCAGATTTTGATTGGGTTCAGCTGCTGGTCATGTTTTGATATCTTACTTCTGTTGGTGTTTTACTGTATCATATTTGTGTCCATCTACTAAATTTAATTTGGTTTTTTGCTGATTCATATCACTTTAAAAAAAATACTGCTCTGATAAGGCTTCATAATTATGTTGTCTTCATTTATGATAAAAGCAAATTGCCATCTTCTCTCCCAAAGTTTGCAATACTGAAGACACATTGTTCTCTAGTTGAGTCAGTATTCAAATCACAGATGTTGCTCAGCTCCTGCTCCTGAGCAGCTTAAGGAATTCTGTGTGCTAACAAATTTGCCATTCAAATACAAACTGCTATACAGACAATAAGCCAGCCTGTGTCCATATTAATATCTTCATAACTAACTTTTCCATACCTCAATAGGTACTTTTTTCCTCCCACCCTTCTAATAACAAAGTCTGCAGAGAAAAGAGACAATAATTATTGATTTATACTCTTTCTGTATTATGGGTTATGCCTAAATGTCATCATACAGTTTCTCTAAAGTGTTTTCTGTTTTGTGAAAAACTTTCAAAGGTTCCAAGTCCCTTTTGAGGGCTTATATAAAATAACTGAGGGCCACATTTGCCTATTAAGTAGCCATACTTCAGGTAGGTATGTGTACAGTCAGACAGTTTATATACATCATATCATATAGTCATTAGGATGCAGACAATGTCTAAGGTAGCTTAACAGAGGATGGCCCCAAACCTCTCTTAAGCAAAACTCATCTATTAGCCAGACTTCTGACAATATTTGTCATCATGGAGTCCCTTTCTTGCTAAATTCTTAAGTATTAGCATGTACAAATTATAGATTTATAGATATAATGTATAAAATTATAGGCAAAAGGCAAAAGTTTTCTATTGTCTCTCAAACACAGGCCAGACAATCTATCTTTAACTGTTAACCATCCCATATCATGTAAATTAGCCAAAATGATGATAGAGGTCCTCAGACATCAGCCAGTCATGTCTAGGATTAATGCAGCTCTTGCAGAGAGAGAAAACAGGGGGTAATTAAAGCTGTAAGTAAAAACGAAGTACTGTATTATACCATTCATACAGAGATTTAGTACAGTTATGCAGAACATGAAGCTACACAAGAAACATTTGTCCCAGACCAGTCCCTTTCCTCTTTATTCAGTTCATTTATTGCTAAAATTGAGTTTTCACCTTTATGTCAGCCTTTATTAGTTATGCTATTGTGTTTCCAAGTGCTTCTGGGGACAACGAGTTGACTCAGTTATTTCTGAATAACAGTAGACCCATAATAGTTACAGTTTTACAAAACTGAGCAATCAGAAATGAGAGAGTTCTATTTGTAAAGGAGCATTGGGCAGTGCTGATTTAAATGTTAAACACAATTACTTATCACTAACACCTGGATTTTGCCATCTGGCTGAATACAAATGCAATTAACATGAAACCTGATAGTTTCCCCTGCAAATTGCAGCAAGATAGCTGGTGGTTAAAAAAATATACATATCAAAACTGATGACAAGTACTGATCTAAACAAACTACTTTTGGCAAGGTTTATTAAAGCCTCTATGGGCTCAGAACCTGCACTGTTTTAGGTCTTGTGGAGAAGCAAGAAAGGATTCCTTGCCCTGCAAAACATGGGTAAGTTTTTCATTGTGTTGAATAAAGCACTAGGAGGATTTGTCTTCCCCAGAGCAGACTGCAAGTTTGTCTGGATTTTCAAGAACAGGGATGTGGTGTTTCAGCAACCAGCTTGTTCTTCACGTACTGGGAACTGGAATACCTTCCTTCATGAAAGGCTGCCATCTTCAACATGCAGCAAGAGGCTTATTCACTTATTTCACAAAGAAAGTAACACGTACATTTATTTCTTATAGTTAGCTTCTCAGCCCTGGCACACGTGGCAGGGATCTCAGGCCACTGATAACAGAGTTGTAAAGAAGTAGCTTGATGTCTAAATCTCATTAGAAGCTAATCAACACTTCATCATCCATAATTACCCCTGCAGGAAAACATACAACTACAATTATGTAAATCAATACAGGGTAAGTGTCTTCAACTGGAAAATAAATATCCATTTTTATGAAACAGTTTTAGTCACTGATTTGTGTGATATGCCAGTGTCAAAAAAAAAAAAGAAAATCTATAAATTATTTCCTAAGTATTTCTTTCCCCCCTCACCCCGGGGTGAAATCATTAAGCCTCTGACAGCTTTCCTTTCTTCCAAGTGAAACATACTTAATTTTTTGGCATCAGCTCTGTTTCAGATATCTAGCACATCATTAATTTAAAGCCTGAGATCCATTTAGCTTTTCCTATAATAACTGTTTTCCCCTCTTCTGATCATGTGAACTTTATGGTATACATCACAGGGTTGATCATGCTTCTGTAAGGGGCAAATGGAAAACTGCACTGACCTAGAGCTTCGTGCAAAGTACCAACATAGTTGCCAAGACAACTCCTTAAAAATTGGAAGCTGCCTTCCCTTTTCACATGTTAACAAGGAACTGAGATCTGTGCCAGACCTATATTTTTCCCTTGTTTGTCTTTGAGAGGTCTACCATCATTGTCACTGGGAGCAGCGCAGGCTCTTTGGCATCACGGAGCACGAGTGGGACAATGCACTTAGAAACTTAGAGCTTGCATCCACAGAGAGGATAGTCTTGCATTTCAATGCGACATATGTCTCTTCTCAATTGGCAATAAGAAAAAACTCACTATGAGCATAGGACATGGAGCATAAACGTTTTATTTTGCAACATATACTCAGGATCTCAGTTTCCCTAACAATGAATTGCATTTGTTTAAAAAATGCAAAATTTCCCAAAGTATACTACTCTTCATGGATATAAATAACCCTATTCAATTCCACAGACACAAGCAGAGAGACCAATGATAACACCCAAATATCACTGGAATCTATTCAAAACAAGAGGAAATATGATGTGTTAGAAAGATCTACACATCTACAAGTCTGCTCCAGGTATGGATTACTTACCCAGGACTTAAAAAAAACCAACAAACAAAACACTGCTGAAGCTGTTAGCAGTGGTTTTGCTTGATTATTTTCATTTTTCTGAAAAGTCTTATACACACACACTAACAATTTTTTTTTTATATACATCAGTCTAAAGACACACCGAGAATGTTCTATTATTTTATCTGTTTAACAAAAAAAAAAAGCATAAATACTGACAAGAGTGGCAAATCAACAGTTTCCTGTGTAGTTGTGAAGACTAGAACAGATTTCCCAGATACTTTTAAGTATCTTTTAAGACAGACATAATATGGCAGTAAGTTATTGTTAGCATGTTGTGAAACAGACTTGACAAAAACTGTAGAGTCAGAATGGCTTAAATATAATGTGTGCCAGCTTAGGGGAGCAGGGAGTATTCTTATTCTCTTCTCCCAAAACAGGAGACATTTTCACACATGCTCACAGGCATAAATTTAAGCAATTCTCCTGATTGCTCATTTCTTATTTTTGTCTCTAGAAGGAAATAGTTCATAAATCTTTAGTCATTAAAATATACTCTTCACCAATTATCCAGACTAAGCATTATCCATTCTCTTAGCCTTTTCCAGTGAAATTTGAGTACCTTTGGTGATTATTTGGAAAGTCTAGGATCTGGGCATAACATGGATGGTATTTTCTTTGCTGTTCTGTTAAACTGCCTTTATTTCAACCCATGAGTTTTGCCTTTTTCTTCTGATTCTTCCCATCTTGCCACATGGGGAGGAAGAGTGGGGTGGAGCAAGCAGACATGTGGTTTTTTGTTGAAAGCTTGGGATAAACCATGACAAGCACTTCCACAATTAAAAGAGAAAGCAACAGGCAAGTCCTTGCTTCTACCTTCTACTAAAAAAAAAGGTGGGAAGACACATCCACATGGGATATTAGAATTGGTGACAGTTCACTTAAGGCAAAAATAGAAGGGACCTTTGAGGGGAGGAGAAATAAGTTAGAATATTTTTCTCGTAAATTATCCCTTATAATGAAGTCAAATGGAAGCAAAACATAATTGCTTAATTCACATCACATGTATACAGCCCTGTATGGGAAAAAATTGTTGAGATACATAGAGTGGGATTCATCTCATCAAACTTCAGTCATTCACAATCTACCTGTCCATATCTGAGCTTGCTCACTGACCTCACTGTATAGACAACTGAAAGAAATAGGCATTTTTAGGGTGTACCTGCAGTATTTTCAAGATCCACTTTAAAATGAAATTAATCCACCTCAAAAATACTGACTTTTTTTCTTTCACTACCTATACAGTGAGCCTAGTCTCATTAGCTGTATACAGCAGCTACATTTAGATTTAGCTAGAGCCATGCCAACTATTTAGTTAGGACTCAATGTTTCTTAAGATTCGTTGGAACTCAAGGTTCTACTGTCTGTCAGTGATGGGAGTGAGAACTGCTTCACCAAGACACTCAAATAATTTCTGACTAGTGAGTTACAGGTATGAGTATGGGATTACAGTGCAGAAATTAAATCAAATCATTGCTTCATGTTAGTTATTTCACATTAGTACTAGGTACTAGGTATTTCTTTTCTGATCCAGAAGTTTGATCTACAAAGGATCAGACCTGAACTACAGAGAAGTAAAATCAAGGTACAGAACATGACTTCAACAAGGCAAGACACTTTTTTGCACCTAGCTGCTACACTGGGACAGTGCACCAGCCCTGTTTTACTGGGAGCAAGAAAAGTCATGCGAAAGACAAGCAGACTATTCCTACTGTCTCACACATCCTTTATCACGGACTCCCTCCATGTCAGGTATTTTCTCTTGAGCCCATTAACCATGTAGGGTACCGGGGCTTGGCAATCATGAGTTTTAGAACTGCAATGCCTTCCTCTATCTTTGAACAAGACACTGAGAAAGACAAGTTATACTCCTGGTAAGAGAAGTTATACTCCATGCTTACCCAAGACCTAGAATTTTTCATCACTCTTTCCTTGGCCCCTGAACAGAGCTACATTCTGGCCAACCTGCATAGCTCTCCCCCGTAGGCAAGGCAAGCTTTACAGGGTTGATAAAGGGGGATTACCTCTAACAGAAGTCTGATTCCTGAAGCTGATTTAAGTGCTTTGGTATTTCTAACCTGCTATAGAAGGACACATCCACCATCACACATCTCAGTCTATCAAAACTGTGTTCTTTTCTATGAGTCATTGTAGTTTACCTAATATAAAGTGTCTTTCCACAGAGTATTATGGAATGTCTTGGTTAGGAGCAAGGTGTGTTTAGTAGAAATGTATATTATATCCAAGAGTCAACACCTCATTTCACTTTAAGAACCTAGATCATTGATTTGTCCCCAAAAAAACATGGCTCAAAATAAGTGCATAAGGAGAAGAATTAGTGAAGGAGTCTAGGAGAGTTAAGTGCTCAACCTCCTTTGCATTTCTCAAAGTCTCAGCTTTAGCTATTACTGAGCCCTATACCCAAACAAAAAGATCATGTGGGCATGCATGTCCGTTAAAAGCTTTTCCAGTCTGGAACCAAATGCTGAACATTCACAACAAAATTTTGTGTTCAACACACAACTGTTGCATATGTATCCTATACATAAGACTGAGATACAAATCAAAGAGTCCATGAGCCTCTCACAAAAAAAAAACCACCACCACACCACAAAACAGTAGAAGGTTTCATCTACAGAAAATACTTGAAATCTGACAGATAAAACTCAGGTGTAGTAAGCAGGCCAAACCACTCGAACTAAATTAAATCATGCCTTTTGAGAAAGAGTTTGTTATCTTTATTCAATTCATTACCCATGAATATACTTCTTTAATTAACTTATTTACAATATTTTATGACCAACTCAAATCCAGTCATAAGCTGTGCAAATGAACATATCCACATCCTTAAAGGCACCTGAAGCGAATAAGCCTACAGTTTAGGGGCAAGTCCTGTTGTTTCATTGCCCACCAAATGTTTTCCTTCATTTAGTGTTTTATATAACCAAATACTTTTACACCAAAATAGATACACACTGCTTTAAAATGTCATATGAGTATTTAATCCGCTACTGATATATAGCAATCACAAACAGCATAATCTAAAAAAACATAGAAATCCAAAAAGACAGCATACAGCAGTCATTAAAGTATAACATCTATGATTAATATATAGGCTGTTAAATGATTAGTAATAAGATTAGCTTGCATCTTTCCTGCCCAATAGATACTTAAAGTAATTGCATCTTTGCAAACTGCATTATCATCACTTCATGTTCTTCATGATGTCATGGGACAGCAAGGCAGACTCAGCAGTTTCTCCTGAGCCTGCTTTGATATTTTTTCCTTTAAGAATCAATTCTCTGGCAACACTAGCTATTCTGGTATGGAGGCTGGGAGAACTGCTCACAAAACATCCATCTAACTACATTAAAAATTACAAAGCATTTGTATTACTTGTCTGCAACAATTCCCCAATGAAAGATGACAAAGAAATAACACCTAAATGTGATTTTTTTGATGCAAATAATAACTTTAATTATATACTAGGAAAATCAACATATTTGGAAAAAGAAACAAAAAAACTTTACCTAAGGAAATGGCATTTTGAAAAGATAAACCCTTCCTTTTCTGCTCTCTTAATACTGTGATCAAAATGGTTGCAATTTTTTAATTATTGCTAGGTCTGCTGCAAACTTACTGCAATAAATGGTAATTTTTCCACAAGTTCCAATAAGCACTCAAGTCATTTTCAGGAACAGTTTCAGTGTGAGTGATAGGAATTATGTATTTAACTTAATAGAAATGAGAGTGAAGAGATTTCCATTTATTCCAGATTATCAAGATTGAAGTATAAATTAGCAATTTTTCAGGAACAGGTTTAAGATGTAGACTTATGATTTTAAATGTAAGCCTGTGTAAGTCCAAACTGTCAGTTCTTGTATAAGATAGGCAGGTAAGCTAGATGGAAGTCAGGTGGACAGCACACACTGCCCAATAATTCATTAGTACTATTTCTTGTCTGAAAAAATACCACCTAGTACTAGACCTAGATCCATGTGCATGTGGCAGTATAGGGGTGTGGTCCTGGAGAGAGGAAAACAAAAATAACCACAAAACCCAAACCAGTTCTCTTGCCAGTATTTCAGAATATTCTGGCACAGGCATGCTAAATATCTTTGGCTGTTATTGTCGAGAGACTCTTTATCTAATGAATACAACTTCAGCTAATACACCTGATAATACATAAATGGTTCATTCTGTAAGTGCCTTCAAATCCTCTGTGTGTTCTGCCAGCCAAGTATTAGCTGCATAATACAGTGACATGATACTCATCACATGCTTTGAAAAGCTTCAAGGAAGCACAGGGTAGAGCCTGCACTCTTTCAAAGCCCCAAAGCTTTATACGCATCTAGGAAGGGTTTGACTAAGCAGTATACACATTGTTTTAAAACCTGAACCTCTACTCAGTTTGCTACATGTGTGACTTGAATGCAGAAGCTTCAGCTAGAAGGTTAAGGGACTGGGTTTTCTCAACCACACTGGACTCCTGAGCTGAGATTACTGATGCAAAATGCATTTTCACTATTCCTTAAAATAACAGTGTTACATAGTATTCACATAAATTGTTAAACTAAGAGCTCTGTTGTACAGTATGACTGTACAATTCACAATATAACAGGAGTAGATGAAGTATTTTAGTGTACACTTCAAGAAGGCAAGCTTTTTCAAAATTTTGGAAGTACTGCTTCTTAGCTATTGTTTCCTGGAAGATACAGTTTCACCAAAACCCAACAGCACATCTCAGTTCTGCACATGAATTTGCTTCAACTAAGACATCACCAAAATTGTCAGTAACTGTACTCCATCAGCAACAAAGAAAGTTATCTGAATTCAGCAGCCAAATGTTTGCTACCAAAAAAAAAATACAAAAAGTTTTCTTTATATGCTACTGTTACAGCCTCTGAAACAATTGCATACAAGTAATTTCTTTTTTCCTGGAATCAGCTGGTAGAGAGACATGTTCTTGCCTGCACATACAGAGATTTACACACATAACTTGTTAACAAGTGCAGCCACGTGTGTAAATCTCTGTTTCAAGACAAACGTATGGATGCGCTTGCACACCCAACATGCCTCCGAGAGCCTGTTAGCTTTAGCTTGGGGGGTTTGACCCAAAGTGTAATTAAAAATAGGCTTTCCATTACATTTAGCAGCTTCTGAGCATATGCACCTGCATGCTGGAAACACACAATGTGATCCTACATCTCCTAAATTCAACCTAAACTCAAGTGATAGATACAGATTTCTGAAGTATTGTCTTCCTCTCGGTTTTGAGAGTTGTAGACACACCCACACAGAACAGACCAATTTATGCTGCATGCTCTTAAAAGTTTGCTTTTTCCTCCCGCCTATATTAAAAACAAAGCTAAAACGTTCCCGTGCAGATGCAAAGAAATCGCAAGGTATAGCTGCTCCTCAGCCAGACACCCTCCTAGCCTTTTTTTCTGGGTTTTTTTTTTTTTTTTAAAAAACAATTAAAACTGAGCCACATTCTGCAGGCAAGCAATCAAATCTAGAAATCTGCCCGTAGGAGACAACACCGCATCGGCAGGAACCGACTTCAGGCTGCAGCAGAAGTTTGACAGCCCGGCTTTCTGCCCCTGAAGCCCCGAAACGAGAGTTGCTTCCAGCTCCGAGGGGTGCGCCGGTCCCGCCACTGGCTCACCGCAGCCCGAGGCCGCTGCGGGAGTTCCCGGGAGCGCCCAGCCTGCCCCCGCCGAGGCTCGACACCCCGTCCCACAGCCCGCCTCCGACATCCAAGGAGTGGGGTTGGTCCCCCCGCTCCTTCCCCTCCTGCGCTCCCTGCGAGGGCTGAATTCTCTCATCGGCCCCCGCACCGGGACCGGCAGCGAAACCGCCCCCTCTCCCGCTCCCACCGCACGCCGGTCCCGCGCACTCACCGCTGAGGACGCGCCCGCTGACCCCCCCGGTCCCGCACAGCACGGCAGCTGCCAGCACCAGCCCCAGCCCGCCTCCGGACCCCATGACGGCCACCCCCGCTCGCCGGTTTCCCGCCGAGAAGAGCTCAGGGCAGGCCGATGCCCGCCTGCGGGGAAGGGGGCTCCCGCCCGGCTCCGCGACGCTGCCCGCCACCGCCTCCCCTTCGCCCCACGGCCCTGCCTATATCTGCTCCCCCCGCCGAGGGACGGCCCAGACGGGCGGCCGGGACCGCCCCC
>JAOXJM010000001.1:106359100-106371866 GCA_026413425.1 Tringa solitaria | reverse complement strand
TTTATTTCCATCCCTTAACTTCCTGATGTGGGCGGGGTGGGGCTGGGGAGGGAAGAGGGAAGAGTTAATCCACTCACAAAACACCCTGCAGAAGCTAGTTTAATGGATAACATACATGAAATACAAAATTATCCTCTCTAGAAAGTGTATCTATAGATTTTACTTCATCTGTACAGAGAAGACTGAATAATCTTGTGAGATTACATTGTTGAAATAAAGCTTCACTTGTTTCAACAGTACAAGGCTTTGTTCAAGGAAGAAGGGAAGGGAACTGCTGACATCTGCATCACAAAAAGAAATCTAGAAATTTAAGAAATAAGAATTCCTATGTGAAAAGTTTGATCAGTAAAAACCTGAAAAGTGTATAGGTTTATAGAAGGAAAGAGGAGATTGTTCTATTCCTATAGAACATTTGACAAAGGTTATTTTTATTGCAAGAGGATATACTACCCAGGATACTACTTTAAAAAAAAAAAAGGGCAAAAAAAAAACCCCAAACCCAAACCAAACCAAAAGAAAAACCAAAAAAAAAAAAAAAAAACACATCTGGGGGATTTTGCCTTAGCCAAACCTGAGCAAAAACAAGTACTGACATGCTAAGAATGCTGGTTTACATGTGCTACAATGAAAGCTCTATGTAATAACCTTATGCAATACATACTCTGATTTAAAATATGTAGAATACCTTAAGGATATCTACTCATTAAAATGATTCTTGTCAAATGCTGTATTGCACAAGTTGACCCATGGCTTTGTGAGTTTCAAACTTGGAATGCTTTCAGCTATCTAGAGTTGAATGTTAAATGACAGTCTGTATCTATGAGGGCATGGTTTGGAAAATGCTTCATGTCCTCTTGGAGAAAACCCACTGCAGAAAATTGATCTGAGTGTTCATTGTTCCTTCTGAAGTGACCTGGCCCTTCTTCTGTATGTGGTGTAAACTCATATGTTTAGTTTTGTAAACAGGCTGTAGAACAACTCATATATTAGGGAGTGTATGTAGTGAAACTGTGGAGTTAATCTTAGTGCCAAAGCTTTGACCATGTGGCTAGTCCACAGGCAGAAAGTTAAGAATTACTTTTAACGTTTTAGGATAAATTTCCCAAGGCCACTTAGTTGGTCTCTGAGTGTGTTTGGGTTCTTTTCTTTCCCAAAATCCTGTTAACAAGCATTTTAGTGAGATAAATATGCTACTTACCCAACAATAAAAGTTAGCTACTTTTCAGAGTTCAATGAAAGAAAAATGAATAAGTAATTATATTAAAATAGAGCAAAAATAGCTAAATGTTGCAGTAGAATAAGTGTTTAGTGTCTATTAGCTTCATACAATGTTGCAGTAGAATAAGTCTTTAGTGTCTATTAACCTCATACAGGTTAGCAATTTGCAAAGCATCAGACTAGTAGAACTGCTCAAATTGAAATTATACCAAAGAACAGCAAGAGAAAACCTTATAATTCATCTTTCAAAGATCACATTATGGACAAAATCTTTGTTCTCTCGGAGTCGTTGTTTAATCATGATTGCTTCAACAGGAAAAAAAACCAAACCTTTTTTAATACTTAGTTTCAAGGAGACCCAAATTACATCAAGAGTTAGAGAACATATATAATATATTATATATGTATATATATATTACATGTCAGAGTATAATATTCCCCACTATCCGATGCAGTGATGATAGGTATTAAATAATCAAGTGCTGTAAGCATTTGTTATCTGTCTCAAAACAATGCAAAAGCTTACTGATTTCTGTGTTCTATATAAGCTGTTTCAGTCTTAAAACTGAAAAAAAAAATTATTATCATTTCATTTGGTGCATGTATCCAAATTTCTGCAGAAATTTGAAGAGCTTTAGTGACATAGCTGATGCAATTGTAAATGTTGGATTGCTATATCTTCCTAGCTTAACTTTAGCCAGGCAGTTAATGGTAGGTTTTTCTTAAGTGTTTGGAATTTTTTTATTGTTTTTGAGATTGTGTTAGGTTTTTTCAGGAAACTAAAACCTTATCACACATACAATTAACCAAACTATTAAAGGAGCAAGAGTGTGCCTGTTTGGAGCAGGGGATGGTGGCTGGATAGTACCTTTGTACTTGTAAATGGATAACAACTGCTTTCATATTGCTATATATTATTTTCCCCAAAATATAAACATCAGGCAATTTTCCTGTCCTTTCTTTGTAGATTCGCTTTTTCCTCCATCATAGATTTTTACATAAGATCAGTCTGTTCTCTTGTCTTATACTGAATCGGAGCAATCCCACTCCGAATGGAACCACCTAGTTTTATCCAGGGATTTCTTGATTTTTCTTTCTTTCACATATGTTATTTAAACATTAGTATTCTTCAGGTTCAGACTAAATTTCCCACTCATGACGATAAGTCCACTTCAATACATCATAACCTCTCACTAGTTTAATCTTTTTCTTTGGATACTGCGTTATCTTTTTTTTACCCTTCCTAATTGTCACAGCTTCTATTCCACCAATGTTTGTTGAATGCAATTATCTATACATGGCCCTCTTTCTTATCTGTAAGAGAGATTGTTAAAAACATAACCATCATTCAGAAAAGCACGGAAAATAAGAGGTTATTTTGTCATAAATGAAAGCAGAACATCTTTTCACATATGCAAGGTGTTTGTTTCTGTTGTCTGACCAGGGAGCAAAATTTATTAATTCATTAAATGCAAAACATATTAATGTTTGGGGTTGTTCCAGCTATCTAATATGGAAAACTTGGGAGTGTTTCTTAGTAAGATGGACTAAGGGATTGCAACCAAGAGACTGCACGGGAAATGTCCTAGAAGTAGGCAGAATTAGCTATAGGTACATTGTGATGCTGGAGTAGCTCAGGAAAGTCTAGTTGTTAGAAACATCCATAAAAAAACTATGAGTTAAATTACGTATACAATAAGGTACTGCATTTCATTTTCCTAAGCAAATTAAGGAAAATAAAATAACAGCAAGTTATCATTATAATCACTAAGAACTTCTTTTAAAATAGTTTAAAAATAGTGCTGTAACAATACCTGAGTAGAATTTCATTTTTAATTTAAATTTTGGGATTCTTGTATCTCATTAATTCTTCTTCCCCAGTCATCCATTCACATCAAAACTGTCTTCATCTTAAAAACAGAGGCTAGAAATGAGTGGTTCTGTTGACTATTATAGGAGGAGCCATATTTCAAGTTTTGAGTATCTGAACATCTTAAAGATAATTTTGTTGATCTAGATGTTATAAACAAAAACTGAAAAATCTCAAAGTATCCTATTCTGATCTCATGTATGTTGCAGATCTTGCCCTACTTGCCTTGAGGTCCATGAGAGACTTGCTGCTGACCCAAGACTTGGAAATCCTCTTTCTACAAATAATACAAACTCAGTATCTCTTCAGGGGCTTTATTGATCTTGACTGACTGTTCCCAAACATCTAAGATAATTTCCCAGGCTGCCAGGACCTCATGGAGCCATATCTAGAGTTGTCCTGAACCACATCATCTGTCTAAAAATTGCTGGTAATCTTGCAGGGAAGCCAAGATTAATTGTGTTGTCTGCTTTAATTTGGGATGAGTATCTGGGAGATGTGAAGTACTTAAAGGTCATATTCCACAAAGAATTAATTGGTGCTCCCACAATGTGAATGCACATTGCATATTGGGATAGCTGAAATGTCCAAGGTCCTCGGGAATGGAAGGAAGCCTTCTGGAAATGGAGGGATTCCTCTGTAATAATGTGAATAAATTTATGGCAGAAATTTTACCTGGGGAAAAAAAAAAAGCATGCTGATGAAAATTCGACAAAAATGTTACCCTTCTTCTATTTCCTAGGGAGTCCTACACTGCCACCTTCTGGGCCCATGAAGGGAAGAGAACTAAAACAGTGAGAAATGAGCAATGCAGAGCTTAAGAGCATACTTCGTTTTCAAAGGCTGAAAAAGCTCCTCATTGACTTTTAAACCAGTTTGCAGAGTTGAGGAAAGTAGGGAACTGTTGTACTCAATTTCTGCATCTTCTTGGTCTCTGAATAACCTGTACAGTTAGATTTCGGATGGTTGAGTACTCTTCCTTGTTTAAGTTTCTTGATCTGACTTTGTGGCATACAAACAAATAACCAAGAGGACCTCCTTGCATCTTCAGGCGCTTATTAAATAAATAGATAAATAAATAAATGAAACATTGTGATATTTATGATAGAAGATGACCAAAGTAACTTTGGAAAGGTTCTTAGTTTCTGGTTAAAAAAACTACTTGAGTTACAAGTTTGAAAGGTTTCACTTTTGCTTTATAAACAAGAAAATTGATTTTGTGGAAATAAATTTTTATTAGAAACATTAGTCTGTGGAGTCATATTGGTTGAAAAAAACCCACAAAGTAAACTCAGGAGAAGCTGTTTTGTAGAAAATCTCTTTTTGGTAAAATCAGTTTTCACTTTATTGTTCTAATTGTAATGAATCTGAAAGCTGATTGCCAAGTTCTAATTTAAAAACAGCAAATAGTTTTTCTCTTACATTTCTTCATTCTGTGACATTGACTGGAATTGCCCTTTTCATATTACTACTTTCACATTGACACATCTCACTTTATGATAAATTAGATATTCCACATCAGAGCTTTCCATGGTTAGAGTCAAGGCTTCAAAGAATCCTAACAGCACAATGAGAAGTTTGCCAAGCCGTGTTTAACAGAAAAAACCCCTGCTGTGATAATGTATCAAAATAAACTTTTGTAGTGTAGCATAACTTTTTCCAAGTAATGGACTTTTCACCCTGTTATGAGATCATCACACATGGTCCATGTGCCATAATTTATATTTCATCGAATTTTCAGATTTCAGATCTACTTGCTTATCCGTGAAAATCAATATGATTTCTGTATGCCATTTATTAAGTTGTGATGGAAAGGACATGAGTCATTACTGGCTAACTTTACTTTGTTGAATATGATACAGCATCAGTTTAATAGCCTCTGAACATCTTGTCACATTTAGCTATACGCAACTACTGTGGCAACCACTTGTCCTTTAATAGTCATTTGTCTGCCCTACCCCTTCCAATACTATTAATGTGTTTCAGTCTTTAATAGCTATATAGTTCTTCAGGCATGCAGTAGGTGTGCTTTCAAGTGTATTACTACAGATGCAAGTTAGGAAAGAAAAGTGGTAAAGGAATATAAACATTGATTTACTTCAATGCATTGTTTGTCTGCATTTATGACCAAAAACAAGACTGTGTGTATGCTTCTCCAAATGTCACCCTAATATCATCTTCAAATGTTTGTTTAGTGAAACAACAAAAAGACCTGCAAGGACAATGATAAGTTCTGTATAAAGATAAGTATGATCACTTGTCTGTATAAAAAATAGCAAAGTAAGCAATTGTTGTAATTTTGTAAGAAGAAAGTCTAGACAAAGGTTTCTCAAGCTTCTAGCTTAAGCTCTAGATATGTTTATTTCTGTAACTGGAGGACTGAAATGGTTCTCTGAACTCATTAAATCAGTCTGTTGATTCATCAGAACGAATCATCCTTAGCAATGCCTTGGATGCCACATTAAGAATTTGTGTACTACTTATGTACCTTAGGTATCATTTTGGCTCACTGATAAACCTGAGAAGCTCAGTGAGGCTGTTGTAACAGAAAGGGCTTGAGTCACCACTGGCTAACTTTTAGGGCTCAGGGAGTTTAGTGAGAGAAAACCTTTCAGCATTGATCTAGCCAATAAATTTAACTATCACAAGGACATTCTGGGTGTGCCATTAATTTTTTTATGGAAGCTGTTCTGTGTTTATACATTAACAAGGTCTGAGGTTTCCATCTTCTTTAGTTGAGAACAGACCAGATAAAAGTGCAGTATTCAAAGTAAGCTGAACAAGACAAAGAGAAAAACCCAATTTTGCAGTCTGTAAGTGCAACTATCAAGTTACTCAAGTTGTGGATGCTGAGAGCTGCTTACTAAACAGCAAACTAAAGAGGTCTCCAGATAGGTACATTTCCATGTGCCTTTTTTTATGAATTTTGGATTATTTGAGGCAAGGGAGTTGAATCAAAGCTGTCTTAAATCTTGTGCAGAGGACAACACTGAATGCCAGACACAAGGTATCGTGAAGCCAGTAGAAATGCTGTTATTCATTTCAGTGGGCTCAGATCCATTCTATACCTATTTAACCTCATCTGCACTCATTGGCATAACACTGATACCTGCAGCCAGGGCAGGTGAAATGTGATCTAATGGGGGAGAAGAGCAATGCTGTGATAACCTCACACAGGACCACATATTGCACCGACTGGCATTACTGGAAAACTCCTTACCTGCTAACTGTCTTGCCCTTTTGCAATATGCAAGCATCCGTCCCCTTAACTGTTAGGAATTATACCATGGGGACAGCATCCTTGAAAATTATACCATAATGAGCATTCTGCTTTCTAAAACATACTTCCTGAATAGTATTATGTGAACAGTAATTAATTCTGGTAGTCTCAGAACAGGATTATGAAACTACTGTCTAGTCTATCTAATCAATTTATTGCATCAAAACACCAAATAAAGAAAAAGAAATGGGGGAAAATATTCTTTCCACAAACTAGGTTTTCTTGTGCTGTGAATAAAAATATCAATTCCCTAAGGAGGAAGAGAATTATGCTGCAAGTCGTCTGTAGTGTTCATGGTACCAGAGCTAATATAATAATTATTACTCACGTCATCTTTGTGAAATAGAGGAAAAGAACAAAGGTGAACTAAATAGTCATTAAAAGTACTTTAGTTAGGAAAGGTGCTTTTCTGGAACACAGCCTTTGCTGCATGCTGGATTTAATTTTGACAATTTGAAATAGGCTTGATCAGAAAGCAGAATTTTCCCTCTAGAGGAATAGTCTTAGTTTTTCCACCTAGAAGTCCTAAAATGAAATGTAAATGAGAAGATTCAAGACCAATAATTACAGTAACAACATTGTAAATATCTAAATACAGAGGTTTGTGTTCATTTCAAATCTGTTCAATAATACCTTACTTACCAATAAGCAGTATTTAAAAGATGGGTAGACACAGTACTTAGTGACTTGGTTTAGTGATGGTTTTTGTCAATGTTAGGTTGATGGTTGGACTAGATGATCTGAAAGGTCCCTTCCAACCTAGGCAATTCTATGATTCTGTTCTATGATCTCTGCATACTTACTTCTCTGAAGGTCACTCACACAGTGCCAGGTCACAAAGCTGAGCGTTACTACTTGCATTTAAGGTCAGAATCCAGGAACAGTTGTCAAGATGGGTGTCAAATACTTTGGCAAATAACTACGCACATATTTCAAAGTCTGAACATCTTATATCCACTAAAGAAAGCTATTTCCCTAAGACAGCAGGGCTGCTGTTTGTCTGTAAGTTGATGTCATTGAATGGAAGTGTTGAGACACTGTGTGCAACCAGTAGCAAGCCTGTAGCATTAGTACTCTGTTCTGATGGCTAATCACGGCTAACCAAAGCCCAACTTTAGTAATATCTGAAACTTCCCTATTCTGCAGTGAAGGCTTATAAAGCGAGTTCATATGGGAACAAATAATTTGAAATGTGTAACCAGCCAACTGGATACCTAGTTCCCCGGGGTATAATAACAGTATGTTAGCATTCAGAAAAAGACCAGATACAGCTGTCAGCCCAGTTTCAGTTGTCAGTCTCATTCTATCACTAGTTAAATGAAAAACTGATGAGAAAGGGTAGTTTTGTCACCAAGGACATTCTTTGACAGGGGCTTCATTTCTAGTTTTTCCAGCACCCTGGAATGTATCTAGTAGTTTTTCAGATCAGTTATCTATGTTTTCTTTTTTAATTACTCTGCTATTTGTGGCAGACATGATTTCCTTCTAGATCTTACTAGCAAAGGTAGCAACAATAATGATCAGAGCTTCTGGGCAACTAAGCAGCACAAATAATAATGCTGAGCACAAATCATTCCAGCAAAGAGCTGATGAGTATCTGCTTGTATAGAGAGTCTGAGGATCTTTTTCCTTCTTCATCACTAGCACTTTGTGTCTACTGTCTTTGCTAGTGCATTGTTCTTCACTGTCATAGTTGAAACAGAACATTAGAGCAGAATAATCTGCTTTGATAATTTTTACCTGCAAATTAATCAGCCTCCTTTCTCCTGAAAGAGGAAAATGTCTGTTTTCTCTGCAACTTGAGTTGGCTGGTAATTAGTCTTGTAACCTGTTTGTTGCTGGGACATCATCAGGCAATTGGAAACCTTGGCAACTTCTTCAGCTGATAGATAAGGCAGTAAAAAACAGTTCTGTTTTTTCTATTGTCTTCAATGTTGAAAAATCTCAGTATTTACAATATTCATGTTATCTGCTCAGTATTCACATATCTGTAGTCACTTCCCTAGCTCAGCTCTTACCATAATGCTAACCAGTGAAAAGAATTAATTTTTTTAAAGAATTGTATACTGTACTTATAGACCTTCTGCAACATGTCATTTGCACAAATAAACTCACTCTAAAAAACCTGAAGACTTCAGAAAGACTAGAAATGGTAACAGCATAAAGTACGTTCTGTACGAAAAGTGGCACTGTGTTAAATGTTCTAGAAGAAAACAAAAGCAACTGATGAACTTACACAGATCATTGTTAAATTATACAAAGTGTTACTAAGAATTTATCAGAAAAGTGGGGAAAAAGACTTCTGATTTTGCTTCATGTGGTCCTGTTGCACATCTAAAGGAAGCAAGTGTTGCAAGGTGTGTAGTTTCTTTTTTTCTGATCTTCATACCAATCCAAAAGGAGGGTGGTTTACATCTAGTTGTCAATTCTTGCTTTCTCATGTGCTATTTCCAGAATGTTGAAGTTTGTTTTGATTTTGACACGTTGTTGCAGCTGTGGAAATCTATTGCCATAATATATTTGGCTTTATATCTGTAATCTCCTCATTTCTCTCCCCTTCTGTGCAATTGCACAGGTTGAAGCCCTGTGCATCAGGGACAAGACTAGTAGCAGTTGAAGCAGGGGTGAAATCAGGCCATCAGAGACTTTATTTCTACTGGAAAATGCATGAGCTGGAAAAAAAAGGTAGCTCAGCTTTCGGATTTAAAGATGCTGGGACAGAACTGGTAGTAATAAAATCCAAGCAAAACACCATTTTGCATGTGAACTGAAAAAATTTGATTTGAAATTTACTGATTCAGTGTACCCTGAAGCCTGAAATCAGTGTGGTGTGTCATGGACATATGGCCGTCTGAGGGAAACTATTTGCAATATCCAAGCCTTGCATACCATTCCTTATGTACTGTTTTAAAGAAAACTCTTAAGGGGTTCTATAGGAAAAATGAACAGAAAATTCCTGCCTGCCAAAAATAATAAATTGAGGTGAATCTGCCCAATCATAATAATATTTCAGAAATATATATGTATATGTATTCATCTGCTTATTTTGTAATACACTTGTAAAGCCCACTACAGATGGTATTGTGTTCCCATGGACAACTTAATGGTTCCATCAAAATTTTTGACAGAAGCCAGCCTGAAGGTTGTCTAGCCAACCACTCAGCCCACACGCTGAGAGCTAAGACTACCAAATGGATCCCTTTGCTGTCTGGGCTTTTTAATTTCCCGGCAAACCATTTGAAAAAAAATACAGTTAAATCTTCCTGCCAACTGCATTAGGTAGTCAAAGGATCTCTGATAAGGTAAGATTCTGGCCTGAATGCAGCTCATTCTGGCTTACTATGGGTCATCCAAATAAATAGGAGAGGATACACTGCATAATTGGCTGTGGGTATCTGTTTTACTTCTACAGCTACCTTCCAGATAACTATTTTATGTAACCATACAGTTTCAGTAAGTCTGAGGCTAACAGGAGCTAGACATCTTCATTACAGACTTTTTAAGGAAGGTCTACTAACTATACAGATTTTTTTTTCTATATTTTTGAAGGAAAAATAGATAGAAAGTATTCCCCATTTAATTCAAAGGAGAAATTCTATAGGGATGAGCTTAAAACAGGCTAAGGCATCCTAAGGTATTTAAAACCTGTCCTTTAAAAGAGCGTAAAAGCACACTTCTATTGGCTTACTGCAGAATTTACAGTTACAGTTAAGAACATTACCTTACAGTATATTTCAAAGAATTCTACTATTTGTACCATAATCTCTTAGCTGGTAAAAAGTTTGCTTGATGTATGTGCATTACTTTATTGACTTGCACTTTACTCCATGATAGATTTATTCCTTTAAGTGACACTGAAAGTAATAAATATAAGACTTAAAATGAAAAACATTTTTATTGGCACAGTGGAGAAAGAAAGAAAAAGCAGTGTATAAAATCTTGGCACAAGCAGTCTACACTTGTGAAATGAGGCCAAATTAGCGAGGAAAAACAGTTAGAACGGAGCTTCAGCATGCTGTTCATTTTCCAACAGTTTAAAAAAAAAGAAAGACTGAAGGTCTGGTTGTGAATTTTTCACTGAAGTTCAAGCAGTGGTATATTTTATTGCATTATGAAAATGGAGGGGTTTTACCAATTCCAAAAATATCCCACTGTACTATTTCCCAAGTTCTATATTACCATGTGTACTGCTCATAAAGTGTACTCTGGATGTGTAATTTGTAGTAAGAGTTCATCTTGCTGTGTAGGAGGGTTGAAAACAACTGAATCGCAGTATTTTTTAATGATAATTTCCACATAGCATATACCCTAAATGGTTTGCAGTTAGATTTGTTCAGGTTGCTAACACAGAGACAGAGGTCAAGTCTTCCTTCTATGCATAACAAGAAGCTCAGGGGCTGTTTTGCACGGAGAAGGTGCCAGTTCTTTCCACATCCCATAAGAAATGCTCAAACTCTTGCAAAGTGCATAGCTGTTAGTTAGTAACCCTGAAAAGGTGACATCTAGTTATAAAATCCTATTTCTGATTCTGGGAACCCCAAGATACAGTATCAGATGGACTTATGGTCAAGGCACAGCATGATGTGCAAATCCCATCTGTGGTGAAGTTCACTAAGATCTCTGGTATTTTTATAGGGTCTTGGTCAAAATACAGACTTCTCAATCCATGACAGCAGTCAGGACTGTAATATGGACTTAGTTTTGAATGCACTCTTACCCTATTAATAAAACTACAGTTCCTGCACAGGTGCACATAGTATTTCAATTGAACAAGACAATACACTATACATGCACTCAAGATTAATATGTTTTGACTACATGTACATCTCCTAAATATACATTGACTCTATAAATATTGACTAAATAGCAATCACAAAACATCCATGATACAGAAGCGTACACCTAGATTAACCATTATGAGGATCACAGAGTCCTTGTACAATAGTCTTCCACTGCAAGGACACTTTGATCTTTCTTGTTGAGATCTAAAACAAAGGCCAGCTTCTGTGTGCAGATAGGAAGACTGACAGGTTTGGGGGAACTAGGATTTCCAGTTAAATTTCATATGAGCTAACATAACAGTTTTTAATTTCTAGCCATTAATGATTTAGTATAATGAACCTCAAATTGTTCTACCTGGGGATATCTTTATTAATGATACCTATATTATTCGGCAAATCCATGAAGTGTTTTGAATTTTCTGTTTTAAAATTGATTGCTGTCTCCATACTTTATACACTACCCTTATTTAAATCCTACCCTCCTTCACTGTGTTAGAAGTCTACTGTGCAAGGCTCCTGAAGTCAGTAGAAATTAGTCAATAGCAATTAGTGAAAAGATGTCCATGTCAAATCACAGTGAGACAGTGTAGGAGATACTGACTTCCTATATTTTCCTCCCTTTTGATTTTCTTTTCCTCTTATGTCTTCCTCCTGCTGCTCTGTCACCAATTTGCACTTGAGTACTGGCAGTGTGGTGTCATTCTACTTTATTCTTATCTCTTTTAGCTCCCTTCTCATCCTCAAGTCCTTCCCTTTTTAATAAGAAAACCCTTCCTATTGTTTCAGGATTTCCCTATTAAACATTCCTAGTTTGACATGATATGAACCATTCAATAAAAGGTTTCAAACAGCTGGGCAAGGGGACAAACGGCTATTGGCAAGACAATATATCTTGGCCAAAACAGGTAGACATCTTCTAGAGAACAATCATGATTCAACATTCCTGGTGTAGAGCTCTCCGCATTTCTACTTCTCCTCTGCTGATCATTCATCTTTCAGTAGCCAGGCACGTTACACTGAGGGAATGGTCAAGAAGGAAGTATAGATCTGTGTGTAATGATCGTGTATTGGAATTGAATACAAATGGCCTTTACCTTTAGAGCGATAATAATAAGAAGTCTATTAAAAAGTTATATCCTTTTCTTAAGCAGATCAAACCAGATCAGTTTAGTTACAGCACATAAAACTCATCCCTTTAAATATTTGCTAGCAAAGGAAGTAATTAATGCCATTCTTTATTATCCTGGCTTTAAGAATTGTGGGAGTTGTGTTAACAGGCACTCCTCTCACCACCTGAAAGGCTGCCATTTTTGTCATCTGAAATACAGATACTTGCACTGATGCGTCATTAGTGTGTTCATGAAAGTTTGGCTACATAAATTGATCAGTGCTATATGTCAATTTTTATTTCTACGTGGTTAATTAGTCCATACCAAATTTCCTGCTTCATCTAGGTAGTTTCTAGGTTTCGAATCAGCTTGTTTTAAAGCTAATTTAAGTATCTCTGCTACAATGAAACCTGTATCCTGCACACACTGCTGAACAGATCTAACAGAATTCAAGAATCTGAATTTTAAAAAAAAATAATAGAAGAAAATTCCTCCTGCCCATTCTCGC
>JAOXJM010000001.1:106321128-106332249 GCA_026413425.1 Tringa solitaria | reverse complement strand
AAAAAAAAAGCCAGCAAAAGAGAGATTTTAAAAATCAGATGGCATTGGTAGTTTTTATAACATGGAAGAACAAAATTTAAGATTATAAATGCACCGAGTCATATTTAGAAAACTTCATCATGTATAGGATCATTGCTATGAAGCCATTTTTAGTTTGAGCGTCTTTTATGAAGCTAAAAGTAATGTGGTTCAAAATGAAAGGAGGTAAATTTTTGTGCAGTGAGTGGTGTATTTGTGGATGTCTTCGTTACAGAACAATGTGGGGTTTTTAAATTGTACATGGACTCGGAAGGAAAATGGGCAAATCACAGAAAAGAAATCTACTAAAAACATGTAGAAATGGTGAAAAGCACACAGAAATACAGGGATTTCCTGAGCTAGCTGAAGATGCTCTAGAAATATTAGGGAGAAACATACTTATGTGGCCTTTTGTCTTCTCAGAGCATGTACTTAACATTAGTCTTCTCTAATAGGAAACTGAACAACACAGACCTTTATTCAGACCCACGAAATTTTAAATCCTGAATCTTGGACTCAGCAAGATTTTGGGTATCGTTGAAAAGTCATAACCACAGCTTCACTATAAAATTAACTTTAAGGCCTGGAAATCCCATCTGAACTTTCATAGGTGGGCAATATCTTATCTGTACTCAGGCTCTTTGATACTTGTGCTTCTGCATTCTTTTACTTGAGGGAGTGCTTCTGGAGACCTCCTGTGACCTGTGGTTATCCACTAGGCTCAGCTCTTTCAAAGCAAAGAGTGAAAGTAAGACTCTGTTGTTTTCTAGGTTATATGTGTGGAGGTGTTGTTAATTGGTGCTAGATTAGGACACTTCAGATTTCAGATTCCAGCTTTGTCCTGGTTTGAAGTAAAACAGAACCAAGTTTCTGTTCAGTAATTTTATTTTTCAGCTAAGCTTTTTCTAATTAACTGAACTTTCTGAAATTAACAATATATTTTTCAGATACTGTTTGCTTCCGCAGTGATAAAACCTGATTGTTTATAATTTATGCCAAGGAGTGCTATGCAGAGAAGCTCTTGCTTATACTTATTGCTGTAACAACAAATATCAGCTAATTTTGTTCTTTGCCCCATTGGAGGGTCAGAAGCAGAAAAGCATAAAGGGGTCGCACCTGCCAGGAGGAGGGGACAGGAGAGGTGACCCAAAACTGGTCAACAGGGTATTCCATCTCATGGGCGTCATGCTCGGTATAAAAGCTGAGGGATCAAACAGGTCAACCTCTTTCTTCAACGGCTGATGTCCGAGGGGAACTGTTTGTTTGTCTGCCTTTGATTCCAATTCATGCATTCCTGAAGCCAGATCCAGAATCCAGCTCCCATCTGTTGTTGAGTCCAGTCTGGGATTTTCCCAGTGCTTGCAAGTGACTTGAACATCATCCTGGGAGCTCAATATGTTTTTTTTATATATTGTTTATATTTCATTAATTACTTAGTAAGATTATTATTTTTTTCTTACTTATTATTTTATTCTTAATATTTTATTTAAGTAGCTTAGTTTCTTTTCAAGTCTCTCTCATCCTTCTCTCCCTGAAGGGAGATGCTCTCCTTTCTTTGAAGGGGAGAGAATTAAAAGAAAGAGAGCATCTGTCCGTTGTTTCAGTGGCCAGGTGAACCGAAACCACAACAAGCTTCCATTTTAGTTGGTGCCAAAGTTTGGATCTTGATTATGGTGAAGCTTACCATAGCCTTCAGCATGACCTTCCATAGTGACATTGACCATAGTCAAGGGAGAAGGTGGATATCATTATCTAAATTTTTATAAGTCTATTTATTTACTAATTTGGGACAATCATGTATGAAGGCTCCTGTAAGTTATCAACAGGTTTTTGCACTACTTCTCCTCTGCTAACCCACAAAAGCCTAACTCCTTGCGCAAGCTGGAAATAAAGTTGTAGTTGCAGACTACATAAATGCCCACCAGAGAGTCAAGCTGAGGGTAAACCACCGTTGAACTGCAATGCTTATAGAGATTATTGGACATGCTCTGCATTTTATACTGTATGAGAGAATACCATAGTTATAGGGGACTATTTAGTGAGTGACTTCTCAGAAACTGTTGGACTGGCCAAAGCAGCATGTACTGCCAATGATTTCTAGTCCTGAAGAAGGACATAGATGTGTTTGGAAAATACTGCCTGCAGGAGGAGCTATTGAGGGTCTCCCAATCCTGATGGACACTCACCTGTGCCAGTGACTTAGGTTTCCCAAATGAGAAAACAAATTGAATGCAGTGAGTGTAAACTCTAAGGCACCGGGCTTTCATTGATAGTTCCCTTGAGCCCACCAGGGAAAACATGGGAGCTGCTGTGCCTCTTGGAGGCAGGAAAAATGGAGGATGAAGCACCTACCGATGTACACCTCTGCAGTATGTGGCTTCCCCTTCTGCTCTACAAATTCAGACCAGTTAAGCAGTGTCAGTCCTGTTGGAGATCTCACATCTATTTCTCTATGAACTCCTTGGCATACCTTTGTTAGTGAAAGAAGGGCTGAAAGCAGCCAATGTCCTTTTTCCACCTCATTAACAATACTGTCCCTGATTCTAGCTCAGTTCGCCCAGCAATGATACTCTTTCTACCTGCTCTTTAAGCTCTCTCTTCTGGAAAACCATTTCTCTTCATACCACTAACAACTCCTCTGAGGAGGTTAGCAGCCGGTTCAATTTGATTTCTCCATTGAGACAAGACAATGACAAGACAAAAGAAGTCAATAAAGCAAATAAGGACCGGGTGTTGGACCAGGTTAGAAATACAGGAATTCCAGGAAAAGAAGAACAGGATTTGCACACAGTTTAAAGTGAGGCATGGAAACACATCAATTCTTTGGTGTGTGTTTTAATACTTTGTGCTTCATTTGAAAGGAAAAGCATTTGAAAATGCAACCTAAAAATTCTAGCAGCGGCCTCATCAGAGATAAGCATCGCTTGTTAAGCTGATAATGTTCTTCCTCCCTCGAGGAGCTTTGTGGTCACAGACTCCCGAGAACAAAGTGCTATTATATTTAGTGTATGATTCACCTGGAGCCCTGCCAGGCACGCTAGGCAAAGAGGTTTATCACATTCCCTGTGCTTTCAATTGACCTGTTGCTTGTTGATATAAGGGATGGTGTCCAGGACAGTCCAAAGAAAGATAGTGTGAGCTCCATACAGAAATTCTAAATATAATCAAATCTGTTCAAGCTGGTGAGAGGTATGGTATTGATTAGAGATGGACAGGTCTCTTCACCTTTTCTGAATAAGACAGAATAGGGTAATGAATGTGTTGGAAAGATGTCCACTTTCTTCTCAAATGAAATATTACCTTAACGTATCTTTGGCCTATTCCCAGATTTCCTTTCAGAGCCAGTTTTCCCTCAGGAGAGGAGGACTCCTGCACTAATTGTAGTCCTATTTCTAGTGAGTTGTGATGTTAGCAAAAGCTCTGCTTTATTATTCCTCCCTCATATGACAGAAAAATATGTAGAAAAGTGTGGCCTTATCACAAGGTATTCAGATGGCAGAAGGTATATTGACTACCCCAGCTGTTTTGTTTTCATTTCTACCATCAGGTTGAATCCTTTGAGGCATTTACAGCTAAATACTGCAACTACAACATAGAAACTTTGTTTGAATAAAAAGGTCTAATTCATATCCAGTGCTTGATGGTGGTTTTTTTCAGGAATGACATGCGTATTTCTCATCTTCCTGGAAGGCGTAGAAGAAAGCAGAAGGTCAATATAACAGTATCTCCTTGCCAGTGTCTTATGGAGCAAATGCTTTAGCTACAGGATGAAAACTGGGTAAAACAGTGTCTGATGTGATATGCTGAGCAGGCTACAGTAGCTCTTCAGAAAGCTGTGCTGAGTGCACGGTGAGAGCTCTGAAGTGGCTCTGGCAGTGGCATCATCTACTTTAAAGCCTATGGCCCTGTGGACTTTCTGGAGTGACAGAAAAGCCTCAGCAGTGCACAGGTAGCCATATTCTTTGCTCAGGGCAGGCACACCTTCCTCACCTGTTGTTGCAGGTGTTGCATGACTGGAAGTAGATGTAAGATGTGACCACTGTTCAGGTTTTTCTAGCTGTTCTGAGACCCCATACACAGCCGCATGCCCCAGCAGGTGATGCTGGGCACAGTTGCTGAGCCAAGCACAAGCTGACAAGTGCAGATTGGCCACTGCCATATGGAGCAGGTGGTCACCCACAGGACATATTGTGTCAGACCCCAGCCTGTCCTGGAGAAGTGACTAGCAGGTGCACTTTGAGTTTGGCTTGCATCATGCTATTGCTTTCATGTGTTTCTACAGGTCATTGACTTGGTGTTCCTATTTCCCCACCCTAAGAAAGCTGATTGCAAACCTTTTCCCATGCATTTGATCCATATAATGAGTACAGAACCGGTTTTGTTCATAGGTTATTTCTTCTTTTTTAAACTCATTAAATGCAAACTACCAATGTGGAGTCATTCGTTCTTCTTTTAACAAGCTCTGAAACTTCTGGATTTTTTTTTTAGAATGCTCAGAAAATGTTGTCCTTTCTTTCCAAAATTATGTTTTAAAAAATCAAGACTGTGAGTTAAAAATAAAATTTCTCTTTACCATTGAAACAAATTGATCTTCCTATCCATGTAAAATGTGCTTTGTTATTTCAACATGGTTACGTAATTCAGCTATTATATTTAGTTAAGAGGTTTCTGGCACATGTCAGATTATAGAAAGCAGAGAGAGAAAAAGCTATTAGGTCAGTGAGTCTAGATTTCCACAGTCTGAATTATTTTAAGAAGCAGTCACTCAGCAGAAAGAATAAAAATTTACTGGGACCATTGTTAGATAAGCTGTTGAAGGAACAAGGGGAATTACAGAATTTTACTATATGCATTTTACTACAGTCTTATAGATATCCCTGGGCATTATTCACAAAATATGATTTTTTCAGTAAAAACATCTTACCCAATCAGGGTAGTGATAGCCAGAACCCAGTTGCCTGCCACATCCTAGGCGTTGTTTGAGCCATGGAGCTGCATTTATGATACTTTTAATTTTTTTTCTGTTTTCAGAAAATTTGACATGAACTCATTGACTGTGCAATGACAAAAAAACAACTGAAAAATAGACGGCAGATCAACAAATAGCAAAAACTGACAGAGTGATCCCAAGAGTGTCCCTCAAATGAAATTGGAGTTCAAAGACTCCTCCATCCAAGCATTGTTTTTTTATTTAATTAGATATCTCCTTACTCAGTCATCGTGCTGCTGTGGATTTCCTAGCAGACCCATATAGGCAGCCAGACTCTACTTTTGGAGAAATGAGGAAAAGTTGGACACTATCAGGTCGGAATTCCCCAGAGGTCCTAAATTCTCGTGAAACAGGGAGAGACAATAAAGAAATTCAAGAAATGTCCAGCTGTCATCACTCAAACACAGAAAATGAAATGGCTTCTAACTGGGTTCCCAGGTAACTCCAACCAACAGACTGGACACAAAATAAAAGTTTGAAAGTTCAAACTATCTGGAGATGTAGGAATTAAAACTGTGATTTGGAGTGCCAGGAGCAAGCAGAAGCTCTGTGATATCCTGATGTGTCTCCAGGATGAGGTGTGGCAATTGAACAGACATATTTTTGCATAATCAGAAGTTTGCTTATAGTCTGCCTGTGTAATTTCAAATCCTCATGGTGAGCAGTGGGACAAGATTTCCACTTGATTTCTGGGTTCAATGTCAGCTAATGCATTTATTAAGGAATGTCTTTGAAGGCTTTGCTTGGGCTGCAGATTAAAAAACAAGTATATGGCAAAAAAACAAATGCAAGATTCCTTGTCAAAGTAAAACTTCTCTGACAGGTCTATATATGAAAGCTTTAAAAAACATTTGCATCACATGTTAGAGATAGAGAGATAAGAGTCTTTTGTGAGCTAAAGTTATAATATAACTTGATAAATCCACCATCCTCTGGCAGGCCACAGTAAGCAGAGTTACCAAAGAATCTTAGCCTGTGCAATGTGGTGGGTATGCTCTCACACATAAAGCAGCATCTCCTGTGGTTTTCACATCCAGCTTGTATCACTTCCACGTTCACTGTGAGCTTAAGCAAGTTAGTCCTTCAGCAAACTTCTCATATAGATGATATGATTTTGATTTGGAGCATCTGCTTTAGTCCAGGGAAAACTGTGATTGTGCTCCTGGTTTATGGTAGAATCTCATTCCCTAGTGTCTTAGGTTATGGTTTTTACCACATTCACTTTGCTGCCCAGACTGTCTACTTGCAATGGCAAACTTGACTTTTAACATAATTAGTGACAGAGCTCTGCTTTTTAATGTCAAAAGATTTCTTGGCTGCTTTTCTCAGCCTGCTGCTCCCAGTGTTTGGAGCCTGCACTGAGCCTGAAAGCCCATTACTGGCTGTCATCAGCGAAATAAGATATCAAAAAAAATTGCTGATGCGTCATTTACTACAACTGGAAACCACTTAATTAATATACTGGTTTTATGCATTTAGTAATTAAAATTTAATTAATTCCTCTTCCTTATGAGTGTACAGAAGGGGTAACTACTCCTCCAACAAATGCTCTACTTATTGTTTTAAAGGCATTTGGAAATCGTCTTATGAGAACTAAAACACTCTCTTCATATGCTTCCCTTTTTTCCTTCCAGCTAGCTCATGAACTAAGAACTGAATCAGTAGAAATTATGCTCAGAGCTGATGGCTCATCTATTTCCTTTCATTGGCTGCTTTTACAAGTAGGCAAAGAAGGTGCTGACTTGGCAGGCTTCAGAGCCAAGACTTTTTAAGACCAACTAGTGATTTGGAGGAGTTCTGTTTTATATGCTTGGCTTGAAATGCTGTAGAGGCAATTGATTTTCCGAGGAATGGCACTCAGCACTTTGTAGAAATCCAAGCCCTTTCTAGCACTTTCAGAATTATTGAGTACTTTTGAAAATCCAAGTCTTTGAGTTTAGGCTCTGACAGTGAAAATCCGGGTGCAGTTTTGCTTCAGTGCCTCTGAGGGTTTGGACTGCCAGAAGCCTTTGGTGGAGAGAAGTTCTCCTCAGATGTCTCTTTCCACCTTCTCATGGTCTTTTTGTTTCCTGCTCTGTTTAGGAGATGGGAGAAATTGACACAGGTTTCATTTATTTGGTTACAAAACCAAAATACATGCTATATTCTGCTATGGACCTCTGGAAGTACTTTGAAGTTCAGTTTGAGGCCACAGGTTCTTTGAGTGGAAAACAGAATGCCAGAGAATTTTGAATTTTTCAAATTTGTTATTTTGGATAAAATTATAGATAGATTCACAGAGGACAAGTTCTAATTTCTAGCCAGTGCCTGCTTGAATTCATAAGGCAGAGCACGCAAAGGATTGAAAGCAAGACCACAAAACCAAAGGAGTAAGTATATACAACCCTTTCTCCTGGGATATAGCAATTCATCAGGCAAAGCAGGCAGTGAAAAGTGTGTACCTTATGCCTTGCTTCCTGGGTCATCAGGAAACACACTGGTTGGCTGCTTTGGCTTCCAGCAAGATAGAGCCACAAATGTTGTCAGCTGCAGTGCGGGAATTGCCGGGGGGGGATAAAGCTATACATGTTGTGTAGTGTCCCAACACTTTCTAACCAAATGAAAGAAAACACCAGTACCTACAAAGAAGGGATGAAAATTTTTTTCCCAAGTATGTAAAAAACAAAGAAAACATTTCACCAAGAAAAAAAGGTCTCCATTTTTATCAGTAGGTACTATGCTGTAGTCACTGAGCAGGATTTAGCCTCAACTGTTTTAAGTAGAACAGGCTGAGAGTAAATTATTCAATAGAAATGGAGTGACATAAGTCTTTTTTTGTGTTTTTTTCTTCAGACTAAGAAGCAGTTGACCTTAAACCTAACATTGGCAGCTGTTCTGTGCTATCCCAAGTTGAATAGCAGGTTTCATAGGCTGCTCTGAAGGGGTTTACTCAGCACCTCAAAACAATTCTATTATCAGTTTTATAGTTCTAAACAACCATGTGGTGGAAGATGGGAGAGGAGATAGGGGGCATAAATTAAGAGCATTACATTAATGATCTGCCTATAAAACTAGGTAAATGCCAATTGTTTTAAGATGAAATGTAGTAGAGGGAGTGAATAAGTAGTGTGATGCATTCCTATTCTAAATTTCAAGGGCAAATAATTAATCTGATTTGCTTTTCTCACTGAACTACTTTTTTTTTTAGCTATAAATATTTCACCCACATGTGCAAATTTGGACAGAATTTAAAAGAAAAAAATCATGCGCAAGACATCTCATGGCATTTGGTATGCCAATTAACCCAATTCTAAACATTTTTCCAAAGAAGAAACACTTCTGAGGGACTTGACTCAATCATACTACCAGGGCCAGGGCAAGGAACAGCTAAATATCCAAGAAGTTTCCTTTAACACTCCATAAGCAGTAGTTTTCCCTCCTTCTCTCTGCTCCACTGCCAACATAAGAACCAGCTTTCAGTATTTTAAGATTAGCTGTTTCCCCCATGTGTAGAAACTAAGCATTTTCATGACAATATAAATTTGAATAATATTTATTCCACTAATATGAAATAACCTCCTTAAAAATGCAGCATTGTGAAACTTTAAGTAGATAGAGAAAGTGTAAGTGTTTTCTTAGGAATTCTGCTGCTAATCCCTTGCAATAAAGATGCAAATAATGAAAGAGAGTAGAATAAGGGAAAAAACAAAGCAAATACTGAAATAGCCTGTTACTTTTTAACTGTAGTGAGCTTGTGCTAATTTATTATCAAAGAAGCTATTGTTTTTGGACAAGAATAAAATTCATATATTAAACTAATTGATTTTCCTCTAATATAATTATAATTATATAAAGTTATCATTACATATAGTATGCCATCCACTTGCACTTCCAGCATTTTATTTCAACATTTTGTTACACACCTGCTATCTTAGCTCTAAGTCAATAAGACAAAAGAATAAGGGCCCTTTAAAAGTTTTCTTTTCCTGTTTCAAAAAAAAAAAAAATCAATGTAAAAGCCCATAGTATGGCTCACTGAAGAAATACAAGACTATAAAGGAAACTAACCTTACTGAGTTTTTAATGTCACCCTCCATAAGAACGTCTTTGAACAGACACATCTGGTGCCTTTTAAAGTATCAAAGTCATTTAAAAAACTAAAAAAATCACCAGTCCTTTCAAAAAGTTGACTTATAAGTCAGTGAAATTAAAATAGATACTCATCAATTTCACTGAAACTTTTAAAGGGAAACCAGACACAAAGATATCCCCTACTTAACACTTAAGATTTGCCTCACCAGTCAAGTAGCCAAAAGCAAGCCAACAGTTGTTTAGCTTGTCTTAGAAAAAAATATTCTGGGTGTGTCTTCACACTACAAAAGTATTTTTACCCCAATTGCCAACAGAATTTCAGAAGAGAAATGTTTATTTGCTGGCTATTTCTGTATCGAAATCAGCAGGCAAGCTGATACATATTCAGACAAAGCAAGGGTAAGGACCAAGATCATGGATGTCACAAAAAGTAGGTATATACACTCTCTTGGTTCTAAGAGTATTAAGCTGTAGTAAATTCTAAGAAAAAATAATTTTTTCAACCTCTTTAATTTGCTAATTTAATACTCTCCATCACACCATTACTCAAATGTGTAGTGCATGTATATTGTGCATGAGAATATTTCTTGAGAAAGATTTGAAAAAATGGACTGCAAAGATTATGTAATTGGATATATTGGAGGAAGAGGAGGAAGGAAAGGAAAACAACTTCAATTAAATAAGGTAAAGTAAAATTTGGATTTAAAATACTTTTTGCCAAATTCACAACCCCAAAAATCATAGTTACACTCACTACAGTTTTGGTAGACATATCCTGTGGTAAATATATCTTAAAAAGTCATACGTCAGAGCTTGCTAGTACCTCAGAATAATAATTATTTTTTAATTCTATGAAATTTGTTTGAATTCTGTGTATCTCATACACAATTTAAAACACCATGTGTAAGTAAATAAAACTGACACAAACAAAGGAATTTTAGGGCCATCTTCTCTTCAAAAGCAGTCATCCTCTTGATCTGCTGAAGTAGATGAAATAGACCTGTATATAATACCAGCAGTTTTAAAATGTTGTAAAATAACCATGAATCCAACATCACTTTGATGTATGACCATCTTTTGTAGACATAAAAATGTTAGAAAAATAGATTATCAAATAATACTACTGTGGTTTGTTTTTTTCTTGTAAGAGATAAATTAAACCTGTGAAACAACTAGTAAGTATTTAATCTACATGTCTTAAGTATTATTTAAATATGATGTTGACCTTACAAGGTTTGCACAGGTAACATAATGGCTTGGTGCTGTCTGGCAAGTCAACTCCACCCAAAATTTCTGTCGATGACTTCTCACACCTTGGAGAGAAGATATTCAGTGGCTGATGTAATTAGAAGCAAACACCAGGCCAAAGACTGGAGCAATATCTATGTTTGAAGTGTTTGTTTTATGCTGTGCTAAGACCCAAGTGGGATGGGAAAGTCTGTGCCACCCTGAAAAGGTTGTGGATGTGGCTTAAATGCCTAAGCAATAAGCACCTAAAGATCGTCAATGTGAATGAATGCAGAGAACACATAAGTGTGATAGCACACATCTCTCAGCCTATGTTTCAAGAAATTTATACATATCCAAATAGACTTACATCCTCCATTTTGTTCTTGGATCTGTGGTATAATCAATAAACACTATTAAATTTAAACCACCTAGTTTGCCAAATGCTAGTCACAGGATTGTGAAAGCAAAATATGTAACTAATCACTGTCAGAGCTCTTCAAACAATGTTTATAAAAATATTAAAATATTGACATTTTAGGAAATATTAAAATATAAATACTGAATCTATTTTAGAAAATTATTCTTTAACAGTTACTGGGTTTTTCAGTCTTTGTAATTTTCCTTTTCATGCTGGACTCACAGAATCACAGAATCATACAGAGTCGGAAGGGACCTCTGGCGATGATCTAGTCCAACCCCCCTGCCAAAGCAGGTCCATCTGGAACAGGTTACATAGGAATGTGTCCAGGCAGGTTTTGAATGTCTCCAGAGAAGGAAACTCCACCACCTCCCTGGGCAGCCTGTTCCAGTGC
>JAOXJM010000001.1:106307868-106321028 GCA_026413425.1 Tringa solitaria | reverse complement strand
GGAGCCCAGAACTGGACACAGTACTCCAGATGGGGCCTCACCAGGGCAGAGTAGATGTGCAGAATAACCTCTCTCAACCTGCTGGTCACACTCTTCCTGAGGGACCCTAGGATTGGCCTTCTTGACCACAAGGGCACATTGCTGGCTCATGGTCTTCTTATTGTCCACCAGGACTCCTAGGTCTTTCTCCTCAAAGATGCTGTCCAGCCGTCAGCCCCCAACCTGTACTGGTGCATGGGGCTATTTCTCCCCAGGTGCAGCCTCCTACACTTGCCTTTGTTGAAGTTCATCAGGTTCCTCTCTGCCCAACTCTCCAGTCTGTCCAGATCTCGCTGTAGCACAGCCTTCCAGTGTGTCAACCACCCCTCCCAGTTTTGTGTCATCAGCAAACTTGCTGAGGGTACACTCCATCCCTTCTTCCAGGTCATTGATGATGATTGATCAATATATTGAAGAGGACTGGACCCAATACTGACCCCTGGGGAGCACCACTTGTTACGGACCTCCAACTAGATCCTGTGCCCCTAACCACAACCCTCTGAGCTCTGTCTTTCAGCCAGTTTTCAATCCACTTCACTGTCCATTCTTCTAATCCACACTTCCTAAGCTTACCTATGAGGATTCTGTGGGATGCTGTGTCAAAAGCCTGCTGACTCCCTGTCTGTCTCTCATTTCCTATCAAATATTGCAGTCTTCCCATTTGTTGAAGTGCTGTTCATAGTGCGTAACGGGAGATACGGTTTGAGGTGATGACTTCATAGGAAAGAATACAGACAGTAGCTAAATGAACCACAATTTACATGAAGTAGAATGGTTTTCCTCCTGAATCAGAATTTCAATTTATTTTTTTTAAATTGAAGAAAAAAAAATCTCTTATATTTTTTAATTACATTCAAAAATCTGAGAAAATCAGAAAGTTTTTCAAATATCTAGTTCAGTAGAAAATCTAATGGTGTTGCCAAAAGTTTTGCTGTGATCAATGTTTAAAATGTTCAGCAGCTTCAAGTTGAATAATTCAATTGTAAAACCTCCTTTTTTAAAGATTTTAGTCACAAAGTTATCCAAGTCTGTCATCTAGATACCAATCTGAAATGTTACTATGCAAATTTAATGATCAATCACAAGATGGTAATGCAAAGTCAACTGAAAGATCATTGAAATTAACATTCACTGAACAAACCAAAGATGTGATTGATTTGTGTGAACCAATCTGGTCAAACAATCTGGTAAACAAGAAAAAGGATATAAACTTCTCAGCTAGTATTTCACAAGAATAATGCAGGCTGTTTGTGCACAAAATATATGTAAGGCTCGAGAAAATGAAAAACGATTGGGCACAACGAATGCCCACCTCTGCAGTGTTGGCTAACCTATGCCAGTCGCTAAACCTGGGCATCTGTTCTGATGAATGCTGCATTCAGAAGGGTAATATGTGCAGCAGCTCTGGTCGTGTGTTTTTCATCAAGTAAATACTGCAGGTGGTATAATCAGCAGAATTAATTGGGTTAGACTGTGTAAGAGGCTGCCAAAAAACTGTGCTTGATGCTTCACTTCTTCACTAGCGTCTCCAGCAAGTATGTCACTAGTGCTAAGTGGCTTGGGGGCTGCTGCTGTTGCCGCATGAGAAGCCATAAGAATATGCTGAGCTTCGTAAATGTGTCCATTTTATACACTCCATGAAATTCACACTAATTGATCTGCAAGGAAAAGCAGGTCCCTGTTCCATTACCATGTCTTCCAAGTGCCTTTTAGGAACCAGCAAAATCAATATGTTTCTGTAAATAAAATGTGAACTAAATCTGTATGGTTATAAATTTGATTAAAAGATGGCAAATTTAAACTAATAACACTTCAATAAAATACATTTCTGTATATCAGTAATTATTTCCCCATGGCCACATTTAACTTGAAAGGAAATAATATACCTATGAAAAGAAATACTTTATCATTTACTATTATAAGAGGGGTTTGCCTCTACCTTTTACTGTTTCCAAAATGCATTTTAGTGTTGTTACTTTAATTATATTTTAGTCATGTTGAAAAAAGACCTATGAACCTGCATGAGAGTGAGCAGGTTCATAGGCAGACTCTCAGTGGCTGCAGCTGCAAGCAAATGTGGCTGCGTTTATGCCGTCCCAGATGACGACGATGTGGATCTGTCTGAGCTCTGCTTTTTGCCCCAAGTCCAACAAAAGAGCTGTAGCCTTATCGTCTGTGGCCCACTTTTTCTGCAGAACTTGAGTCCTTGTAGACTGGAGACTTGCCCCATTTTTCCAGGCCCCAAATCAATCATTGTTCAATGAAACATGTTTCAATGTAATACTATCAACAAGCTCCTCTGTGGCATTTGGGCAGTCTATGGGGGTTGAGTTGCTTGGATCTACCAGTCCCTGGAGCAGACCAATAGCTATGGTGACCAGTTCATTGACTCTGCCTGTCCCAGCTCTTCTGGCCACATTGATCGAATGCTGCTTTTGACTCTTTCTTGACTTTGCAAAAGATGTTACCACCTCATCCCTAGTGTGTCCAGCCAAGAGATTAATGTCTTGCAATGATGAAGCAACCAGTTATAACACAACTGTTCCTTTGCAATGTGTGTTACTCATCATGAAGTACTGTTGGCTCTCAGAAATGAAAAATCCTGTCAGGCACTTTTATTTCAGTTCCTCTTATCTGTTTTTTCACTCTGCAAGTCCCCAGTGACTATTCCAGTTTAACATTCAATTTGCATCCATTTGTAGCCGAAGAAAAAATTATCTCTGTATTTTCAGTATATGATAAGCCTGCCAGGTGCCTTTTGACCATGGCACTAATCAGTTTATGGGAAGTTTCAGCTAAGGCTGGCCTCTCGTAGATAAAGTTACACAGTTTTTATATAAATGGATGAAAGTCAAAACCACCTCTTTTCTTTAGGCAGGTGGCATTTTGGTTTTGCTCACACCCAGTAATATACAAGCCACCAAGCTACAATGTTGGCTCAATTTTGGTAAGACATTGACTCCCAACTGCCCCTTGAACCATTTGCAGGTAGTTTAATTCTGTGCTTTCTCCTACAGTGCCTCAGCAGTGTAAAACCCCAAGCTCTCTATTGAGACTTACAACCCATAAACACTGAACAGTTTTACACATCAATGCTTTTAAGGTACTATGGTTAGCTACATCACAGACAAATAGCTTGCTGGCTTCTCTTCTCTCCTGTGGCATTTACTTTCCAACACATAGTATTTAAACATGTTTATTCAGTTGTGGGTCTGACAGTTTTAGAACTGGCACTTCAGTATCTCTCACATTTTCGAAACTACCGGTTGTTATGTTTTCACTACTTTTCCCAAAGGGGAAAAAGGTTATTTCTGTATACATAATACTATCAAGTTGTTGAATTCTTCAGTGACATAAATGAACTCAAATGGTAGTCCCTTGAAATGATTCTTTCCAAAAGGTTAATAAAACCTAACTCAACTTGTGCTCTGGTTTCATAAGGTAACCAAACAGAGCCCTGGCAATAATTTTGGCAGCAGAAATGGCATCAGCTAACTCCCCGGTAATTTTTCTCCTGAAAGTATTGTAGAAATACAGGATAAAATATATTGTAAGGTTATTTGATTTTAGAAGTTATAGGCTCAATATTAGCTTTAGGAAGTATTCTCCTTTTTATGCTATCTTAGAAGAAAAGGAAAAGGAGCAGGAGAAGTTTTGTAAAGGCATAAATTATCAATCTGAGGTAGGACTATAGATCCTCTGGTATATAGTCCTTTGAAAATTCACCTTCCTCCTGAATAACAGGAACTACCATTTCAGAAATACACCTTTTAACAGAAAGAGCAGGCAGATACACTTGAACCTGGTAACGTTCAGTTTCTCTGACAATGCTACAAATATAATGTCTTTCTAGGTATTTTGACTAATTGCCTATATTGCAGAGAAACTAACAGGACAATTTTGTTTTATCTTATCACCCTGAAATAACAATAAATTATCTGCAAGTTTTATCTTCTACTTACATGCCATTTTTTGGCACCATGACACCATGGACAGCCTTTATATTTATGCCTAACATAAATTAGTGAATATTTCACTTGCTTTTAAACTAATATGCCTACCATGCACTACATAAACCTTTCCATTACTCCTGTGAAGAATTCCTCAGTAAGTGCATCCTACACTCTGTTTGTAAACACTTGCAAAACAATGAAATACAGTTCCTGTTCTGGCATCTTTTTTCATATGATGCATGCAGGCTTGGCATATGCTATGTATATGGTTTTCTGCAGTCCTCTGTGGGAGATGTTTTCAGCTTTGCTGCCGCTTTATTTGTAGTCATCTTGTGTCCTATTTATTGTGGTATTCCAAAGTCTCGCGAGGCTCTGAGCAGGTCAGGTGGGCCCAGAATTTCCCCAGTGAGCACATGAGGTTGTAGTTCAGAAATCAGGGCCAGTGTCAGGGCACGGTGACCTGGTGATGGTCTGTCTCACAGGTAGATATGGCAGACATGATAATCATGATGCCTGGTGAATTAGAGCACTAATTACTTCCATTGGCAGCAGTCTGCCTTCCTTTTCTTGCCAAATTCTAATGGCTCCCTAAGTGATTATTTCTGAATCTTCCAATAGTTTCTTTGTGGGGGACTCTTCTGGTCAAATGAGATCTCCACAGTAAAGGTATCTACAACCATGTCAGTCATGGTCAGACTGTATAATCAATTACAGAAAATAGGTACTTCTAGGGAGTACTTCAACTTACCCTAAAGTGGATTTCTAAAACAGATTAATTATGTTGCAGAAGACCATACTTCTCTCCAGTGGCTATAGAGGAGTCTGTACAAATTGTTCAGGGAAACAGCAACACTCTAGGTATGTAAAGCCAAATGCAGATAATTACTGTTCTTTAAATCTTCTGAGATTTCTGTGAAGGACTCAGAAAAATCTACTGCTTAGCCTTATATCAGTAATGAGTTCTTCCATGTTTTCACTTCTCTCAAGTCTTGTATGTCTCAATGTTTTGGTAGAAAATGGAGAAAGCTCAGGTTTGAATTATAAGTTGCTTTCCTACCTGCTTTAGCTGTAAACAGTTAAATGTATGAGTGTTAGGACCAGATACTTACAGAAATAAAATTATTTTCTGCCTACCTCAGTTTTGATGGCACCTGTGGCTTGAAAGTGCAGCATAAAGCACTATTTAAATTCTCTTCAGCTGTACTTCACACTTCAGAGAGTACGTTTGCTGTACCCCTACTGTGCCTGGTCTTCATTGATCAACTGGTGCCTAAGACATCTGCAGCAAATATATTGGTTTTGATGTGGTCCAACTAACTGGGCATGACAACAATAAGAGTTATACTCTCTCTGGTGTGTGGGGGGAAATATTTCTGGCCTCTTTTGCCTATCTCTACTATTGCTAGTCTGGTCCTAAGTCTGTACAGAAAGGATCACCCTGAGTTTGGAATTACTTCCTTGTAAGTGAATTCGTTGGGGGTTCTGTGAAGGTGCTGAGACCCTTCCCTGCTGAGTGGACCAAAGGACTTCCTGCCCAGAGAAAAGGAGCGTAAAAAAGGGTTGCCCTTTCTTTTTTCTGCTACATCAGCAGCAGAAGAGCAATATGCTAACTATCTAGAGCATGAACAGTCCAACTAACTTCTTACTGCGCTGGAAACATGACAAGAAATGGGGAAGAGTGCTCTAGAATGCAAAGTAAGACAGATGGTCTGTTAAAAAAATTAGCAGTAGCAAATCTCTCTAAGAGGCAGTTGGGGTCTGCAAAAAAAACCTGAAAGAACAAGAGGAAGCTAAATTAGTGTTGTTGTTCCAATTTTATGCATGCACAGTTGGGTGGGCCTTCAAAATACAGGGCCAGAGTCTTCCCTGCATTTATTTAGGTAGAGATGCCACTAGTGAATTTAGCAATCAATCAGCAGTCAATGCAAGCCAGTCCAAATGTAATGTTTGTATTGAATTTTCTGTGGGAGGCAGAGGTAAGATGAGGTTGAGGGTTTTTTCTCTCTCACTCGTCTCTAATTTAACTGTTGGAAAACTCTCAATGTGATGCATCTGTGAATAAGATAGATGTGGTGCTTAGAAGCAAAAAGTTATTAAAGCTGAAGTATTGCATTGTGCAAGCAACTGATTAGGATTCCCATACAAATGTTGTATTTCTCTTTGGACCGTGTCTAAATGCTGAGATGGGGAGCATTTCCCCACTTCTGCAGAACTACCAAAGCCCAATTTTGACTCCAAGTGTTTTAATTCCTGTAGTTATAAGCACATTAACAGAAGTAGCAGTCTCTCACAGGGAAAAGAAAAAAAAAAAGTTTAATTCTGTGTCAATGGTATTTGCTGCATTGTAATGTTTCAGTGTAAATCATGGCAGCTCTACTGGACATAAAGCATGACACAAGTGTCAAGGCTATCATCAAGCTTTGCTAAGAGTCCAACTTCTAAATCAGCAGCAAATGGTTAGAATAAGAGCCTTGTGGCTCAGACCAGAAAAGGTGGCACGGGCTGCTAGGACAGCATGGACACTGAAGTGTTGGAGCAGGTCCAAGAGAACGGCAATGAAGCTAGTGAGAGGTCTGGAGAATAAGTGTTATGAGGGAGGCTGAGGGAGCTGGTGTTGTTCAGCCTAAAGAAAAGGAGGCTGAGAAGAGACGTTATTGCTCTCTACCTGAAAGGAGGGTATAGACAGGCAGGGGCTGGTCGCATCTCCCAAGTCACAGGTGATAGGAGAAGAGGAAATGGCCTCAAGTTGCACCAAGGGAGGTTCAGATTGGATATTAGGAAAAATTTTTACACTGAAAGTGTTATTAAGCATTGGAACAGGCTGCCCAGGGAAGTGGTTGAGGCACCATGCCTGGAGGTGTTCAAATGATGGGTTGACATAGTGCTTAGTGACATGGTTTAGTGATGGTTTTTTATCAGACTTAGGTTGATAGTTGGATGAGATGATCTTAAAGGTCCCCTTCCAACCTAGACAATTCTATGTTGCTATGACTATGAACAGGAAAGGTTTAAGATCTTAGTTATTGGTAGATGGAGAAGAAACTGGGGAAACCTTGTAGGTCACTGAGCTGTCAGGTCTGTAAGGGGAGCTTCTAAATGACAGAATCAAACACTTTTGTTCAAGCTCGGGGTACAATTGAGATAGTAGAGCCTTTGCATAAACCGTAGATGCCACAGTAACCTGCTATAATGATGACTGAGGCACTCGGCAAAAGTCAGCATCTCCAGGCATTTGATCTGCCTAGGCAAACTGCAGAGGACTGCTTTCTTATTATCTTAGCAAGAATTCCCCATTTGGATCTAGTGGCATGTGCTACTACTTCTGTGTGTAGCATCTTGGGCTTGTGGCCTTAATTTTTTTCAGTAGAAATTTCAGTAGAAATCTACCCAATCTCACAAAGACATCTTGTTTCCAGAGGAATGCAAGCAGGTGGGAAGTTGCCGCAATTCACTTTTGAGCTTCACTAATTAAAAAGAGTTTACTGTTTCAAATTACAATACTGACCACCAGATCAATGAATCTGTACTTTCAGCTCGTTAATGAGGCAAAGCACCAGAATCTAACCACCTGAAACCTGACATGGAAAACTGCTCCTTAGAAAGTTCCTTGTCTTTCTGGGGATTTTAATATTCACATATATTCCTGGCATCAGCACGCTTGCCAAAGAAACTGCATTTTCTTGGACAAGTATCGCTTTATAGTCTTCAATACAAATACTCAGGTCAGGTCATTCTATGCCTGTTCTTTATTATTTACTCTGCCGTACCATGCACTGATGAAGCCAGAAGGAATTACTCTTTGAAATTATTAAGCAGCATTTTCTCTGGAAATGCTGACTTAGATTTACATAGGTAGGGCAGGGAACGAACAAAGATGCCACAGAGTGGAGTGAGCAGAGGGGCTCTGTGAAAAAAGAAATGGATAAAGCTAGAAGACAGATACAAAATACTGGTTTTTTCTGTTCCTGTCCTTTAGGAATGGCAGGGAAATGAAGTAGCGCAAGAGGAAAACGGAACCAAGTATTCTGTCCTCTGACAAGAGCTGCCCCTAAGACACAGGGAAGCAAGGCTGGAGTTTTCTGCCTATTAACCATGTTTTGATGACCTCTGCAACTTGCACTGGATCTCTGAAAGACTTTCCAGGTGAGTGAAAGTCAAATCAGATTGGTTCCAGGAGATAAGGTCCTAAAGATGTGGTCTGATGCTAGGACCGCATATCTACTCCATTATTGTCCATGTAAAAGAGAAACGAAACGTCACCAGCACCAGAACAAGGAGATATATGTATGCACAGCTTCATTCTTGTTTGCCTCCCCCTGAAAAGCTTGTTCCACAACGTTTCATCTTGCCATGTAAACATCGCTATCTTTGTATTTCCTTAGATTAAATTTTGATTTAGAGCAATTTTATTAGAATCAAGCTACCTAAAACTTTCACTTGATTTCTCTTACTAGTTTTTAACCTCTCCAGTTTCATTATATTAAGACTAAACGTGTGTTTCAAAATGTGAAGTTTCTAAAGCACTAGAGTAGACTAAAACACCTCTTGAGACAGAAAATAGCCGTCTGAAAATGCTGATCCATGTTTCTGGCCAAGAAAGAACAGTATACCAACTCTCTGCATTCCTAATCTTGAAAGCTTCCCAGCATCAGTTCACTCCAGCACCAGTTCACAGCACAGGGCTGATTTGATTTTCACTGATTGCCAGCAGCCTCAAGCGGCCAGCTGCTCTAGCAGCTGGAGACCAGCCAGGAGTAAAGTGGCCCTGGCCACCGTCCCCTGTGCTGATGGAAGGGGAAGGAGGCGTACAAACTACTGCAGCTACTGCTTGAAGATTCCTGAAATGGGGCAGAAATCCAGAAGCTGCCAGCTACTCTAGTTTTTTGGTCAGTTTTGACTCAGCAAATTGGTGCAAAACTGTCCTTCTGGTTTGGTGGATCTAGCTCCATGAGTGTATGCTTCCTTACAATTTTTTTCTCTCGTTGTATTGCAAGCAAAAAGTGGTTGGCTGTACACAAAAAGAAAATAAATTAAAAAAAGCTATGCTTGCTTATTTTCTAAAATCGAATGAGTTACATTAGTACATTTAATTTTAAATCTACGTATCATGGAACTGTAGATGATTGACATAGGAGACAAGAAGAAAAAAATCCTTACTTTTACATCCTTACTTGAAGAAAGATTTATACAGATTTTAACAGCTCAGATAATCTGTAGAGATGTTAGAGAAGGCAGGACATTGTAAGCAGTGTACATTCGGTGGTAATAACCTTGCCGTGGCTCTTATCAAAGCACAGCAGACCCCAGTCACAGAAACCCCTCCAGCTCGCAGTTATCTAAGCCAGGAAATGAGGATGGTACGGGACAGCATCCCGAAGGCTTGCTGGTTCTCAGAAAGGCAGCATGGTGTATCTGAAACCAAAGTACAGCCTCAACACAGGCCAATGTTATTCAAAGTTTATTTATCATAGATCTAGCAAATTATGTAGAATGCACAGGTATGCTTTCTATAGATATACTTACCTGCAGATCTATCTTTTCTTATACGAAGGAATAAAGCCATTATAAGGGTAGTTGTAGTATTTCCTTAACAATATATGAGATTATTTTAAAGGTCAAAGTATTTTTCCTTTTGAATGCCACACTTTGGAGTGAAAATTCAAAGCCTCTTTTCTAATACTACAGACACACATGCTCAATTATTTTTTACTATGAACTACCAGTTATTAGTAAAAGTGGTGTTTTAAATTAAAAGATATTACAAAGTAGATATAGGTCAGTATGACAATTAAGAGCAGTCTTACACCTAAACAAAATTTAAAGAGGCAGTTCTGTTTATGTAAGTAGAATCTTAATAAATCACCTCATAAAATGCACTATGGTAGCTAAAGGGGATGAAAAATTTTCCAAACCTTTTGGTGAGAATTTCAGCTTTTTGCAATAAACATTCCATAGGCCTAGGATAAATGGAAAGAAAGACCCCAGAATATGCCAGAGCCCAGCATCTAAGGCACTAATCTGAGATGTGGGAGATTTAAGCAGTCTGCAACTAAACCTCATTCATAACCTTAAACTCATTGTTTCTGCAGCCAGCCAATCCACCGATGGTACTCCAAACAAAAGCAACAGTGGAGGTGTATGTGGAGCATTCATTCTCCAGAGTTGTTTTTTTCTTGCATATTTTTTGTGCATATTGACAGAATCAACTGCCACCCCTGCTCAGGAAAAATACTGTTAGGTTTCAGTCTATATTTTTTTGTTTTCTTTCAAAAAACTACTTCTTTTTTGCCTTTTTTTTTACAAACTTGGATATTAAACATGCTGCTAGAGCTATGGCAAAAAGGCAAATATGCAAATGAAAGTGTAGTTTTTAAAATGCTTCTTTTGTAGTTCAAAATTCTTACCAAATTTATTTCAAATGTATTTCCAATTCTCATCTTTAGTAGAAATACAATAGTTAACAGTACAGAACTGTTATACAATATCAACAGTACTCTAATGTGGTCAGTTAGCTACCTTCCAGGCAACCACACATTTCTAGGTAAACTCCCCTGGAACAAAATTTTAACTCTAATGGTTGTACTCAGAGAGATTTTCCTATAACTGAATTTATTTTTGCAATAGTTATTTGAATTAACTAAAAAATCCACCCCTCTATAAATAATGGAAGTATTTTCTGTCAATGAATAGTCTGAATACAATATTTTCTTCTTTTCAGACAGATTATTTTACATAAATAATTTCCAAAGTAATCACTGAAAATTTTAGGTACTGTTCTGTTCATTATGCAAACTTTGATAAATACTATAAACATTCTAAAAACTTGTTAAAAATAAGGTAACAGAATGACAAATCTCGCACATTTTTTTTTAAATTTGAAAGTTAAAAGATGTGCTTTATTAGCCACTAGTGATACTGATTTATGCAGATTCAGGAGTTGGTCCTTTATAGATATGTTCGAGTCTATTCCTGTAGGTTCAAAGATATTGTTAAGAAATTCTTAAGTGGAAAAATTTCTCAATATAAATTTGTGGCTTCTGTCCTTCATCTAGGCACATACACAATGAGGGCAACTATAGAAAATGTTCTTTCTAGTTACATAAACACATTTGATTGTAAAATCTAAGGCTTTGTCCATCTAGACAGATGAAATTGTGAACACATCTGGGATCCTAACATTTCTAAATACATTTGTTGGCCAGGGGAAACCTATATCTTCAAGTAACCCTCCATATCAGCCTATGTGTATTTCAAAGGTTTCTGTCTACCTTTTGAAGTTCACTATACATATCCAAAGCTTTTCTAAGTGGAGACTGGCAGCTGCAAAAATAGACTGCAAATCTGGTTTCAGCCAGACTGTAAGTAGATTTAAAGGCATGTTTTAAAAAGTCCTGAGAGCCTGTCTTGATTACTGTGCCAAGAATTTCTACCTTGACATTTTCACTCAGTAACTCCTTTCCCTAGTGGCCCATCAGAAACCTCTCTGCTCCTCATCACCTTCCCCTTAATGCTTCTTAAGAAAAAACAGCTCTGGATATCAAGTCTCTGATGTGTACTGCCTCCAATAAAAGGCTAGAGCAAATGGTCAAGGCTTTATCTACAGATAAAAATACAAATATTCTTTTCACATGCTGCTATATTGATAGCAATAGGAACAAGATAAATGCACTGTGCTTAATTCTTTAATTCTGTCATAGAAAACAACTGGTGCGGACTACATTCTTCCATTCTTACCCAAAATGACCAGAAACTTCCTCTGTTATTCCTGTGCTCCATACTTGAGTCTTCAGTCCATAGCATCCTGAAGGTACAAAACAACATCAAAAACTGGTGAACATAAGTCACCTCTTTCGGTATCAATTGGTATGAAAATGCTTTAAAAGACAGCAGTCATAGTTACCATATGACATAGGTATAAATAATAAGGGTACATCATAGAGACAGGCAGCCTCTTTAAGGTTAAAGTTATCTCTTCAAGCTCAACAAGTGCAGCAGTATGAGAGCAAGGAATAGGATGTTTCAGCTCAGGTACCCAAATGAGTTATTACATCAGCAAATCCACAATATTTTTTTGTCCGTGGCATCTGGTATTCACAAAGAACACAGTTATTTGTTACAGCTGGAGGTTTCTCATTTGAACTTCTAAGTTCTGGTCTTTTGAATCCAAACCTAATACAGAGACTGTCAACCTTTTCTATAACATGAAAGAAACCATTTTGAGAGACAGTTTTCCTGTGTAGAAAGAGACAGATTTTTGCAAAGCACCTAACAATGAACATCAACAGGAAAAACACATAATGACTTTTGTCTCACTTATTAAGACTGAAAGAAGAGAAGAACTTCTGGATCCGTCTTACTGGGAATTGGGTTTAATGCCATATTTAAGAGTTTGTTATGGTTCTTGATTTGATTGTGATGTTTGGCAATGCTAGATTCAGCTTATACCTAATGTATAATTATTTTGAGCTACATCACCCTTAATAGGCCTTTGAAGGAATGATGTCAGGTACCTTTTTAATATATGGGGGCCACTTACATTGAGTTTGTCAAAATTTAAAATAGATAAGTGTCAGTGCTGGCAGGAGACTTGCCTTCTTCCTGGAAGAATTTTTTGTTGTTGTTTTTTTTTTTTTTTCTTTTATGTAGCAAAAGAGAAAAGAAACTGAGCATGAGAAGAGCAGTTAAGATACTCTGGGTAAACCTGTGGTACTTTGAAAACACAGTTGGTGGTTGATGAGATGTTGAAGTGCTGGTTTTTTCAAAGATGAGCGTAAGAAATTATTACTTTTCATACGCCTGCCAGTGGCTTGAAGTGTGGCTTCTCATTCTTGCCTGATCAGTGTTTCAGAGGAACTGTTCTATGTCATTTCTTTGCCCACATTGATTCTCTTTTCCAGAGCAAGAATTAACTAGTGTTCTACAGTGGTACAGGATTTATCCTGAATTAAATCACTTCCAAAGTAGGTGTATTACATTCAGAGGAGTTTCATTTTACTTTTTAAGATTTACTGTGAGATTTTAACATAAATATGGAGAAAACAAGTATTTTCTTGTCTATATTTTATGTTTACCATTACAGCATCCATATAGTGTTTAGTACTGCAGTTTTTTCATAGAAAAAAAAATCTGCCTTAATATTTAGGCAGTACAGAATGACTTTTCAGTATT
>JAOXJM010000001.1:106289199-106303874 GCA_026413425.1 Tringa solitaria | reverse complement strand
ATGACTAATGCGTGCCTATGTCCACTGGGGATTGTGAGTATGCTTGTTTTCTTGAAGTACCCAAAATTCTCTCATTCATAGCCTAAAGATTATATTTAGAACTTTTATTCCTTGGATGCAAAGTTTTTTCAGTCTCATGCATAATTTTTCAGACTTTTATTTTGTCAAAATAAATCAATACTATGTGCATCCATGAAAGGTTTCTTACAAGTTTTCCTAGTTTGCTTTAAAAGTCTGAAATATAGGTTGAGTAGACATTCTATTATATCAGTTTTGAGACTCTGTAATCTTTTAATAATCTCTTCAACTGTTATATATTGTGTTCCTAATTCCTTATTTTACTGCCTTGGTAATCCAATTCCTAGTGCAGGCAAGTCTCTACCTTCCTCATTTTTTAAAGTCAATGCAATAATGACTTATTTTTCCTTATCTTTTGTATATAATTCATCATTTCCTCTTAGCTGGATTTTTTTGTTCAAGTTTCTTCTGTGCAAGTTTAGAAAAGCCATTACGGCTGCAACCTTACCAAAATATACTACCAGACCTCAAATACAGAGCAGGGAAAAATTAGGCTCACCTATTACCTCTTGAAGTGCCGCAAGAAGTAGGGATTTAGTGGAAAGCAGTTGATTCTTTTGACTCAGGTCTAGTTCCTCTTTCTAGAGGGCGCTAAGCTGAAAATATACCTTCTGCCTGAATATCAGCCTAAAGTACTAATTGCTCCATTCATTAAAGATTGCATTGCATTAGAATTGATTTGTTTGAAATTTGCTTCCTGGTTGTAAGCCCATTCCCTTTTCCTAATACGGTATAATATATTAGGAAAACACTGTAATATAGTTCCCTTTTCCTGAAAATTCTTTTAGTTCTCACTTAATAGACAAATCAGCCGTGTTTGAGTGCTGTTCTCTGGCCTGACATAGCTGTGGTCCTGCACCCCTCAGCTGTTTTTTTCAGGATTACATTAAACAATCTTTGCAGATCTATACAGGTGGCATTTTCTTGCACTCCTCCAGAAACCAACCGCAATTAGTCACTGCAGGTGACAATGAAGAGAAAAGCAAGCCCAATTGAAACTGTCCTGGGGCTAAAGTTATTGGCCCCTGGGGCTCAACCCAGTGGTCAGCAAATTCGATGGGAATCTCTCCATTGATGGCAAGAGGTAACATATCAAATCTATAGAGTTGTGTGAGTTCCCCAGAGCTTAAATCTGTAGAGCATCAAGAGTGTAGACACTTCTTGGCTTGATGTAAATAGAGCAGGGGCCAGAAATCATGACGGCCATCTGCTTCAGAAAAGAAATGCTGAAATTCCCCAGAAATCTGTGATCTCTTCATCTAACTGCAATTTGAGTGCAGTTTTGTCTAATGACTGCTAGTATTGTGTTAATCAATGCTAGAGATATGTAGAGTACAGACCAAAAAAAAGTTTTGCAACTTAGTAAACAAGTCATTTTTGTGTTTTGGAAATAGCTGATGAAGGCCAGAAAAACATCTGGAAATTCTCTGGCCACAATACTTCTCCACGTGCAAGATGTGTAACATTTTCACAGAGTGAGATCAGCTGTGATTTAGGAAAAAAAAAAAATCCTGTTTGGGTTTTGAGGAATTTTTCACACTACCATGAAATCTTCTGACCACTTTTTATTTATCTTGGTCTTGTTTTATTTATCACAGCTTGTTGTCATAGCTTTCTTTAAAAAAATAAAAATAAAATAAAATAAACCCTAAAAATCAAACCCAAAGTCTTCACTTAAAGATTTTGTGTTTATTGGCAGGCATTGCCTCTTAGGGCTTTACTAATTTCTTTACAGATTGTACACAGCTTGCTTCCTGTAATGAAGCCGTTTTCTTCAATACATTTCCCTCAGATTAACTGAAGCAACACAATCTGACAAATGTGAAATAACAACATGTCTTTATAAGCTACTTACCTGCATCTATGTAAAAATGCTGCCACTGCACTCCAGTTAAAAATTAGATTCCTTTCAAACAACTTACCAGTGCCTTACTGGATTTTCAAACCAAAGAACTCGAAGTGTTATTACCTCCTGCATCCAATTAAATTTGTCTATAAATATTGACTAATTCTCTTCCACGTTTGGTGAGTCTTGTGATAAATGTCTTTTAGCTGTGCTGAAATTCTAGTATACATCTCTCTTCCTCTAAAATGCCACATTTATTTTAACAGAGGCACAGTTCTTTTCATAATATGAAATCCGAGGCTGAGATCTCTAGTAATTCACTGTGTGGGTCCTATTCCATTATTCTTCACAAAATCACAATTCTATGTGTGTATTTTTTTAACATGTGCCAGGCTTTATTCTCACTATTTTCCTCTGAAATTACTGGTCAGTGTGTTATACACTCATGTCAGAGAGATGCTTGGAGGAAAAAACTTCTCTCAACTATGATCTAGTTTGTGCCTTACTCTGTTTGGATGCTGAGGAAACCATTTCACAAGAAAATCTTTTGTACTGTGAAAGACTACTGTTGTTTCCTGCCTCGAAAGGGCAGGACTTCCAGTGTCATAAAATATTCCACATAGGATGTAAGAAAATTGAGCTCTTCACAACAACCTTTTCCCAATTAGTTGACATGGAAAATGAAAGGGTATTAAAAGGAGACAGCAACAACTACTGTGACAGTCAAGCTGCCCTCATCCATGATCCAACATCGTTTGGATTGAAATGCAAAGCATTTCACTGGTGTGGCATTAGGAGGTAAGGCATGATTAGAGGCATCTGTTGCTGCTGATATGCAAGCCTATAGGAAGACATGGTTGGTGTCAGTATCATCTTCCCTTATTGAATATCTCAGGGAATTGAGGTGTGAGGGGCTTAAAGGGAGAAGGAAAAACAAAATATCTCTGCCAAAGTCTGAAAACAGCTGGAGAGTCAAGCATCCAAGTGAGAGAATGCTACATTTAAGTTTACTCATGCGACCTTAATTCACTCACTGTCCATATGTTTCACTGCAGCCTTAAATTGCTCAGTCAGAACATTTTTCCATAGGGAGTTTTCCCTTTAAATTGTGCTGAATAGGTCTCCTCCGAGTAAAGAAGTGATATGCAATTATGTCTAAAAAATGTTGGACTTCCTTGCTTCATCTATAGAAAGGTATATCATAAGCAGGGTGACTTCAGTGAGGGAAAGGACAATATCCTTCATAAGTGTTTCTGCATGATGTTAGGTACATTACTCAAAGGAACATTTTTATAAGCGTTCACCATTTGAGTCCTTCTCATTTTTTGGTTGGTTGGCTTGCAATTTGGACATTAACTTTGCAGAACTGCTGAGCACTCACTGTTGCAACTAGAGTTGGTGGGATACATACTTTAAATATCAAGTGAAATCAGCAGGATTCATACCTTAAACATAAATGTACAATGCTGTGCTGACAGCAGTGTGTAACTGCATTTCTAACTCTAGACCAATTAACCTTCTGAGAGGTCCTACCTCGTGAGGTTGCATGGACATACACACAAAGGGCTTAATAATGCTAAGTTCATTGAAAAGTCAGGTTATGTGTCTCATACTGGGCAGTAAAATTAATAGATAGTCAATTTCCTTCTTAGTCTCAATTGTCTTATTGGAAAAAAATAGTCTAATAGGAGCCCTTTATCTCACATGAGTAGAATTAAAGTTTATTAATGGCAGTGAAACACCTTAATACTCACCAGATTTAAAAAAAAAAAGGGGGAAGAAAAAATTATGTCATTCAGAACTGAAGATAAAATTAGTGATTATAGTGACAAGAAGGATCATTTTATTTTCAGCATTCCTGTTTGACTTGCATTTAGGAGCACACATTGATTGATGCAGGGATCCTGTGGAAAACAAGGTTAATTATGAATTAAAGAAGATAGCAGTGTTTGCAGCTGGGAAGCTGCGAGAGTGGGGGTTAAAATGGCTCTGTAAACCTGTTCCTAACTTGAGGCTTTTTGTTCTTTTAAGGTATTTTCAGGTGCAGACCCACTTCTGGGAAAAAAAAAAAAAACCACACAACAAAACAAAACATGGAGAAGATTCTGGACTGTTCCATCAGCATGTACTGCACTGGTACCGTGTGAGTGCAGGCTGCTTCTACCACTTCTTCCTAACAGCGCACATCTGTCTGCTCTGCATGTGCAATTATGAAAATTAAATAGTTTTGTTTTTTCATAGCAGAGGCATCTGAGAAGCACAAATGAAAGCAGTCCTTTCCTCATGATCACTTCCTCCGCAATGTTTTTTTGGTCCTTTCTAAAAAAGTACCCTTTTCTAGGGATTTCTTTCCTGGTATGCCACTTCTAGCATAGGCAGTTCGAGACAGAGGGTAGCTCTTTTATAACTGGCAGCTTAAGTTACTTTTCCACCAATTTTACTATGCCTTTTGGTAGGTGTATTTTCCACAAATGCTACTTCTTTCCATATAGAAGACTTGGCATATCTTTACAGTAGTGCTTGATTTTTTTGTGATTTCTGCCAACCCAAATTTCACAGCGTATAGGAGCAATACATTCTGCCTTGTAATAGATGGCTGGAATTCGAATAGGTGTTTCAATTTTAACCTCTACCCTCATCATCATTAAGAAGTAACTGCTTGCCAATATAAACCACACAGTTGCCACAGCTGTTTTCCTACTCAAATGTGGACTAAAGTTGAGTTTCTCAGCCAGCATTAAAAGGACAAATGATAGCCTGTTACAGAAACTACTGCATTCTGCTACAGCAGTGTTCCCTTTTGAGTGACTAGTTCCTAAAGCTGGAGCAATAATTAAGTCACTGTAAGATCTATGTATAAGATAGTTTTCATAAACATACTGGTATTTGCTTGTATGGTCTGTTTAGCTTTGCCATAGTCAGCTTCACTGACTTGCTTTTGGCCACTGCTACATCCTACTGATGTTGTCTTCAGCTGAACAGAGATGGAAGCTGAGGAGCATTAAGCGCACCTGGGCTCCCCCTCCCTCTTTACGCTAGTTGTGTTATTTCTACCTTTTCTCTCCCTCTTGGATCAGCACTTCTGGTAGGAGACAACGCCTTGTACCAAATGATTACAACTGCCACAGCTGGAAATATGTTTTATGTGTTCAGCACCTCTCAGACTTGATCCTTCCTTTATTAGTCTGTATTCCCTTCCCCGGTCCTGATGCACAGTCATGAACACACACACGCACACACTTCCTAGCACCAAATCCCCATTCTGCTCTGCAGAGTGAACTCCTCCTGTGCATATTCTCCTTGCTCTATACTGTGGGTTTCCCACCCATTCACAGCCTTCTCTACCTGCAGTAACTTTGCGCCCTTAAGTCACAATCCTGGGCTGTTCTTAGAACCAGCATCAGTGTGACGAGGGGTTGTACTTGGTGCTTTTTTGACCTTTCTCAGGCAGCTTTCATTGGTTTACTGTTGAGAGGTTCAACTGGGTTGCTACTCGGCTGTTTGCTGGCAATGCTTGGCAGCAAGAGTTGATACTGTTATTCTTTATTACAGAATCAATTATCTCTGTTATAAAATCAATAAAAATATGGGGCTATCGATTAAGAGGCCGGGCAATGGAGACAGGATAAAATATCAGTAGTATATACTAACACATTCCACATGCTCTTGGCTCAGATATTATTCTTAAATGTGTATCTTCTTCTGAATGATCTCTTTGCTTTATCATAGTGGGTATTAACTTGGTTTTTATCCATCCCCCAATAAAGTTGTTGCAAAACTGTAAAATAAGTAAAGAGCAACTCTAATGCAATTACACATTGATTTAACCCTGTTTCCAACATGGAAATGCTAAGTTCTGAAAAGCAGCTTTCAGATGCAAGCTATGGGATTTATCTCCAAATGTGCAGGGGATACAATTAAGTGAGTACTGTTCATCTTGTCCATTGTGCCATTTAACTCACAGTAAGTCCTTTTTCTTCAAGCGTAACTCTCTGCATAACTGTCACAGCACTATATAACAGAGCTGTTCATTCTCTAGCTTGACTTATTTCATATGGGTTTTTTGGCAATCAGACTTAGCTGTACATGCATAATCTCCAAATCACTTGGCATGGTCATTTTACCTGTCACTGCTTCCTCCCTTTTCCAGCCAGCAAGAACTAGAAATGCTGGGGAAAAAAGGAAATTTTCACATAGCTCTGCAGCCATCTGTCCACCTGAGTTAGCACTGATGGGCTCCTCAGAGAGCAAACTTCACCTTCCAGAAGATCGAGATAGATAGAAAACACAAAGGTGAAAACAGAGAGGTAATTTCCTCCTCTGCTCCACAAAGTAATGTTCCAGAAATAGCTTAGCCTGATTTACTGAAATAGAATGATAAAATATTTTGCAGGTTGTAAGCCATGCAATAGTGAAATATCAGTTGATAAAGCCTACTTGTAAACAGAATTTAAGTTTAGATAATGCACTACTTTATACTTAAAAATTAAAAAATAAAAAAGAGGAAAAAGAGAAAAAACAACCAAGCAAAATAACAATTACATTGCATAGGCTATTTTAAACTACAGCACACAAAAGATTAATTATCTATTACTCCTATTTCCCAGTTCTCTGAGAACTATGGCAACAGACAATTGAACACATCTTTATGTTTTGCTCAATAAATATAATTGCTGCCAGTATTTAAGATTTTCATAGGCCCATAACATTTCTAGTCTATTGTACTGACTGTGGCTTTTTCCAGGCAAAAAAATCTCTAAAACTCAGAAGACAAGCAAAAAAAGTCACCCTGCAGGCATTCATACATTTAAACATAGTTATTTCCTGTATTTTAAAGAAACAATTTCTCATCATAATTCACTACAACTCCAAGGATTTAGACATTTTTCAAAAACTTAAAGCAAGTGGCTGAATCTGTAAATACTAAGTCATCAAGAACTTGTTACAAATCTTGTCAGATTTACACATGCAAAATCAGACCCTAAGCATTTTGCTGAGAGTTCAAAGCAAAGAAGTTGGAGGCAAAAAGAGGCTTTGCTTCATTCATTATTGCAGTGTTATCCTGGATCATACTGAGCAGTTGTTAGGGAGTCCAAGTTCTTGTATGCTGAGAGGTCTGGCATTTCAGATACCATCATTCATGTTCACATCGGTGGCAGTGGGCATTTGCCATAGGTAGCGATGAACTTTCCATGGTACGATCAAGATAGACAGAGTTCATAAATGGCTTCTTTACCTTGATGACTTGTGCATATTTCCAAATATGTGACTCTGAAGCTGACGTGTACAAGCAGTTTTCCCTTTTAAGTGAAGAAGGGTGTGCTAGAAAAATTATTAGTTTGGAGATCCCACATGGCATTTCATTTACTGCTGAAGGACTCCATTGAGAGAAGCTTATGACATAGGTGGAAGACACCTCGTATGTATCTGATTAAATTACAAGATTTTGGAATAGGACTTCATATAGAAATATGATTGTACTATAGAAGATGGATTACTTATGGTTTCCTTAATAAACTACAGGCAAATAGCATATTTTTTATTCATTTGTCAGTTAATTTAGATTAGAGGTTCATTAAGCTGAGTACTCTGTGAGATTTCCAGAGTGCACAGTTAGATGGGGTTACTGGGAGAAAGAGAATACCATCAATAAACACTGGAGCAGGGACTGTCCTTTGTATTTTTAGTCTCCTGTCCACATAGTTGAGATCTATCAGCCCAGACCCTTTAAGTGCTAGCATAATAAAGATGTGAAGTAATAACAGTAACCTCCAGGACTGTGTGAACATATTGAAAGTCACCTATTCCAAACACGCAGGTGGGCAACCAGCTGCTGTGAGATATGTTTGGCTGCCACGTGTCCATTCAAAGCAGCTGCCCTGGAGATAACGATGAGAATATAGGATGGAATATTCCCTCACTTTATCACCTACTGTGACTGTGTCACCTACTGTGGCCAAGGAAAGATGAAGGTCCTGGAATGTATTTTTTCATCCACACTCAGTATACACAAAATCTAGCTGAGTTAGTCATAGTCTCAGGAGTCTCTCTTTCACTGACCTGACCTTTCAAACTCCTGCATGCATGAGATCAATCACTTTGATTTTGGAACACACTTCTCCAGCCATCCATCCTCCCTGGAGAGATAGTACAGAACAATTGGAGAGGATTAGTCCAAGCAAGCCAAACAGATGTTTGAGAAGGATTTCCTCCCACTCAGTAATCTTCTGACTGAAACTTATCTTGTCCTTATCACAGATGGCCTTTTCCGTTTGTCAAGCATATTAATTTACTATTTAAATATGTACCATTTAGCTAGTACTGGAGACTTTTCCCCAACCTTTGAGTGAGAGGCTTGGAAAAACACTCAATCAGTCTTGGTGCATGCAGAAGAAATTTGACATCATGACAAACAAAGTACAACTAAAATATAGTTTTACCAATAGACTACATTTAAGTTGCGGGCTTCAATGATGGTGTTGATATGATAGTGCTGGTATCCTTGAAGGTATATTTGTATTTCAGGTTTGTCCATTTTTATGTAGGTTGTGTTCCCATTGTGTATGGATTTTGTAATAATAATTAAAAGGCAAAACTGCTAGTAAGTGCATCATGGGCAGCTTACCCCAGTAAGAAATCTTGGCCCTGTTGATTTCCTTGCATATGAACTTCTTCAAAGTACAATGAACTTTAACAGATCCGGTCTCTCACCTTTTACATGGAAGGCAGGAGAGGCAAGAGAGAGGGAAGGAGATAAGAAAAACACTAAAGAAAAATATCTGTCATATCTGTTTATCTCTTACCTCCAAAGGGTCAGTAAATAATAAAACAGGAATACAGATGACATCAGACCAACAGAGAGAACTGAAAGAAGACTTTCTGGGGAAGAGACAGAAAAATTCCTCAGAGGGAAGTTACAGATCTCCAGGTTTAAAATGTGCATGAAACAGCAGTTATGCAGGGAAAAAAGAATCATAGAATCACAGAATCATAGAATCATAGAATCATAGAATCATAGAATCATAGAATCATAGAATCATAGAATGGTTTGGGTTGGAAGGGACCTTAAAGATCATCTAGTTCCAACCCCCCTGCCATAGGCAGGTACACCTCCCACTAGACCAGGTTGCTCAAAATGTCCAGGTTTCTGGACCTGCTTGGGAAAAGCAGCAGTCCGGAGGGAGGCAACATCCGAGAGCCATGTTTCTGTGCTGAGCAGGAGCTAAGAAGCACAGCAGCAGGGTGCCAGCCCACAGGCACCCAGAGGTGATGGATGGGCCCATTAGATTTTAGCTTTGCTACTGAGATGTCAGAGTGCTGTGTTGTTTTGTGAAGTGACGCTGGTTCACTAGGATCTGTGCTGTGTCAGTGAGCTAATTTGATATTCACTATCTAACATTTGCCTGATATTGCTTAACAGTCAGTGCTTTCTGGTATCAAAAACCCTCTATCAGTTTAAAATGTTGGGCTTGAGATTAAAATCATAAATTCCCCTCACTCCTATGTCCAGAAAATTTTCTGCTGCCAAAAAATCCATGAATAATTGTATTTAGGCAGTTTCATAGCACTGTTGTGAGCAAAAAAGGTCATTTGCAATGAAAAAACTCATTTCCTCTATAAAGCTAGTTTTACAACCAAAAATTGAACAATGGCCATCTAGTCTTTGCTGAGGGTAGAAATGCACTTTAAAAAATGACATTAATTTTAAATAACTTACTTTCATATGTCATGGAAATACAAGGGATTCTGCCATCTGTACCACCATTAATATATATATATAAATTAATTAAACCTTCATTCCGAGGTATATAAGAAGATAAATAGTTGAAACAGAGCAAGTCACTAGCTAATTACTTTCTCATTTAGTTAGGTATCCTCCTGCAAAATTTAACCCCCCATTGGAAATACAGCAAAGCTTGGGGATTTACAGAGCTAAGAATTTGGTTTTCACTCCTATAAAGTTTATAAAAAAATTTAAAGGAGGTCTTATTAGGGTTTTTGTGTAGATCAAATCTGAGCCAAATTTGCTATACTATTAAAATGCAAATACAAAATTTGGAAGATTCCAAAACTGCTTCATTTTGGATGACTCAGAAACATACTACCTAAAATGATCTTCCCAGTTGAAAGGACCACGAGCAATTTCACATAATCATAGAATCATAGAATTGTCCAGGTTGGAAGGGACCTTTAAGATCATCTAGTCCAACCATCAGCCTATAATATTGCATGATGCCATGTGAAGGAGCTGGGGATCCTGGAGCAGTGTGGTACTCCCAGCAAGGGTAGCTAGATCAGGAGAAGTCCTGAGCTCCTTTCTGCCCCTGAGATAACTAATTCAGAGTTAATTCAGGTTCTATCACACCGCCCTAAATTCTGCCATGTAGATGTAAGTATTACTTCTTAACTGTCCCCATGTCTTCCAAACTCTACAGATAGCAGGTCTGCAAATACCAAAGGTAAAATTAGAACTCATGTAAGTAAGTAAGTCCCTCATTAAATAGTTTGCACATACGTTTTGTGTGCTATCTGCCCCAGACTTGTTGAAATGTCAATGCACAAGCTAAAAAATTAAGAACTGCATTGTTTTCCTTAGATAACCTAAATGTTTAATTTACTCATTTTTTTTTCATTTACAAGTTATTTGATACTTGTTCATGATCTACTGTTCTCTTACTATAAATTAGTGATATATTTAAAGCTCAGTTAAGTCATTAATATAAATAACCTTTTCTTCCAGATGCTACAGAGTCAGATAAAGACCTGAAGACCAGTGAATATAAAAACTTAGACGGTATCTACACTATTACATACTTTACCTAGCTTGAAACCAGCATGTTAGAACATACTCATTGTGTTTTGTTTTTCAATGGAATTCATGTCCATGATTTGATGTGCTTAATAGCTCAATAAAAAATCAAATTGATATAACCAGAGATAAGTGAACTGGAATTTGGGGGACATAAATGAGGTATATGGGGAGGGATTGTAGGAAATATATGAGAATTTGCATAAGTTTAGCCTCAGAAATGGATAGTAATGTATCTTCGTTAGCAGCATGTAGGTTCAGCAGCAGCATGGAGTTCAATGCATGTTGCATAAATCCAGCATGGAGGTCAAATACTCTGATGGCTTAGACTACACCAAACTATGTGGTTTTACATGCTTCTGGCACCGAAGATCAAAGTTTAATGGTGCCAGTCTGAGGAGGAAGAAGCTGTCCATGTTTGGGATTGGCATCAGCCAGGCCACTGCTTCAAGCATGCAGTTCCTCAGACAATACCTGGACATCTACTGCAGGCCAAGGAGTGGTGCAAAAGAGATTTCCAGAGAGCACTATTTGTATGTATTTGAGGCTTTGAGCATCCTGCTCTAGTGGGAGGTGTCCCTGCTCATAGCAGGGGGGTTGGAACTAAATGATCTTTAAGGTCCCTTCTAACTCTAACCATTCTATGATTCTATGATTTCATTAATGATCTTTGATTCCTTTCCAGTTCCTGAAGAGAGAGTGCATTTTCTTCTTCCCTATATACTGGTTGTGGCTTTTACCCTTTGCCAATGGTAATGTTCTACTCTTTGAACAGCAGTTTCTGACACCTGTAAGAGTCATGGGCATTGCTGATCCTCTCTGAGGCAGGTGAGCAAGAAAGAAAGCATGAACGGGCGATTAGTTTCAACTTTCTTATCCTCCAGTGCACTCATCAAAATACTGCAGATATCACACAGTGAAAACAACTGGCGCTACCAGCGAAAGTGGACATTTCCACTCAAGAGGTAGGACACGAGGCCAGTTAAGTATAACAATGTCACGTTAAGGATTGGCTCCTCTCCTAAGACACTGCAGTGTGTTTTGCATGGCTACATACTATCCATGCAAAACATTTATACCACCTCAGATTGGCCCTATGTGTTAGGATAACAGGACTGCTAGAAACATTCATGCTAATCTGTAAAGCATCAATCTGAGCAAGAAATCTTGATTGCATTCTTTGCCAGAGTTATGAAATTAGTAGGGAAGGCAAAGACGGTGGCTTTTTAGGCTGAAGAGAAGCATTTTATCAGTGTGTCATGAAATCCTATCCTCAGAAATATTATAATTAATTTAGATATGAACAGAATCATATAGGTCAAAAATTAGCTGGAGGGCTATAAACAAAGGAATGCATATGCGAAAACATTGTGCTGAATGCAAAGTAGAGAGTGAAGGGGTTTTCCTCCTTGTACAACTCCAGGGTTCAACTCCAGAGCCGGTATTTCATTTCTAGGAAACCGCTCATTAATGGACTTCAGGACGGGTACTAAATTAAGGGCTGTGGCACCATAAAGGAGTGAGAAGGAACTCACCAGGCCAAGGCTTTAAGTCACCCATAACAAGGTGCCTTAATCCTCCAGCTCTCGTTGGCTTCACTTTAAGCACATGCTTAATGAAGTTCCATTGCTAAGGCTCCTTTCCATCTCTCAGGCTTCTGAGTCTCATGGTCCTTTCTCTGCTGCACATTAGAGGGGAGCAAAAGGGTGCTGTTACAGCCTAGCTCATCAGAAAATGGCGAAGCTGAGGTGGAAGCTAATGCCAAATGGTTCTCCCTCCTCTTCAAATCTGGCAGTTCCTGTACAACAGTAGACTGTGACAGGCGTAGAGAAACATGGCCAGCTGGAGGGGAGCAAAACTGGCAAGCGGGGTGGCATTTTCTCATGCAGAAAATATATTGGAACTTAATGTTGTTTTTCAGAGCCAGGAAAATGCTGCCACAGGAGGAGTATGGCTAAAGCGCAACTAAAAAAGGACAGTGAGGCACGGGTGATCAGAATCACCTTTTTTAAATTATGGGCTTGTTGTGATGGGAACAGCCTCTTCTATGGGTCCAAACACAAAGCCATGGCTTAAAAGCAACATCTATTTGGAGTCAAGCTTAAAGTCCCTTCAGGTGAGATCTACTGTAAACCAGCTGGCAACCTCAATAGCTTTCTGTGAGATGAGAACCCAGCATTTATTTTCTTCTCCAGCCTGTTTTGATGGGGCAAAGTGGGGATGGTTTTGAGCTTGCTGTGCATTGCATCCCAGTGATCATGCTACTTAGGGTTGGATGGAAAGCTGCTCCGTGGAGTCTGAGTTTTTTGTGATAAGGTAGGCACATTCAACTGCTTGCTGGCAAAGTCAAGAGGTAGCCCAAAAGAAGTCAAACATTTGTCATTTTTGGATAATATGCTTGTGCCAAGCCTGATGACCACAATACGTCCTGAAAATTTATTTGTGTTTGCTAAAGGACCAATATCCACCAGGGACTAAAAACATTTTGAGGTAAACTAAATGGTTTTCTAGGTGCCACATGTCTGGAACCCCAGATGAGATAATGGATGTCAGCTTTAATCATTAAGCACACCAGCTTTGTATTATCTCCTAGCATCCTAATGTAGCTTAAGTACTTCAGAAGCTTGTTAGTGATGTAGTGGATATTAGTGTAATCAAATTTAACATTCAGCTTTAGTCTTTTTCATTTTCAGGTTTCTGTGACAATTTGAATACTTTGAGTTGCTTATTACTCAGTAACTAAGGAACACTCTTTTTTACATCCTTCCCAGTGTCTACACCTCTTATTAAAACTCACTAATATGATAGTGATTTTTCTTCCTGCAAAAAAGATGACTGAGCATCCCTATATTGCAAGTGTCATCACAACCTTTAGATCGTTTGTATTCTGTGCTACTGAAGGATTCTCTGCTGCTAAATACAAATGTCTGTATGGTATTGTTTAGATAAAAGATACAACGATTTAATTTCAGACCAGCTCAATAAACTGCAGTTCTGAATGCAAGCCAGTATGGCTGGAAACCTGAGACTCAGCTTCTTCCTTTTTTTGCCATGGCTATGTCAGCAGTCAGCAGCTTTTCATGACTGAATAGTGTAAGAGCTGTTTTTCTACCACCCCATAGCAATTGACACCCTGGAAGAATGGCACATACAATCTTCCACCATTCACGCATATGTTCAGGGCTAGCAACAATCTGGCCGTCAGGATTATAGTGGCAGTCATGGAGACTAAAGTAACATCTAGCGTGTCCTGTCTTGCAAATTGATATTATTTAAACAAAGCAGAAAACAACCTACCGTCCATTTCCATGGGTTTTGGCCTGGGGAGGGGGGAGCTGTTGTGGGGCATGTCGAGGAGGAGAACTCAGTCAGTCTGTGAGCAATAGAACTAAAGATGCCTGATGGGTTATTATCTCAAAGTCTCTCTGCTGTGTTTCTCTGCTGTTTGTTGAAGGCTGAGCTCATACTTGTGCCTTTTCCTCAGTAGGGTTACTGATTGTAGACAAGTAGCATCACGTGCATCTATGCAGCCACTTGTAGGAACTTAATAACTTAATATCTTTTCCTCTGTCAGATTTGATCAAAATTGGACAGGAGATTCTAAAGATATTTAAAAGGAGAGTAGCAATAGACTCCCATATGCCTGCATACATAGAGTAATCACATAAATGTCATTTCCTTATTAAACCAGACCAAAACCAGTCATCACTGTAAAAGACTGTGCATATAAGAAGTATCTCATAGGCTCTGCTTCAAATCTAGGACTTGTAGAAAGAATTTCCAATATGTTGAGACATCTTCCTAACCCTATTTGGTGTAAACATTTTGGGTCCTACACTCCCAGAATCTACCATCACACATATAGCAATACCTAAAGCACTTAAAACTTTAGAATAAATTTTTGCTTGTATTGTTGTATGTTTTCTGAGACTTAAAACAAAG
>JAOXJM010000001.1:106259297-106282645 GCA_026413425.1 Tringa solitaria | reverse complement strand
ATGAGTAGACTGTAGCAGCCTTGGAAAAAAAAAAAAAAAAAAAGAAAAAAAAAGGGGGAAAAAAAAAGAAGTCTAGATTAACTCTTTCAGAATGGGACTGAAATTCTGAAACCAGAGAATTAAGTCTAAAGAAAGCATTACTCATAGATAGTGCTATGGACACCTTAGTACCAACTGTGAAAATGGAAGGAGTTTCAGCAAAAGGAAATTTCAACATTGTTTAAACCTCAAGTCCTTCTCTTGACCCAGCCAGCAACACCTCAATCATACAGGGGTTTCAGGTCATTATAGACAGTTCTTATCTGAACACCGAAAAAAAATCTCTGAGACCCAGCTAGTAAAAGATCAGTAGGGTGGACTTAGTGTCCCTTCACTACTTCTTGAATGTTACATACTCAATAGGCTTTCATCCATTTTGTACTGTAACCAGGGGCCCTGCCATTTCTCTCAGGTGAAATGGCATTATCTAATGGCCATCAGAAAGAAACATTTCAAGAAATCAAGAAGGATGAGAGGAAATCTCTGCCCTCTGTCCACTGACAGCTGAGGTCATCTATCACTGCCAGTAAAGCATTTTTGGTTTTGTGTCCTGGCCCAAATCCAGACTGTGCCAGGTCTAGGAGATTAGTTTTGATTAGATGATGTTATAGTTGGCCTTCAGTTATCTTTCCTCTTGCTTATCCTTAGCAATCAAAAATCAGAAATCAGGTCACAAAAACATAAGACTGGCTTTAAAAAAAAAAAAAACCAACCCAACATTATGTTTTAAAAGGTTCACTGTGGAATGTCTCTATCTACTGCTACTTACACTTTTGATGTGCGCTTCAGTCAAGCTATCCTCTATAATCATTAAGGTTAGAAGCTTACATTGAAAAAAGAAAAAAAGATAATTAAAAACTCATCTAGTCACATGACTTCAGAAGCTCTTCTGTAAGAAGATAATTAACTGTAATAGACTCAGGAAAAATCCTTCAAAGTCAGTCTTACTGTATGTATTTTATATTGCTTTAGCATCTGAAACCCTGCTTTTGGAATTGCTTGCAAATGGAAGCCTTGATATACTTGAAGGAAGGTTATCATATCAATTCTGGTCTCCTTATAGGGGGAAAAAAAGTAACAAAAATGAATTTATTGCTATCAGATATCCAAATCAAATAAGCTGGAGAAATCCACAAAATAATGGGTTTCTTGTTCCCCTCATGGAAGTACATCCTTTTATAAATGTACTTTGACATTAATCAACTTCATCATTTCTACCTTTTACATAATGTTTATGACCCAAAATCTTAAGATTAGACTGGAAATAAAATACAAAAAACTTTAAAGGATGCCCATAGATGGTGACTGTCTGAATAAACAGATAAGTCTGGAAATAAATTCTCCAGCAAACAAGCATGTTTCATTTGGCTATGTGAGCATTCAGCACGTTACTTCTTTATTCATATAAAGAGTGTGTGTGTACGTCTGGGTGCTTTTTTCCTTAACATTTCCTACTCTTGTTGTCTAAAAAGACTTCTGGGTGGGTCAACAAAGATGAGAAAATTAATATGCATCAACAGCCTGTGAGTAATAATATACATCAATAAGGCACCATTTCACCTCACTTAATGTACGGTTAGATTAACAACATTTGAAGTAGTAATGATTTTTAAGAGATAGCCAACATTATCACTTTTTCCATTTTTAGAAAAGTTGAGATGTTTAAAAGAAAATCTACTGTAGACAAAACCACAGCGTGCAGTTGCAGTGTCTACATACCTGGCCAAGGACATGTGCGCATCCAGGAAGTGAAGAAGGATGGAAAGCCATAGGCTTCTCCCAGAGGTTCTCCCAAAGCACTTGGGTAACAGGATTTTCCACGCCACCTACTGTGATGAGCAGAATACAGCTCAGTGTTGCATCGAGGTGAAATGGAAACAGGTGTTGCATTGAGGTGAAATGGCTCTGAACCTGCATCCTGTGGCAGTCAGTAGGTCAGACCATGAATGTTCCATGGCGTCGCTTTTCTTTCAAATAAGGGCACAGAAAACCTCTTCAGACAACTGGCAGTTGACAAGAGCCAGCCTGAAGAGATTGTAAATAGATCATAATGGTAAGAAATCTCTATGAGGAAAAGCAAGGTGGGAAAACACTGTTGTAAAGGACATGATTCTTCCCCATGAGCATTGGTTTAAAAACATACACAAGAATGAAAGGATTTTACATTGACAAAGCAAGCATTCAGCCAGCAAATTTTTATGTTTTGAATTATTTTATGGTTGGAATTGTAAGTTGTTTTGTTAGCAAGGTACACCAGGGGTGCAGCAAAGTGACGCAGAGGGGGTTGAAGCTGAGTACTACTCATCAGGGAACTGGCTGGGTGCTTCTCTCTGCTCTGCTCCAGCCGCAGCAGTCAGGTGTGCAGTGCAGTCAGGTCACTGAAGACCACACACAGGACAAGGCCTGAGGAAGGGGTTGCAAAGACCACACAAATTCCCCTCTCCCGGTGTTAGCAAATGGTCTGAGTGTGGTTTGGTCTGGCAATGCACAGTTAAATCTACAAGCAGATTTGCTTGGGTTTGCTTCTTACTCATGCCCTGTTGTCCTTCCAGAAACACTGGAGTAATTTGCTCTTTCCGATTTAGCAACTCACAGATACACTTGAGCTTCAATTGTATGATTAAATTATTAAGGTCATAAAATACTGCAATTTCAAAATTTCAAAGAGGCTTGCTCTGGGGTGGACTATAGGATAAAGCAGCTCAGATGGTGTTTGCTGGCAAAGGAGGCTCTAAACTGGCATCAGCTACTCAGGAGAATATTCACTCACCAGAAGAACTTTGTTCCAACCCTTTGTTCCACCCAACCAGTGTAGAGATGAAAGAACCTGTCTACATAAGAATTGATGCCATGAAATCCAGAGGCTAGAGTGAAAAAGAATGACTGCACCACACAGTGAAGAAAAAGATGTCAGCAGTCATTCAAGCTGATATGACTGTTATAAATACTAGTAACAAACCAGTTTTTAAGTTTTATTAAAAAATCAAAACTAAATGAAAACATTTAGAGAAAATACACTGAATCAAACAGCTAGGGGGGGGTCCCCTAAAAAAACCCACATTTTCCAAAGGATGATTAACAAATCTTGAAAAAACAGCATTTTCCAAAATGAAAATATTATTTCAAAAATTGCCACCTGTTTACCCCAAAGGTCACAAGTAAGCAACAAACATCTTTCACAGAAATTCAATCACAGTCCTCTCTGTAGTGGTGAAGAAACAGAAGTTTTGATTCTGTTCCAGTGACAAAAACATCACCTTCTGTATCATGCTGCTGGACTACATGTTTGACAGCAGAATGCTGTACAAATCCAACTTCCCTTAAATCATGCTTGACACAATGGACCACAAGAGAAAGCAGCAGGCCTTTCCAACTTCATAGGTATAGTAAATGTTGGTCTGTTGCATAAATAATATTTATCCAAAATTATCTGAGCTTCCATGTAGTCCGGGCTCAGGAATTCTCTGGAAAGGCAGAGGGATTGTCTTTTTTTTTATTTGAGGGAAGTGGACCAAAACGTGCAGCATGCTGAAGTAATTGTAAAGGTTTGGGACAGAAAACAGGTATCTGAAAGTCAATGAAGATTATATATGTGTACTGATTGTTCATTTTCACTATTTCTCTCTCTTACCTTGTCTCTATCATGCCTCTGTTTACAGCCATTGTGACCAATCAGCAGCCCATCTTCAACAGAGTCTCAGTACCTGAGCAGGAAACAGTGGGTCAAGCATGTGGTTTCAGTCTTGATTCCATGTGTCCTGACTCTGGTGAACTGCAGCCAATCATACCCTTAACCTAATTTCAGCACATTTTGCACACAGGAATATACCTTTACATTCTGCTTGGCAGCTGGGCGTGGAAAAGTAGAATAAAGTGCTTTGAAGGATTGTGAATGGTGAATAAATGGGGCTGGAATACACAGACACAGATTTTTCTTCTCATTTCAATGATCAGAAAGATTTCATAACAATAACCCCACTGCGCATTATGAACATTGCATAGTAGGATCAGCATTACATTCTGATTCTGAGGCCATGCTTATTTCTGACTCATCAGGGTTTGATCCTTGAAACTCTGAGACTGGAGTTGCTTAACAGCTTCCTGCAGAAACCATCATCCTTGTAAAAGACAAACCTTGGTGAACTTCACATTTTCTTGTTACCTCTGTGTTTCATAAGCAAAGAGGTAGGCTGTGCAATTTAATATCATTACTGTGCTTTTCTTAAGTCGGTTTGGCAGAGATTGATCTCACTAACTTTAGACATTTGAAAGAGCACTGAAAATGAGAGAACACTAGTTGTCTCGGTTCCCTTGAGAACCTGTGGAAAGTCAGGAACCTCTCAGCAGCACTTCATCACATCTGTATCACATGCTTACCTTGGCAAGGGATGAATCACCTGCTGGAGGTGCATATACCTCTTGACAATGATTCATTTTAGCCCTGAATAGGCTAAAAAACCATCTTCAACCAGATGTTTAACCTTTGGACAAGCTAAAGTAAGTTTGATTAATTCCATCTGGAAGCCCTAAGTAGTCTTTGCTGTTTATTTTGCTGTATTTCAAGTCAGAGGAAAAACAAATTACAAATTTATTCAGTAAAACCTAGTTTGGCCTTTGTCTTTTGTGTCTTCATTTGATGTGCATGCTATATATCTACCCCTTTATATGAATGGTACCAGTACAAGGAAGAAGATTCAGTGCTCCAGAGGATTTATGTATCATACTTTTAAACTGAAAGTGATCTGGGACAGCAGCTCTTATCTGCCTCTGATGGTAGCCCCAGCTGAATGTTGTATGCCATATGATCCTATAAATGTAGCTGTAGATGAAAAATGTTAGGATAGTCAAATTAGCTTAGAGACGGTTTGTTTTCTTTCACCATATTTCATGGCTTTGATGTCAGTTACACTGACTTATAACATTAGACCAAAGAATTTTCTTATACGTAAATGTAGAATTTTTGGTAGATATATTAAACGTGTAGTAATAGCAGGCATTGGCAAAAAGGTACATATAATTCCATTACACCTAAAGGACAAGGAACAAAATTTACAGACAATAAAACTTTAAGTAAGCTGTGTAGCATTACCTTGCTTTCTACTTGGTCTTAAATTAATATGGATGGAGGTGAAGTACAACACAGACCAAACGAGCACCTGAGGGACAGAAAAAAACAAGGGCCTCTTACTGAAAGGATCTGATGATAAAGGAACCTGAGAGCTGAATATGAAACCCAAGACTTCACATTTAATTTACAAAACATGCAAACTGAAGTACAGACATTTTTTCACTTATATGTAATATAAAAGAAATGTAAGACATAACCACCGTAGAGCGTTCATGGCAAAATTCTTACTGAACCAAGTAGAAAATTCCCATTATTTGAGTGGTACAAGAATATGTTTCCACTGTGTTTCTAGTGTGCCTGAATTCCACCTCGTACTCCTTTTGGTTTTAGTGGCCTTACGCTCAATCAGTTTCAGCAACGAATTCTTTTAGTCAGAAACTTTCAGAGAACCAGCTTAGTTGGTCTTATTTAAAACTGTAGCTCTTGGTCTTTTTGAGCAAGACAACTAACAGAGGCAAAACACCTTCATTATAACTTTGAAATACTGTTAGGAACTAAAATTGAATCCTAGTGAGGTAGGAGTTGTGATGGCTGCGTGGAGAGACGTTTTTCATGAAATGATGAAGAACAAGACCTTTTAGTCTATAATCAATACGATTGTCCTACTAAATCAATTTCTACTTTTCCATGAAAATGAATAGATTAGCAGAGGTACAAGAAAGGGCAGAGTCAGAGACACTGACTATAATGATAGATCAAAGCAAATAGAATTTGTCCTTTTCAGCATTACTGTCAGAGCATAAACACACAGTGCTGTTCACGATCAAATGTTTCTTCTGTCTACCCATTGCTTGCAGAGGCATGGACACCAGACAGCGCCTTCCAGGTCCGGCTTCTGCAAGTTCCAAACACTTCTACATATCACGAGCTGTGCTAAAGCACATGCAAATGAAAGAACGTTCTCAGAAAATTTAGGTTGCCCTAGCCCATCCTTCTTTTTGGACCCTTTGGCATACTCTTTGCCTGGGGTAAAACTGAGAAGTGGCTGAGTACTCAGCCTGTAACAGCCTTCAGTCCCTCAGTCAGATGGCCTCCCTCACCTCCCCAGGGAGTCACAGGTTTCTATCAGTGGCAGGTTTGTCTCAGTAACAACTGCTTCTTTTCTAGATGAGCTCTCATGTTGTTTAGGATGCTGGCGTCTGAATTACCAAGTTTCTGTATTTAATGTCCCTTTGGGATTTCAGTGGATGTGAGATGATAAGACATCAGAGAAGGTAAAAGACTATGTATCCAAAATGCAGTTGGCAGAACAGTTTTGTTATATACGGCGTTCATACTTTCACATAAACTCTGTAGGTGGATTGCCTCAAACCATCACAGAGGCAGGCTTGGTAAAAATAATGAATGGTGCTTAGATAGCAAGATACTATGTTTTATTATGGGTAAGAGCTTCTCTTACTATGAATGCTGGGAGAGGAAGGGTTTTTCATTTTGATTTTATCTTGCAGGCAGTAAGTTTCCTCAGCATCAAGAAGTTCTGCACATATCTGGGCCTGGTACCAACAGCAAATGAATTCACTCTCAGCACGGAGGCAGTGAAAGGCTACTTAAGCCTTCTGAATAGAAGTTCTTAAATGTTTTGCATATAAGCTTTTAATAATTTTGTAGATAAAAAGGTGAGGATAAAAATAAAATAAAAGGAATTAAGAATGGCATGTATCCGAAAATCTTAGCTCCTCCGGTTCTATAACCACAATGAGTTAACAGGTTAATTACTTTCAAGAGAGTGAAAATTAGATTGTGACGACAGTTTGATACATTCATCACTAACGTGGACTATTTCTTCCACCCTTTATGAACATCTTTTCTAAAGGTCCTTTTCCCTTTCTCTCTGCAATGAGAATTATGCAGAAATTTCTGTTCACTCTTAAAAGTATTTAGAAAAATTGGTTCTTGCAATTTCCACACTTTTTATTGTCACTTCTATTCCCACAAAATTGAAGTGAGATGGCTGAGACAGAACAGGGTAGTTTCATGTAATCATCAGCCTGAAAATCATTCAGATCTTTCTCTCCAGTCTTATTTTTACTCAGAATTATTTTGTTTCAAACATACCTCTTTCTCAAATTGCTCCCACACCCCATCTCCCAAGAAAAGAGGCCTCATCACAGTTGTCAGGTTTCTAATACTTGTCACACATCAGACTGAATATAAACGTGAGAGTTCCTGTCATGCACATATGCATGTGCCAGATTGCCAAATGGATAGAAAAGTAAGTTAGGATGGGAGTTCAAGGACCCGCTCTGGATCAGACAATGTGAGGATTGAGAGACTCAAGACCAGAAGAGCCATTTGCATTATCAAATCCTCCCTCAATCACAATAAAACAGATATTCAGGCTACAAGAGCACCTACTGCATGCTTACCTCAAATCATATTTTGCAGCATCCTTGAAGATGTAAACTAAAACATAATAGAGTAAAACAGCAGAATTTATGAACAATTGAATACACAGGAGGAGATCTGAAGACACCCGAGATATCACTTACATTTCTGCGATAGCACAGCATTTTGTAAAGTCATCTGGTCTCCTTCACCTAGCAAATGCGACACACCAGAGAGACTTATTTTGGGCTAATCAGGCCCTTAGGCTATGTCTGTACTAGTAAATTAAGGCACAGACTCAGGTTGAAGAGCTGGTCTGTGATTATCCAGACTGCTTACTGTTTGTATGCTCCCCAGCACAGCTTTTGCCTGTATCACCTAACACGCTCCCAGACAGAGGGGAGCACGTTTGAGGAAATACACATGCCAAGGGCCATTTCCAATATAAAGTATAGTGGGGCTTTACCTGATTTGGGTTCCTCCACCCACTACAAACTTCCAACATTATCCCATGAGGCTTTTCACATTTCACCTCCCCTTACTTTTTATCCCAGGGCAGACAATAAATTTTCTTAGCGTCAGGCAACAGCACAGCCCTCACATTATTCCAGATGCTTCAGACTGAAAGGCAGTATTATTCTTTTGTCTTGGGACCACGTGAAGCTAAGGTGTGGATGCAGCCAGGCCATGCCACTGTCCTAAGAGCCAGAGAATGGTCTCTTGCCTGTTTTGTTTAATATATGTACAGATGTACAGATCTGTATGTATATACGTTTAATATATGTACAGATGTACATGTTTAATACATGTACAGATTAATGCAGTTTACTGTGTATTTTGGTCAATTCCAAATAGTGCTGGCTTCTTGCTCAGCTGGTTCATGAGTACACCTTCTTCAGAACCAAGATTTTTCCCTGTGTTGTCCCAGGCCAGGCCCTGATCTGAGCGAGACCTAAATATTCGGGATGCATGGTCAGCATATCGCATAAGTATTAGTATCACTGGTTTCTAGGGTAGTATTTTGAATGTAGCTGTGGGTTCTGCTTTAGCTTAATTCTTAGCTTCTCAAGCCCATTCATCAAGAAATTATACAGTGACTTCAACACCTCTGAGTTGAATCCCCTTAGTTTCATCTTTAATTTAGGTAAATACCAAAATGACATTCCCATCTTTAACGTTTATACTATTACTTACTCTCTCATTGTTAACCTAATTGAGGAGTGTGAGATCCAAAAAATGATTGCAGTGCTCACTTAAATATTTACACTACCAATGTAAAAGTAGTGTAATCCTTTCAGAAAAGGATCTAGCAGCCACCAACATTTTTAATGTCATGTATCTGAAGGTGAAGATTACAGCTCTCTGCCACCTCTGAAACAGGGTCCTTGTGAGGTCCCTGCAGCTCAGCAGTGGTGTGCCAGCCCACTACACCATTTGTATTACATGGAAATATCTTTAAGATATCTTTTTAGGAACCTTTCTTTCACTGGTAACGTAAAGCTCTAAAGGAAACTAAACGGCTTTATCAGCACATGCTTCATCTGCAAATCAGAAGACATTGCATCATTTGTCATTATGCTTACATGAAACTATTAATGGTAAACCTGGAAAACAGGAACATTGCTGCTCATTTTGTGTCATATAAATGGCACGCTTCTAACAGATTCCTATAAGCTTTATCTCATATCTTGCTTTTTATCATGGGGAATGGGTAAGCTATGACTATCATTTCAAATCCAGGCTCAATAAAATTTTGTATTGTAATAGCATAACAAGAGTGGCAGGAAGGAAGTAAAGTATAAAAGTAATATCAGTAAGTTTCTTAAATTAAATCACATCTTATGCTTTCCAGATGGAAGGAGGACAGTAATTCCCGCCTGGTTATAATTTTTATCTAGTCAATATAATTGAAAAGAGTATGAAAATACTGTGTATCTCTCCAGGCACATGTGCTGAAATGAAACTGTTAGATAATTCTTACTTTTCAGCAAGAAAACACCTCCTTTTCTGATGGCCATTCCAGTTGAAATATTTTTAGGCTAAAGAACTATACACGTATATAAGTCATTGTTGAACAAAGAATTAAAGTGGGCTGAAAAATAGCCTTTTATATTGCAATCATAAATAGAAGAACACCATTGTTCTTCTAGAATATTTATAGCTTTGTGGACTGTACTTTTCAGGAGTCGGATAATTTATAACTTGAAAATCTGTCATGGAAACCTGCTTCAATCAATTTGCCTGCAATTTAAAATTAATAGTACATACAGTTAGTAAAATTTGACAAAGGTTTGGATTAATTATCTTAATTCTGCCTTTTCTACTCTTTTGTTTAAAAAAAAAAACAACCAAAGAACCAAAAAAAAAAAAACACCAACACACAACCCAACTTAGATTTAACAAGAGGTCAAAATTTACAGATATATGATATACCTCCAAATTTCTAATCCTCCCAAATGAAGGCCAACATCAAATAATTAAAAATTTAAGTCTACATTCCAAATGAAGAAAATGAGCAATAGCAATGCAGGAAGTTCTAAGCAAAAGATTTGTAGTCTTTGTGGAAGTTCAGAGACAACTGTGCTCTAAGCAGGCATCAAGCCAAATCTCAAGTTTACAGTCTCATTTATGTGTGCCATACTGATGATATAGAGCAGTTTCCAGCTTTTCTAACTGGTCAGCTGAGATTTTCCCCAATGTGCCAGTCATGATCCACACTTGAGCTGTGTTCTCAGTGAGCCCTTTGGAGGTAATGAGGCCATCAAAAGCTGTGTAATTTATGTGGTCTCAAAGGTGCACTGCAGTCTGAACCAGGCCAGTAGATGTCAGGCGGATAGGCACCTAGGGAAGGGGAATGATATTGAAAATTGAATTGAGCCTGTGTCAGTGATGTACCCAGGAGGATACTGTATAAAAGAGGATGACAACTACCAAGGCATATTTAAAAGAAAGGACCTTTTTGCTTATTTTGAGGGGATGGAAAAAGAGACCTGCCGAGGGTTCAGGACTGTGGATTGCAACTGGAGGCGTGCCTGCCTATTCATCCTGAGTTAGATGGCAAGGTTGAGGAGAAGAGAAAGGCTTGCTTACTTGGACGTCATCATCCAAAGCAGGTTACTCTTCCCAGACCTTTTAAAGATCAGTCAAATATTTCCTAACAGCTGTGGATTTTTTTGAGGCCATCAGAACAGGTTAGATGTTGTAACAATGAGTATCACAACCCCAAAGCCTTTTTGTGGTGCTTATTCTCTTTGATTGTATTAACAGCAAGTGAGTAAAATTGATAACCAAATACTGTAAAAAAAGTTTAATAGAAGGGTGTATGGAAAAATTAATAAATGAAACAGGCAGCTGTAATGTGTATCACAGTGAGTGACTTAAAGTAAATAATAAAGGCAATAAAATCACCAGTGCAATCTTTCCATTAATGTTATAATTAAAATAAAAGAAGAGATCATGATACTTAATCTTAAATGTAATTAACATTAGTTGGCAAGGGTTGGTTGAATGATTCCTATTTATCAATGTGCCTCTACTATAAAAATGAAAGTGATAGAAAAATTAATCTTTGTCAGCCTGGTAGTCTGTCTTTGAGAATCAGTGTAGCTCCATTGGCATGAATGGACTCCACGTTATGCTAGGATCTGTGTGTCTGGGAAGCAGCCTTGCTGAAAGGGACCTGGGGGTCCTGGTGGACAGAAAGCTGAAGATGAGTCAGCAGAGCACCATTGCATCAACAAAGCCAAATCAGACGCTAGGCTGCATCTGCAGGGGCATTACTGATAGAGATAGAGATGTGTTCATCCTATCTACTCAGCACTCATCAGGTCACACCTGGAGTACTGTTTCCAGCTCTGCTCCCCACAATTCAAAATAGACACAAACACACTGGAAAGGGTCCAAAGGAGAGCCATGAAGATGATCAAAAGCTGCTCCATGAGAGCGTTTGGTCTTTCCACCCCGGAGGAGAGAAAGCTCAGGACAACCTCATCACAGTATTCCAGTACTTAAAGAGTGGTTACGAAGCTCTCTCTGCACAAGGCACTGCATGGAGAGAACAAAAGGTAACAGATACAAGTTGCACCAGGAGAAGTTTCACCTCAGTGTAAGAAAGAAATTATTTTACAGTGAGGATTATCAGTCACTGGAACAACCTTCCCAAGGACATGAGTCCTCATTGCTGGAAGTTTTCAAGATGCAATTGGAAGGGTGCTAGATAATCTCATCTAGGCTCTGTTTCCCATGAAAGGTTGGACCAGAGAATCTTACAAAGTCTCTTCCAACCTGAGCTATCCTATGATTTTATTATTTGAAAGTCTAATTGAAAATGTTTTCTGATAAATCATATATCTGGATTACACTATGAAATCATGCTGCAAAGCAATGACAAAAACAATCCTACTTTGATACAAATGAGGTACTCAACAATACTTGAAAAAAAATAGTAAATTTGTGGTGAAAATGTGAATTGCATGTAGGCACACTGGTCTTGAACAAAAACTAACATATAGAAGATTACTCATCATGTCTAACAGTGGCAATTTTTTTCCAGGGTGTATGTTTTTGGAGAATTATTTAAATAGCTGACAACTGAATCTTTTTAAATATCTGTGCACTGTTCTGAAGGACAAGCATCTTCTATAATCTGGCATGAACAATATAAAGTTATTTATATAGTTAAAAAGATATTTAAAGTTATCACGTAGTGTTCACTTAATGCATATTGAACATTAAAAGGATTTTCATTTTTAAAATATCTTACTGTTGTTGTTTTTTTTATTCTAAGTAGATTGAGGTCTCTTTATTTTTTATCTCATAGAAAAAAAAAAAAAAAAGATTATCCTTTCCCTATTTTCTACTAACTAAAAGTAGAAAGAATCCAAAAAAAATGTGCTTTTGGCAAAAGTGACCCTTTTTTGACCAAATCTTCCTTCCTTTGTTAAAGAATTTTGCTTATGCCAAGTCTGATGTGATGGTGTTTGTAGCACAAAGCTATTTTTAAAGCTAGAGGGCATCTGGAGAAGCGATTTCATGCTATTGCTAAGAAAAGATTTGCCTTTTCTCATTCGTGTAACAAATGCCTAGCAGATGTGAGAGGATTTTTCCCTCAGATTATAAATTATGATGTTCCTTCATAACCCATACAATAATAAGATGGCTGAATGAAACCTAAAATACACGTCTACAGAATCCCATCTGTGTAGTACAACTCCCTCTTTCCAGTGTCTACATGTCAGGCAGGTGACTCACAGTCAATTAACACCTCAGCACAGCAACCAGCCCCTGGCAGGTGGATGGGCATGGAGAAGCCTCATGCTTCATTTGCAGTTCCTTTTGTGTTGCTGCTGAGTGGCACCTCAGAAGCTGACAAGCATGGACCTAGCAGGATATTTTTTGTTTTGGCCTTTCCTTCCCCTGAATTCCTAACACTGTTAATTGACAGTGATTTTCAAGGACCCACCTACTGTTATTTTAAGAGTGTGGTCTATTTATGTAAAACACAATCAGGGTTCTATAGCTCTATATGCAGTTTCTTAAACTTGCATTAAATCAAACATGAATTGGCTTTTAAGATATTAGTTTTCTGATCATAAGGGAATAAAAACTTTGCAACAAGCATGGAAAATTAGGCTTTGGTAGTAAAAAAAACAAAACAAAAGACAGTAAGGTTAAAAAAACCTGAACACCATATGGCAGTTCAATAACATTTTTTTCCCATGGTTGTCTCTCTCAAATATTATTTCACATAACAAGACACTTAATCACAGTTCATTGTAATTTTAGCTTCACCTCAGTGCCATCTATGAAATAGCTCCTCCTTAAGTATGTTTCCTCCCATTTTCATTCTTGTTCATGTTGTCTACTCCACAAAGCACTAAAAATACTAATTTTAAAAGACTGATTTTAAGAATGAACTATTAATACAGCATAAGCATAAACCAATCTGGTTTGCAGAACTGAGAATCAGGGAGCCTCTCCACTTAATAATCAAATCATACATACAGTGCCTATGTAGAAACATAGTAACATATAAGTTCTGGGTACAAGAACAAAATTTTAGCTATTCCTACTTTAATTAGGAGGGTAGATCTCAAAGGTGTCTATTACAATGTACTATCAGTTTTCTAACCAAGGCTTTTGTAGATTCTTCAGTTGTGATAAGCTGTCTTGTGTGGTTGTGCAGTCAGTAATGCAGCATCCAACAGAAAGGCTACATGCAGGTTGCAGCTCAACAATACCATACTATCTCCCACTTAAAAATCCTTTATTCTGTACTAAAACCACCTCAATAACACAGTATGAAACTCCAACCCATTATAAACTCATTCTTATGATTCAAATTTACTCAAAATATTTGTGTAAGTTTAACATACATGTGGCTTCATCTGAGGTCAGGTATTGCCTGCCTGTTATGCTGTAAGTTTAGACAAAACTAGACATTATCTGTCCTCACATACCTGTTGTTGACAACCTGTTACCTCCTCCTGTCTGCTGCGCCCCTTGTGTCCTTTAGAATTTCTCCTGTTGCAGCTTGTGACCATTGTCTCTTCTCCTTTCAGCATGCACTTCTGAGATGGCATTAGCTCTATCTTCCTCATAGTTCGCCTTTACACACTGAAGGACGATGTCTGATGGAAGTAAGGAGATGTCTGACAAAGCCTGGAGGGCTTTGTCAGGGACATGGGCTGAGGAAGCAGGTCTTCTCCCTTTCAGCCATGTCTCACTGGTCTGACTCTCCATTAAGTTATTTCCAGTTCCTACCTAGAAAAGCTGTGTTATAATGAAAGAAAGAGAACAGCACTCTAATGGCTGAACTTTTTATCATAAGTGGGAGTTGAACTTGTTGAATCAACAAGGTTAAAATCGGGATCGTCGAACTTGGAATCAAGGGTCCATCTAGATAACACAATGGACAAGAGAGACAAGGTCTCTAAGATGTCATCTACCTGCGATGGTACTTCCACAGGGTGTGCCCTGCACAAAGCCAGGCAGATGTATCAGGCTGTCTTGCAAGCTATTTAATTCCATCCATTAGGGTAAGTAATAAGTCTAATGAGCTCAGCTAGATTGTTTCCTGTTTCAAGATTAGCTTGATCATTACCAGTTTGATGATCTGTGCACAGCTCTTAAATTCTGCACAGATATACCTTAAAAGCCAGATCCTCAAAGGCATTTAGGTACTTAATTCCTATTTGGTAACATTGTGCAAGTTAAGCATCTAATTTTTTTTTTGTTAGATATAGCAATACTACTAAGAAGTTCACCTGAAGGGCTACAGTCAGGATCTGTGACTGATTTCCAGCATCAGATGCTGAGGAGGGGAGCAGCTGGGAACACTTTTTGATAAACAAAAGCATGTGAAATGTACTTGCTGGAAAAGCTCCGGAGTTTTTTTTCCTGCCGAGCTTATTAAATGTGGCAATAACATGAAACATTGTCCAGTGTATGTGCATGTGGAAAAAAAAAAAAAAAAGAAAAAAAAAAGCAGACGAGGGAAGAACTGGGGGTCATTTTTCAAATATGATTTTTGTCCAAAAGCCCAGCATTTTACTGCTGGAAATAACTAAATATCTAGCAAGGGTAACCTGGTAGTTCAAAGGGGAGGAATTGAATGTGAACAGGGGAAAGAAAAGCCCCACAGCCACTCTCCATTTGGTCACTCCTGTCCAAGCAGAAAGAATCTCAGCACCCTGAAATATGACACGTACTCTAAGAAGTCCTTCCTCCAACTGGCACAGGTATAACGCTGTCTAGAAACTCCAGGCTGTCTCAGGCTGATTCCCATGCACTGTTTCACTTCTTCCGTAAGCTACAGCAACATTGTAAATCAGTTTATAAAATGGGCCTGGGACCAGAAGTGCTGAATTTGCCCCTGAGGATCAGATCACCCATCTGTCTGATCAAGAATCCAATTCCTGACAGTCATCAATATCAAGCATTTTGGAGGAAAGCAAGCATCGAAAGTAGAACAGTACTTGTGACCTTACATATGTATCGTCACCTTATATGTATATCATCACAGTTTCTGCTGATTCAGTACTAGCTTAATCTCTGAAGCACAAGGTTCAACATGCTTTTAAAATTCTTATTAAATTGTAGCAATATTAGAGACACATGGGAAGAGTTTCCCCTGAAGGTATCCTTTTAAAACCACCTAGATAGCAGATTTGGAAGAAACACGTCATCTTTATGCGTGAGAACCCCCCCATCTGAACTTGCCCGATTTAGGAATGCAAATCAACCTATATCGACCACATCCTTTGAGTCCATCACAAGCCAGGACCCTAACACCCCCACGCCGTACTGCCCACCTGCACACAGAAGTGATGTACGCCCAGCAGAATTTAAAAGGTGGGGGCCTGGCTCAGGTTTTCCAAATACTGGGGAGCCCAAAGGAGTCTTTTATTTAATTTTTTTTTATTCCCCCCCCCCCCCCCCCGTCTCTCGGGAGGCGGCTGCCGGTGCTGCAGCTCAACGCGGGGTCCTGCTGCCCTCCTGCGGGCGAGCTGGCCGGGCACGGCAGCCGCATCGCCCCGCCGCCGGCGGGGGGGACAGACCCCGCTTCCCCGGCACGGCACGGCACGGTACGGCACGGTACGGTACGGTCCCTCCACACTTAGCGGCTCTGTCAAAAAAAAAACAAACAAAAAAAAAAACAAAACAAAACAAAAAAAACCCACCAAAAACGGTACCTGAAGGCAGATTTTGTGATACGGAAGTTTTCCGCGCAGAACAAATCTAATCTTGGAAAGTGCCCCCCTCTGCTCTGCGGTGGCTGTCCAACGCATAGCAACAATGTATTTATACAAGAAGTGGGTTCATTATTAAAAAACAAAACCAAAAAAACCACAACAACAACAAAAAAACACTAAAACAACCCAAACAAACAAACCAACCCCCTGTTTTTTAACAGTGTTCCTATCTCGGAAACATTCCAGATCTCTTGATGGCATTGACAATAAAATCAAAGCTATGCATTTTCCTTTCACACCTCTGATTAACTGAACAGCATTCTTTAAACGACAGAATCACAAATTCCTAGAATCATTTAGGTTGGAAGAGACCCTTAAGATCATCAAGTCCAACCATTAACTAAACACTGCCAAGTCCACCACTGAAACACGTCCCTAAGTGCCACATCTACATGAGTATGAGCTTCTTCAAAGTACAGTGAACTTTGGCGGATCCAGTCTCTCACAGCTTACATGGAAGACAGGAGAGGCAAGGGGGAGGGAGGTCTACACACCATATCTACACAGTCTTTCAAATACCTCCAGGGATGGCAATGCAATCACTTCCCTGTGGAGCTTGATCCAGTGTTTCACGAACCTTTCGGCAAAAAAATTTTCCTAATATCCAAACTAATCCTCCCCTGGTGCAACTTGAGGCCATTTCCTTTCATCCTGTTACTTGAGAGAAGAGACTGACCCCCACCTTGCTACAACCTCCTTTCAGGTAGTTGTAGAGAGCGATAAGGTCTCCCCTCAGCCTCCTTTTCTCCAGGCTAAACAACCTCAGTTTCCCCAACCGCTTTTCATTAGACTTGTGCTCTGGCCCCCTCACCAGCTTTGTTGCCCTTATCTCGGCACATTCCAGCACCTCAATGCCTTTCCTGTAGTGAGGAGCCTCACTCTTAGTAGGCACACGGCTGACAAAATCCATCCATTCCACATCTCTGTTTCTGTGTCTGAAAAACTAGTGTTTCTTTAGTTCACAGGGATGTTGCAATGTAAAGGATACTAAAGACTGTGAAATAGCCAGCATAATTGAGGTCACTTACATAGATACTGACTGTGAACTTGCAAGAAGCATTCCTTCTGTGTAAACTGTGAAAGCTGGGAGTGGGAATATGTGCTGCTTAACAGACAGTGCTACTGAGTACTACTGAGGAAGAAATAAGAAATAATATTAATTTTCACTGGTCATTAATATATAATGTTAGGGTATTTCTCAAATTATTCTGTTGACTGAGTAAACTGAATCCCTTTACATTAACTTCAGTTAGCAGAAATGAGTTGCTATAGTACCAAAGAACTATTTAAATAAAATCTATTCTCTTACTGGAGCGAAATAATTAACTAGTCTTGTTATTCATATAATCAGCAGAGCACGTCTTGTAAAGAACAGAAGAGGACTAATAGAGTCAACAAAATTGTTTGGATATTGCAGGATTCAGGAGTCATTACTGTGAATTTTAAGGTCTTTTTATTTCTTTTACCTTTCAACATTGCCCTTTTGCTAATAAACCCGCAGTCTTATTATGATCCGATACTGAATGAACACACCCTGTCTGTGCTTAAAAGGATCACAATTCACTGAATGAAGGATGAAACTCTTGCTATTGATAGTACCAATGATTTGGTTGAAGAAGTATTGATCAGATTAGATGCTAAACAATGAATGAATTAAGCTCAACTGCCTGTATTTAATTACTGAGTAAATTTTGATTGGGTTTTTTTCCTAATCAACTGGAACTAATTTATGTTTGAGTTGAATTAAAGTATTTGGAAAATATTTAAACAGAAATCCATACAACTAAATATCCACCAAATCGTTTTTAAAGAAAAACAAATCAATGTATAACTGAAAAGAAATAATCCTCCCCAAAGGTATAGGAAGACTGAAACAATTATTCAGACTTACAGACTACCTGTTTGTGTGGCAAGATTTTGGTAGTAGGGGGGGCTACAGAGGTGACTTCTGTGAGAAGCTGCTAGAAGCTTCCCCTATGTCTGGTAGAGCCAATGCCAGCAAGATCCAAAGAAGACCTGCTCTAGATAGACCTGATTTGGCAGGGGGGTTGGACAAGATGATCTCTAGAGGTCCCTTCCAACCCCATATCATTCCGTGATTCTGTGATGTCCCAGACACAGGAGGACCGAGATCACATCCTTTGATCCTTGTGAGGGGACTTCTAGTCTGGCACTGAAAGACTCAGACAGCGAATAGTCAGATCAGGAACAGTAATAGAGGGTCCCTGCCTTTGGTCAGAAGGAGGAAAGGGATGACCGAGTATACTGGTTTGTGTGGATTTGATGGCATGGCACATCAGACCCACAGAAGTAGAAGGCTTTTGTAGACATTGGGGCACAGTGTACGCTGGTGTCATTGGGATATTGGGGCACAGAACCCATCTGGATCTCTGGAGTGACACGCAGAGGCCAAGAATTGTCTGTATTGGAGGCTGAGGTGAGCCTAACAGGGGAAAAATGGGAAAGGTACCCCATTGTGACAGGTCCTGGGGCCCTTTGTATCCTTGGCATAGACTTGGGACCCGTGGGTCCCTTGGAGAGGGTACTTCCAGGACCCAAAGGGATACTGATGGGCTTCTGGTGTAGCCACTGTGAACACACAGAAGATCAAACAGCTATCCACCCTGCTTGGCCTCTTGGAAGATCCCTTCATTGTGGGATTGCTGCAAGTTGAACAGCAGGTGCTGACTGCTACCAGGACAGTACACCAGGTGGCACTATCACATGAACCAAGACTTCTGGCTCCTATCCATGAGTTGATTCATCAACTAGAGAGCCAAGGAGCAATCAGCAAGACTCACTCACCTTTTCATAGTCCCATACGGCCAGTGAAAAAGTCTGACACAGTGTGTAGGAGAGGGTGTAGAGTAACAGTAGACTATCATGGCCTGAAGGAAGTCACACTAACACTGAATGCTGCTGTGCCAGATATATTAGAGCTCAAGTATGCACTCAATTGCACACCATACACCTATGTGGCCCCCTTCCATGACCCTCACGAGGCCTACCAGCTTAACCTCTATCCCTTGGGAGGTGATGGAGCGACATATCCAGGAAACAACTTCCAACTTGTCCTGTGAAGGCCAAGAAGGTGATGGGCAGTAATGAGCATGGATTTACCAGACAAGGCAATTCTGCCTTGTACCGTATCACAGGTGACACAGGCAGGTCAACTTACTTATATCAAATGAACCTTCCAGGGGCCAGTGCTCAGAGGGTGTCCCCTCCCAAGTTCCAGCTCACCACCCATTCCGACAGAGAACTACAGCTTGAGCTTTCCTGAGTTCTGAAGTACCGGAAATATTGTTCCCATTTTCCAGAATTTCTGCCAAGAGCAGACTGTATTTTACCTCATCTATTGAACGCCCCATGGCTTATGCTACCCCAGTTTTAGTACCTTCCCAGTGAATGTGGATCCCGCAAGGACAATTGGGTGAACTGACCCAAGACCAACTGTGTCATGAGGTAGCCATGCCCAACAGGTCTGGAACCCCCAATTCCCAACCAGGTCACCAAATTGTTACCAAAATGGATTTTCTTGCATTTTTCTCTTCTACTCATCTGTGTGTGGGTACCGGAAAGAAGGCAGCAGAAGTATGCACTAGCTAAAACCTCTTTTTTATTGCCAGCAATAAAGGTGGCTCTTGACTGGGAGCACAAGTAGGACCCCATGTTACAGCTCATGATTCCTTGTAAGCAATCTAAAGACTATTCACATATTAAATTTTACAATGTACATAACCTATTGGCTTTGGCCATTATATTGTCTGTTACTATTCACTTTTGAGCATTTGTACACGCATTCGTCATTAAGGCGTTTGTCTTCTGGAGCAACCACTATGCATACTGATGTCTTACTTCCCAGGCAGTGGCTTATCTCATGCTGATGGGAAGTATATAAAAAATCTTTTTGTTTTCTTTTGTTTTTTATTTTGTTTTGTTGGGTTTTTTTTATTAAACAATCTTTATCTCATCCCATGAGCCCTTTTTCATCTCATTTTCTTCTCCTCTGTCCTGCTGAGGCTGGGTGGGGCAGCTGGCATCCAGCCAAGGTCAACCTTCCACTCTATCTAACCATGTTCATCCTGTGCTTTTACTTCTATTGCCTTTCCTAATTTCCTGTTGCAGTGAAAAAAACTGTAAATACTGCCAAAATACATTGTCTTATTGTTTTAAATTTTCTCAAATGCACTTTCAGTTAATAGCAACATATAAACTAATACATATTTCTCTAGCTCTGCAGAGAAGATTGAGTGGAGTAAATATGTCAACAAAGGGAAATAATACACTTTAACAGATCAGCTTTGTCTTTCTCTTATATTGCCTATGAACATGTGACTTTCTCAAATGCTTTTTAAGAGTCTGTAAAATATTGGTAAACTTGAGCCATTAACATTTTTGAGTGTTTGTTCTTTTTGATTTCTTTGGATTTCTTAGTTTACTTTTCCTTTTATTTAAAATACCTTTCTAGTAACATTCACTTTGACTCTGCTATACTTTTGAGTAAAAGACATTATAAACCAGGGTATAGACAATAACCATTTTTAAGGGACCTGAATTAAACAAAAAATCCACTGCACCCCAGCTCTAAAGCTTCTGTACAAAATATTAATAGTATTTTGTTTCATAGAGTTCTTCATGTTCCTACAATGTATGTATGGGATGAGAACTTCTGATAAAAAAAAATGCATCTTACAGGAACAGCAATGTTTTTAATGGCATGGAAAACTGCACTTGTTTATGGATCTCTTCTGCTGCAACTCATCAGCTTGTTTGTTTGAAACCTGAATGTAGCACCTTGCTCATGCATGGGCACAACCCAAAAAACACATATCAGAGTTGTAGATCCAAGCAACAAACTTCAATCCTTGTTCTCCAGAGCTTGGATCTCAAGTTTTGATGAAGTCAAATACAGAAGGAAATCAGTAATCCACACAACTGAGTGTCAGGTTGGACCTTCCCTGAAAATCAGGCAAAATCCCAGGCCCAGAGAATGAGACATTAGACTTTGGGGTTTTGTATACAACCAGTTACATATCCAGATCCAAGCCACATATCTTGTGAACATTCCCATAATTCCCAGCAACAGGACTTTTACTGCCATGAGCCTAGCTCCAGAAAATTGATGTGGCTCCTTTTGTGTTTTAGCACGATCCAGGTGACCAGGTCCATATGCGACATCAAACAAGACCTTCAGACTTGCACTCAGGATGTGGGTTCTAAACTTCACAATCTGTTTTAAAAAAATACTGTTGTATAATTTTGGACAAAAATTTACATGAAGAACTTTACTCTTTTTCATAAGTGCTGTTTTGAATTATGACATGAGATATTCTGGCAGATCGTGTTACAGTGTGAAAGTCTTTTTGCATAATACCAACCATGTTACAAGTGACGGTCCCTCTCAAAATTTTTTGGACTTGAAAGAAAAAATGTAGGACTGAGGTTATCTTAGAAAAGGAGGCTTAAGTGGTTAACAGATAAAAAGAGAAAGCAAGTGTTATTTTTCATAGACAGATTAGTTGCCTGTGGTAAAGATCTTCTAGTTTGGTTTTTCTTTTCTCTTTTTTTCCTCTGTTGTTAATCTTAGATATAGTTTCGTGTGTTATTTCTCTTCATCTTCTCATGGCAAAGTAATTTGACAGGACCTCTAAATCCAGGAATCATCTGGATCTAAGGTTCAAGACAGCTTTCTAATCGACCCATTCATCCTCTGCTATGGTGACAGAAAAGGAGAGCTGAAAATTAATCAGCAACTCTGTATGGTAGCTCAACTCTGTATGGTAGCACTCTTAGGGGCTGTTTATATTAAGTCCCATGGTTTTTGTCATGGAACTTGTTGGTTGATCACAAACTTGGTCTGGTATTGATATGCTCCATAAAAATGCTTTGCACTTCTGTCTGGCTTTCTTCTAAGGATTTTAATGCACTTGATTAATTTTATCTTCACAGTTAACTGTTGTCTACATTCTATAGAAAAGCATGACAGAAAATCTGATTTGCTTGATTTCAACAGTTTTCTTGAGGTGCAGAAGCCACATTCATGTCCAAAGACATCCCATCTTATTAATTTATCTGCAATTTACCTTCTACTAAGGTGGTTATTTCCCTGCTTCACTTTTCTTCCTACATTGTTAGTGAAGTAATTGTTCATTTCATCCACAGGAGGGCAGCAAGAAGTTTAAAATCACATATGATACATATTTGTGATATTACAGTGAGCTATTCAAATTTCCAATCTACATTGTGAGGAAAATTCCATTCAAAAATCTTCTTTTCATCCCAAAACAGCATGAAGAGTCAAAGCATCATTCTTTTTTTCCTGAAATAAAATTTTTTGAGAAAATTGAGTTTTAAAATGTTGAAATCTTTCATTATGTCTTGGTCCACAGATTCTCCTCTTGAGCACATCGCAGTTTGAGTGCTTAGAGTCATAGTCTTCCATATGGAATATATATTCTGAGGTTTTCTTCCATATTGTTTTAACAAGAAAAGAGATGCAGCCAACATAGTTAAGATCATACCACACCTAGATCATAAAGGCCAACAGAAGCACAAAAACCCAGGCCTGCCTTTCATATTTCATCGGGTCACAAAAAATGGATCATTGGAAACTGTCTAAGAATCCCAAAATGCCTTAACTCATTCTGTTCCAATCCAGCATTAAATATTTTCTGGAGAGACAATTTAAAAAAGGAAGAAAAATGTAATTATTCCTTAAAGAAAGCCTCAATCAGTGAAATGTGCTCTGCCAACTGAAAAATACAATTATATGAAATTCCTAAAGATGTCCATTATAGATGATTTTCACCAATATTAGTTAATTGCACTTTGCAAAGGCTGTAAGATCTTGCGACCAACAAAGTTTAGGTTTATTTTAATAAATGTGCATTAGTAATTCCTATTCATACTTTTGTACTAACATAAAGGAAGAAACTGAGAACTTATGGCATGCTGAGATAAAAGGTTTAATCCACTCGGGATTATAAAATGTCCTGAGTTACACATATATGCTTTTTAAGGAAAATTAGACTGGCAGGGGATTGTTCAAATGGATTAGAATACAATTTTTATTTGCATCTAATTACTTTGGATTTATGTGG
>JAOXJM010000001.1:106231053-106251819 GCA_026413425.1 Tringa solitaria | reverse complement strand
TATCAGACATTGGAATGGGCTGCCCAGGGAGGTAGTTGAGGCACCATCCCTGGAGGTGCAGGATGCCCAGGGAAGAGACACCAGAAAAAGCCACGAGCTGTCTTCAAACTGCTTTAGGACCGTGGGCAGGCTACTGCAGCCCAGAAAAAGCTGTGGGAGCCCAGAGGTTTTGAAACACAGGGAAATACTCCAGCAGGTAAGAGTTTGCTTACCAGATGATCATGCTGTAAATGTGGCTTGGGTGCAGGCAGTCAGAGGAAACAGCGACTGACCTTCCACTGCACTGGTATCCATAAACTCCCCTGCCACCAGACTGAGCCAGCACACCTGGCTTTTTTTCACACCCAGACAACGAAGGCATAAGTGGCTGTCAGCTGGAGCTGCCACTGCCTGAGCTGCTTTCAGCCTTTCTGCTGCTGACCCACTGCACTCGCTGGCTGGTTGCTGCTCCACATCAGGCAACGAGATCTTCCCCCTGACACAGGTCATGGTACAGCACCTCTGGTACTGCCAGGTGGGCACGAAAAAACAGAGGCACCTTTTTTCAGCATCAGCCCCCTGGGTAAGAGCCACAGGCAAAAAGCTCCCCAGGGGCTCAGCCCTTGAAGAGACCTTTGAATCAGGAGGGCATTGCAATTGCATGCTATTAATTTCCTACTCATCCCATTTCCATAATTGGAAGACAGATCTGTTGGCCCTTAATACGGATTTTTATGTTAATCCTCCGCAGAGACTAAGGCAGCTGTATAAATACTTTAGGTAGATGAAGGCAAAGGAACTGGTCTGGGAGAGATCCCTGGCACAAAGGAGCTGCATATTTCCTTGGCATCTATTTCATTTCCTACCTGGAACGTACTTAATGACTAACAGGAAATAAACATAGTTATGGGAAGGAGCAGTTGACTGTGAAACTATTTAAAATTAATAGAGACTGCTTTTCATGGCCTTTTGTAAGATGTGAATAACATTGTCGAGGCTTTCTGTATCCTCAGAAGGTCCATTTAGACTGAGAGCTAACTCCCTGTGGTTTCATGGGCTTTAAAACCTCATCTCCAGAAGTAGTGAATTACCAATTAAAAGCAGTAATGGCAACTGCAGCAAAGAAGCCATGACAGGCAGTAATAAGATCTTTCTTGTTTAAAGAATAAAATGAAAAGTACATTTGCTTTCAAGAAATGGTGATCCTTGTAAGACATTAAGAATAGCTTACCTCAAGACCCACGTGGAACAGATGGAAAGAAAAATAATACTCAAGCTTTGGGAACGAGTCCCCTGTGGGGCTGGTGTGCTGGCAAGATATAGTTCATTATCTGTGGAAATGTAAATGTTATGTCACCACTACAGGGGACAGAATGGAGTGAGCCTCTGTTTTAAAAGACAGAGCCTTGTGTTTTCTCTAATTTAGCTGCAGTAAAATTAGCTGCAGTTTTTATTCCCTCCTATAAATTCTTCCTCCAAAATCTAAGCTTTTATCTAAACCAATAGGTTATGTTTCTGGACCTCTGTTGTGACGGAAGTCTTAAAAATGTCACCTTAATCTAAACCAATTGAATATCATTCTCCTTAAGCAGCCAATACGATTTTCAAAAGTAGGCCTGATTTTCAGTTTTTCTATTTTTTCACAGTGCTGTGTTGTGAAGGTTCCTCAGAGGGCAAGGACATGGCCCGTGCACAGAAGATTTCCTGTTTAGAGCTTGGCTAACTGTTTTGTGCAGGCTTTCCCTTGGCCACCTGTGTCTGACGCATAACTGACTTACTATGCGTGATGGCCATGCTGCTCCCAGGGGTCCACAAGCCTTCCTTTTGCAAATAAGTATCATGGGACTCATCACTGTTAAAGTATCTTGTACACAAAACATGAATTAAAATAAGGTTTGAGTTTTCTTGTCTCTTGCTCCAGTCCTTTGCCTTTAAGCCATTTACTACAGTCTATCCTTCACCAGCTTCAGAAAAAAATTAACTATCACATTGGTCTACCTACTCTTGTAACTTACCCTACCAATGGCTGACAGTTAACTGTAAGTTAATGACCAATTTTGAAATGCAATAATCATTTCTCCTGTGCTGTTTCTTTAATTCATTTTATTATGCAGAAAATCTGTCTTGCTGAATTTGTACATCGTTTTCATAGGCAAATTGATGTAAATTGATCACATTAAAGTAAAAATTAATAAATAAAATCTATTGCTATATCAAAATTCAGATCAAAATTTCCTGATGTTGCAAGCATTAAATTTAAAGTTACTTCATAACATTTTTCTGGTTTAATTACTTGTTATACTGTTTAGGCAATTAATTTTTACTTCTCCAAGAAGGCCATGTTCATAAAAAGAATGTTTATTATGGCCCCAGCTTGATCCCATGCAGAATTGGAGGAAGACAGTGTGAATGACAGTTACAGTGTAATGCTTGCAGGAAAAGACTATAAATAGAGCCACTAAACTCACAGACACACCTGCTGCTGTGCCTTTAGAATTTAATCCTTCCACAAGGTGCTGAGTACCATGAAGTAGAAAGCTCACAGAAATCAGTAGGCACTCAGATGATCCATGCCTATATTGCAAAGTGAGGCACAGGTGAGGGTGATGCCAACATTGCTGCAAAACTCCTGAAATGTGTTATTTTGAAGTATACTGAAATATTATGTGCTGAACTCCAGGGCGTGGCTTCACAGTGCTTTCTCCTCCACGCTAAAAATAGAAGACCAGAAGAAGGCTCGTGAACCATGCTACCATCTCCAGTGCAATGTAAGTGGTGCATATATGTGAATTTCTCCCATGCTGCTTCCAAAAGCACCAGTTCTTCCCAAATGTAAGCTCCCTCAGTAGCTGCTAGAGTGGAAATTCCCTCAAAACTAATATTTAAATCCACTATGCAGATCTTCATGGAAAAATCCCCATCTTAGTACCTGCAAAAATTCAAAATTTTCTTTTCTTGCCTGTCAGTTTTTCAACCAGTACACTCCTGCTCTTCATTAGGGGTTGTGAGCCTGCTAGTTAGCTTGAAGAAAAAGCAACATCACATTCAACACAGGAAATGGAAATTCAATAAAAATGTCAGGTGGTGTGAGAAAAGGGAGGCTGAATGTGAAAAAGAGAAAATGGTGAAAGGGAAACATACATTGCCTGCACCATGGCTTCATGTCCTTTCTTTTTGTTTGCGTATGTGTATGACATGATGATGTTAAGGACAAAGCACCACAGAAATAAGACAATAGAAAACTTCACTCACTGAATCCAACGCCCTGCTCTTATAGATACTTATATCATTTCTTCCATAAACTTGTGAAACTCCTATATGAAAACTGTCTAAATTTCCCATCACATTGCTTACAGTAGCTCATTTTTTTCTGATTATTAGAAACATTCTGCCAAGTTTCAAGCCAAAATGTACCATGCTAGTTTATATACATCTGTTTTTCTATAACTGCTATTTTTCAGTGTTTCAGCCTGTTCCATTGCATTCTTCTGGTCACTGTATTAAAAAGGAACAATCATATTCCTTCAGGCCTTCCTATTGCAAGCTGAGCAGAACAAAAGCTTACCTTCATACTTTTTAAGAAAGGATGGTATAATTAATAGGAAGAGAAACATATAGGCCAAAATCGTAGTTCTGCCTGGAACAATGGCAAAAATATTATTTTACTCAGATCAGAATATTATCCATCACAGCCAGGCAGATGGTCCAGAAAACACTCATAGGTCAAATAATCAAAGACGGACAAACCAGAGAGACTGTTAAATGCAGAGTAATGTACTAATCTCACTATGAGGTTGTGTTTAGTAATTTCTAGGTATATGAAAGGGGGAGTGGAACCAGGATTTCTCTGCTAAGTCAGAGGCTGAAACCTTTATGTGTCATATGAGACAAAGGAGCTGTGAATGCTGTTAGTTTTTTCCCTGGATGGAAGCAGGGTTGGAGCCTTTCATTCTCAAAAGACAAGGGACGGGTACAGGTGGCTTTATATGGACACAAGGGGCTGCCACACATGTGGGGCACACAACAACCACATTCAGTCTTAGGTTTGCACACTCTTGAGCTACAGGCTATGTAAATGCACCCGATTCATCACTGTGCAAGTATTTCAGTCATTCCAGAGATTTGTTGGATTTTCTGATATTTGTTTAGAAAAAGGAAGGATTTCCAATACCTTAAACGTTTTGATTTGTATAAAAGATCAGCTGGAAAACATGTCTTGCACCTCCCATAAAGAGAGAGCGGCATGTTCCAAAAAAAGAGTTCTTAAATTCTAGCATGCAAATATTCTATAAATAATAATGTCAGCTCTCCAAATCTAGTTTTCTTTTCTTATAGTTACTCTTGCCTTTACTGCAGTAATGGAGACTGTCAGTAGGAATCTTAAATTCACTCAGGAGCTAAAGAGTGTCTGAGAGTTTTATCGTATTGATTGGAGGGATGTTTTGTGGCCACCACTAGTATATCAAGCCCACCAGCTGTTATACCTTCCATTGCTTGACAGGGTCCCATGAAACCTACCTGGAAGTTTATGGAGTTCTCATTTCCTAAGATGGAAGAAATTGCATTTAGAAAAAACCCACAAGGGACTTACAAACTTGAGGAAATAGCACAGGTCAGACAGTTAAGAAATAAAGAAAAAAAAGGTGGACATAAATAAAAAGCTGTTGGCAGAGCCAGGTGCTATCGTGCTTCATTATCAGTTTCCCAGGGAAAAATATTTTTGTACGTCAGGTCAGAGTTGAAGGAGGAAGAGAAGGCAGGTTGCTCTGGCTGTCATCCCATGAGTATGCCTGTGTCGTCTCGATTTAATATTAACATCATTTGGGGAGATTAACGTGTAAGCTACACAGTGCTTTATACTAATCAAAATATGTGAAGAAAATTAACACAAAGTCTTTAGTTCTCCTCGAGGGAAACACTTTTTAGCGTTGTTTCCAGTTGATTTAGCTTTTAAATGAGTAAGGTTATAATTGGTAATTAAGCTGGCTGCATTTTGGGCATACAAATGAAGACGAAAAGTGATGTTGCAGCTTCTGAGAGGAAAATGAGAGTAAGCATATGGGAAGCAAATGAGGCTAATATGACACAATTCACAGCTTCATTAACATCAGCATGTGAGTCAGGCAGGCTCCCCTCAATATTAACACTACATTTGCTGAACTTCATCATCAGGTGACAAGCCTAAAGAAAATGAAGAGGTAAAGCATAGTTACTAGATGAGAAAAAGACTAAAAATAAGATACTTGTAATCCTCACTCATATTCTGGCATGCCAAGATGAGCCAGAGTCACACTACTGAGATGTGGAAGAAGATTTGGAGCTCTGTAAAGCTTAGACAACATATGAATCTGGGTTGTTTCTGCTACAGTTGCAAAGCAGCCATGAATATCACTATTCCTGCTGTTTCCTACAATAAAACATATTAATTCTCTGGCTTTGGTCAAATTTTCTGTATTAAAACACTGATTGAGAAGCCAGGTGACTTGCAGCAAGAAATAGGAAGCTTCCACACATCCAAGTGACAGACCATATGGAAAACTGAGAAACATAACAGCTGAATAGACTGCCAACCTTTGGGCCAAAACCCACTGAAATGAATAGGAGTCTTTCCATTGGCTTCATGAGGTTTTACATGATTGCACTGTATGTGTATCTGACGGCACCAAAATTTTGGATACTGGGAATAGGAGAAGTCACTTCGCAATAGCCAATTGTGATCTTCACTCTCTTCCAGCTGTACCTTACTAGTCCTTCCAACTAAGTACTAGTAATTTTGGTTCATCATACCTTTGTTGAGGCAGGTACTCCTCTCCAGATTTTGGTATTAATGTCTCTTGGATGCTCTTCCCAATCTGAGCAGTCTGGAACAGCTGCATTCTGGATGCCACTACATGCAAAACCTGTAGCAATTCACAAGAAAAACACAGTGCCTTGGCCTCTCCTACACTCAGTAATAGTTTGATTCTACTTATGAAATAGATTTCTAAATGCTAAAGAGCCAGAAAATCTCCAGGTCAACAGTCATTTTCTGGTAGGTTTTTTATAGCTTGTACAAAAATGTGCCCTAGATAAATATATCAGGAAGGATTGGGAATGAGTGAACTAGATTTTTAAAAAAGCTCTAACCAGACATATTAAAACCTGTCAGAGCATCAGGCGGACTTGTGAAATGTCAGGTCTGAATCCTGCATGTCTTGTGAATATAAACAACATCTAAGTAAACCTGCACTGAAAAGTAAGAGAAGTTTCATTCAGATTTTGTTTACAGTCCTCAAGACTTCATTAAGCCAGTTGTTACATTCACTTCAAAAAAAGTGGTAGTGCTATTTGCCATATCTGTTCACTAGTTTACTTTGCCAACAAACATCCTAAGTAATAAATTTCAGATGGTGTCTCATAGTAAGACCATTCCATATGGCTAGCATATAGCATTCCAATTTTTTTTATTTTTGGTCCCAATAAAGCTATGCTCTTTTTTTCAGTATGGGCAGGTGGGAGAGAGAGAGTGTATCAAAGAGGGATGGCAGGTAAAGTAAGGAAGTCAGAGGAAGAAATAATGAAAATATCTCACCCCTGGACACCTTTATGTCTGTTTTTTTGCAGACAGTGTCCTTGGCTGGCACAAAATTGTCTTTCAATCAGTAGACATTGCATCACTGTGATGTAAGAGGTGGCCTTGAGGGTTGCAGAAAAAGTTAATGAGTTCATAACTGCATTGCCAAAAGATACATCTGGTCACTTTATGTTTCAAATTACACGCCGATCTGGAAGGTCACATTCTGTTTTACTGAAGAAGAGCCAGAGCTGCATGCTAGTTACTGTGCAGCTTGCTCAAGTAGGTCAGCGCTACTGTGCTATTACTGTGGTGTGTCTGTCCTTTCTATTGCTCTAGTCCAAAAAGCATAGCTTATTTTTACTGAATTATAACTTTTTACATTATCTTTATTTACAACTAGAAATCTCCTGTAGATTCATCTACCTTTAATTCTTCTGATAATCATGATAACCCAGCATTTGCAAACTTTTATTCTTTTCTGAATGTTACAATGTGTATCATAGTAGCATGAAGAATTGTTATACTTCCGATTCATCCACCCATCCAAAATGGTGTGCTTTTTAAGTTGTTGCACAGAAGAAGAAAGGATCGCTCAAACTATACAGAAAATAACCAATGATTTCGGATGACCATAAATATCCTCATCGGATCAGCTACATGTGTGAGTCACTGATCACAATGTGCAAAGTCTGAAATGCAAGAAAAGTATAAAAATTGGTCCGCTGTCAATTATGTGGTGAAGTGACTGAACGCACTAGCCTTATTTATCTGATCTTTAATGGAGAAGTTTCCTATTCATGACATCGACGGTTATTAGGACATCATGTACTTTGCAAATACACTACTGCAAATATCCTGCTATTGAGCAGACTCTTCTGCCTGCTTGTATATATGAACAAGCTGCTCTGGCTTGAAGATTAAACAAATAAACCAACAGAGGATGCTAAGACTGTCTATGCTGAAGAGGATGTTGAACTAATTGTTACTGCAGGCGTTCCCTTACATAGACAGCTGTATATGTAGGTAACAATATTTAATTAAGTCTCTACCCATTGTAACATGTTCTGTATTACTTTAATGTATTTCTAGGCTACTTCTAAGATAAAGACATTTTGAGGAATTAGGATAATTTTTTTTCCTCAGGAATTCTGAAACAGACGGAAAATTAATGACAATATAGCAGATGCTGAGAGAATAAGCAGTACTAGGATGATAGCTGATGTCTTAACTACTGCCTTAAAATGCAGAGACGGGGAGCTTTGTGGTGTGGTAGTTTCATGAAGGAACTTGGTACTTACACTCCCCCTTCCCTGACAACTGGTGAGATAGCACTTGGAGAAATATGGCTCTCAGCCGGCTGCTCCCCAGCCAGGAAGAATAAAAGCGAAAATCCCACCCTAGCACAGATGTAGTCATGTTTGCTTTATTTGAGGAGCTTTCATGCTGATGGAAGTGGTGCTGGATGGCAAACATTAAAGAGACAGCTTGGAGAAGCTGCATCACAGCAGCAGTTTGATCAATTTAAGAATAGGCCATGGATCAAAGTTTTCCTCAGCATGAAAATGCTTACAACTCTGTTTAACAACAAATGCTCCTATTCTCTGAAATATCTTTTTCCATCTGTGTGCTGGAAGGGGAAAAAGGACTTCACTGAGAGGTTCAAATGAACAATTTATTTGGACTTCACTCACAGGTCCAACACGCCACTATTGCGGGTTCTGTGCATACAATGGCAAATACACTAGTGCAATTTAAAAGCAATTTGTGGAATACACTATTACAACCTACAAGTGATCCTGAAAAGTAACAACGTAAACCACAGTCGCACTACATATTAATATCTTAAAAGAGTGTACTAATCATGATCTTAATAGCATGCTATATACCATATGTATGTGTCTTAATCACTTACCCTCTCTCTCAGGTAAGGCCACTCAATCCCTGGGAAGTTACCCTGTACAGCCTCCTGGACAAGGTGGGAAAGAATCTCCTACAGGCCAGCTGTATCATTGGAAGATTCCCCATTTTTCTCCCCAAACCTTACGGTTTGTATTTCCTGATTTGATGGGGATGCAGGATTATGCCTGAGTGGATTACACTCTCTGGAATATTTGTCTCTGGTGGTGTGATGGCTCCTTAGTTTCTGTTGCTAATTTTGTGATGTCTAGCACACAAAGTCACCTAATAGTGGTGGGATGGGACGGGGCGTTTTGTTTGTTGAGTATTCAAGGTCTCATTCAGGTTTCAGTTCTTATTGTGATGCAATCTTGAGACAACCCCAGGTTTGCAGCTCCCCCCATATTACCTCTGCATAGACAAGGCAAGACAAGAGATGAAGCTGAGTCAGATGACAACTCCCTGCATCTCACCTATTGTGCTCTGAAACAGGTTTGGCCGGATGCTTCCATACAAACTGATGCATATGTAATGATACAGTTCTGTTCTGGAAAAAGGATCTTTGATGATTGCTGATACATAAATATAATTTTTATGTAAATATTAATATTACATGCTTTACACATTACACAAAAAACTACATTAGATAATAGAGATTACATAAATGTATTTCTATTTCCCTTAATATCAGTCTGTAGCTACCAGACTAATATCAACCTAAATCAATAATCAATTCAACTGGATCATGTAAACCTAAATCTTCATTACTATGGACTCTATGCAAGCACTGGTAACGATGGATGTAAACATTGCCAAATTAAAATAGTACATTCAGCACTCACTCATTTTGTGATGTGGCCTTTGGCACAAGCTAATGAAAAATGCCTTCTGAATATTGTTAGTATTTGGTTTTGTAGGTTGCCTACTGTTTATTGTTTTCTACTATTTGTTAATGTTTATAAGACAGCAAGTATGATATGATGACTAGACAAGCAACACTCAAAGACTGCTGAAGTCCTGGGGATTTTGTAGTATAGGTCCATACTTGTCCATGTACAAGTATGAGTGAAATCATCATTTTTGACACAACACTAAGCAATATCCAGAAGCTAAAAACAGGCATTTTAGACTAGAAATAATTTGTGTATTAATAACAGTGATGAACAGACCACTGGCCTGATTTTTAGTGATAATTCTCTATAATAATGGGAAACTGGCCATCTTAATAAAAATTGATGGCCTTTGTAAAGCCCACAACTCTAGCAACTAATCAATCCACAAGCTCGAGAAAAGCATTTTTGGATTTTATCCCCGAGCCTGGGCTATCCACAATGTCAGACTGGACTACTGCAAACATCCATCGTAGCACTGAAGATCATACAGAGACTGATCTGTCACCAGCAGTGGGAATAAGCTAGAGCTGGTATTTCTCCAACGACCTATTGTTCTCCACATTTTGGAGAGTTTGCTCTTTAATGCATTACATTCCCAAATCACTTGGTATGCAAAAATATTAAACTTGTTAAGTGGTTAAGCAGACATATGATATTCGCTTTTTATTTAAAAAAAAAAATCTCTTCCAAAAAAAGTGAGACTTATGTGATCTGGAAATCTATCAATCTGAATGGTTTTAGTAGCTCTAAGTATAGTATTTAATATAATATTGGAAATAGGGTATGGTGACTACCAGTGATAGCATCTGAATAGTGCTATAGCTTATAAGAATGACTAAGACAATAGAGCATTAGCTAAGAAGGAAAAGTTAAGAAAATACCTGAGGTGCAAGACAAATGTGAATTTAGGCTTCCCACAGGCACAAGGCAGATTAGAAGCAACAGCCTGAAGGCCAAATAGCAAATAAATTTGCCACCAGTTTGGTATGAGTGAATTTACCTTATTTATATTCAGATAGAATCATAGAATAGTTTGGGTTGGAAGGGACCTTCAAAGGTCGTTTAGTCCAACCCCCCTTCAATGAGCAGGGATGTCTTCAACTAGATCAGGTTGCTCAGACCTGATCCATCCAACCTGACTGTGAATGTTTCCAGCGATGGGGCATCTACGACCTCTCTGGGCAAGCTGGGCCAGCATTTCACCAACCTCAACATAAAAAATTTCTTCCTCATGTCTAGTCTGAATCTACACTCTTTTAGTTTAAAACTTGTCCTATTGCAACGGGCCCCACTAAAAATGTTGTCCCTATATTTCTTACAAGCCAACTTGTCATGGTTTAATCCCTCACCGCTCGCTCACCATCCCTTCCCCTGACAAGAGAGAAGAGGGAGAAAAGGAGGAGAAAGGAAAAAAAACTCATGGGTTGAGATAAAGACAGTTTAATAGAACAGTATTAGAAAAGGAAAGATAACACTAATAAGAACACTAATGACAACAACAACAATAATAATAATAATAATACCAGACACTCTCACCATCCAGTGAATTGGCAGCATCCAGAGCAGTGATCACGGGTTTCTGCCCCCCAACTAATCCCTATTATATAATGAGCATGACATCTAAGGTATGGAATATTTAATTGGCCATTCTATTGTTCTCTCTATTCCTCTATGGGAAGCTGAAAAAAAAGTCCTTGAATAATGTAAACATCATTTAGTAACAACTGAAAATACTAGGTATTACTGACATTCCTTCCACTGCAATCACTAGAAAGGGAAATTAACTCTTTCCCAGCTGAAGCAACGACACTCCTTTGAGTACTGAAAGACTGCAATAAGGTCTCTCTGGAGCCTTCCCTTCTCCAGGCTGAGCATCCCCAACTCTCACAGCCTATCTTCATAGGAAAGATGTCCAAACCTCTGGTCCTCTTGGACCCACTCCAACAGGTCCATGTCTTTCCTGTTCTGAAGACTCCAGAACTGGATGCAGTACTCCAGGTGGGGTCTCACCACAGCAGGGTAAAGGGGCAGAATGACCTCCCTCGACCTGCTGGCCACCCTTTTGATGCAGCCCAGGATTCAGTTGGCTTTCTGGGCTGTGACTACACATCGCCGATTCATGTCCAGCTTTTCATCCACCAGTACCCCCAAGTACTTCTTCTCAGACCTGTCCTCGATCCTTTCATCCCCCAGACTGTACTGACACCAGGAGTTGCCCTGACCCACAGGCAGGACCTTGCACTTGGTGTTGTTGAACTTCATGCAGCTCACACAGGCTTACTCCTCAAGCCTGTCCATGTCCCTCTGGATGGCATCCCTTCCCTCCAGTGTGTTGTCTGCACCACACAGCTTGGTGTCATCAGCAAACTTGCTGAGGGTATACTCGATCCCACTGTCCATGTCGCCAAAAAAGATGTTAAACAGCACTGGTCCCAGTACCGACCTCTGAGAAATGCTACGTCATCACTTGGACGATGAGCCATTGACTGCAAGTCTTGGAGTGTGACCATCCAGCTGATTCCTTAGCCACCGAGTGGTCCATCCATCAAATCCATATCTTTCCAATTTAGAGACCAGGATGTCGTGTGGGACAGTGCCAAATTCTTTGCACAAGTCTAGGGAGATGATGTCAGTGGCTCTTCCCTTATCCACCAATGCTACAACCCCATCATAGGCCACCAGATCTGTCAATCATGACTTGTCCTTAGTGAAGCCATGTTAACTGTCACCAGTCACCTCCTTATTTTCCATGTGCCATAGCAGAATTTCCAGGAGGAACTACTCCATGACCTGCCAGGCACAGAGGTGAGACTGACGGCCTGTAGTTCCCCAGGTTTTCCTTTTTTCCTTTTTTAAAAATGAGGGCCCCCTTTTCAAGGCAGTATGAACTTCAACAGACTGACGTAACTTCTCAAATATGATGGACAGTGGCTTGGGAACTTCATCTACCAGTTCCCTCAGGACCTGCAGATGTATCTCATCAGGTCCCAAGGACCTGTGCACCTTCAGGTTCCTTAGATTGTCTTAGATAGTATAATAATATCTGATTACTTTATATAAATTAAGATATTTTTATATTATTGATTAAGACAATATAAGGACAAGTGAAGTACCCCAAGTTTTCCTCTGTCCTTAATTCTACAGTTCACGCAGAAGTTCCCAGCTGCGGATGTCCAATCTTGCCTGACGTGGTCACTGAATTTAAGAGAAATTAGATCAAATTTCTGTCCTAGTTGGTAATTTTCTTATCAGTATTTTACTGGAATTAAAAATTTTACTTTACTAAATACTACAACTTTTTCTTTATTCTTGACCTATTTTCTTGTTTCACATCTGTTTTTTTATTTTCATTCTAATTTCACATAGTCATCATTTGTTTACATTTCGTAGTACTGAAGAACACGAATTTTTCATGTCATATCTGTATCATGTAACTGTTTATTTTCATTGTATTGCATGGTTGTTAAGTAAAAATATTTTCATCTGTTACCAGGAGAACCAGAGCTCTTCAGGGAAAGTTTCCAGGGCACATGTGATTTCCTGGTTAATTTCTGGGGGCCAGCAAATCAGAGTCCCTCACTGCATGTTAATGAATATCTATGGTGGCCTGGTCTGTTCAAAGAATACATCTATCCACTCATCCTCCATATTGGCTGTTACTTTTTTTTTAGATATTTCTCCAATTTCAGCCATATTTGTCAGAGAGACAAAAGTCTCAACCTTTTTTTTTCAAATTTAATGGAAGTGGATACCTAGGGTGTGGAGATCTTAACAGTGGCCCTACACAGGAAAAGAGTACAGTGTGAAATTATAAAACACTTACCAAGTACTAGAGATGTGTGAGGGAAGAGATGTTTTGAACCCTAAGACAATCTTCCACATGACTTTATTCCTTCCTACACACCAGAGTTTACTCACAGGATACAAAGGTGTAAGAAATTTTATTAGTACCAATGCTTACAAAACTCTATGCTAATTCTCTTTTCTGAATAAATTAAGTTTGAATGAATTCAGTATGAATTAAGTCTGGCAGTAAAGATGGTAGTCAGCAATACATCTTTGGTCCAGTTGTAGACGCAAGTACCTTTCCCAAATAGATCAAAAGTACAAGGCAAGAAATAAGGCAAATTCGTTTCATTTTATTCTAGAAATCTGCCTCCAATGTGACAAGACAAGCAGATACAGTTATCTGTGCTGGGCTTTTCTTATGTCCTAAAAGTGTTCTCAGAGCTGTTCAAGAAGTACAAGTACTGCTACGGATTAAATCATTAAACTAGACATTTCTGAACTTCCCAACCTGAGGCACCTTTTGTTTTCTTCAGTAGTCTGGTTTGCACTTCATTAGATATACCTATTCTGAGCGTTTGCTCAACAAATAAAAATTTGTTCAACAAAAGCCCAAGGCACGTGTTAAAAGGTAAATTTAGCAGCCATCACTTCAAAAAAGCTGCATCCTTATGACACTCCCAAAATTACAAGGAGAATATTAAGTGTCTGTTGCTGCTTCTGAGAAATAAATCAAATATTAATTTGATTAGGAGGGCAAGACTGTGTAACATGGGATTTCTACTCCTGTATCACACAGCTACTTGAGAAGACAGAGGTACACATAGCACAGACGTACTCAGCCCCTTCTCTGCTTTGGAGAAGTCTATAGAGCAAGAGCAGAGAGAGACAGGAACTTGACATCCCTGGCGTCTACAGTCTCTTTCCTGAGGCTATAATGGTCATGGTGATGGTCAGCAAATCTCTTCCCACATGACTGTCAGACATTGCTCTTGGAGCTTCAAGGGAAAGGGTGACCACTAAGTTTCCTCTCCACACCACACATTTTCATTTGATCTTAATGTAGAGCCCTTCACTCTGTAAAATGGAGGGGATAGTCAAGCCCTGAACCATGAATATCATCATGTCAGGCACCTAACTGTGACTTCTCAGCAGAGAGACAAATAGAGAGGCAACCTCAGAATATGGTTCAGATTAATCCAGGTTTCTGCAGTTGCATTTACAAAAAAAAATAAAAATCAGAATGCTGTTTTAAGATATTTTAGGGTTAAAAAAGAAATAGATATAATGCTCATTAAATAGAACCAGCAGGCATCTAATTTGAAATGAGATTAGTTCCCCAATCCTGCTGTGCTGTTTTCATGTACATGGATGGATTAACAAAACAGTTTGGATTTGAGCACTTTTTTCCCCCTCATTTCAGTTCAGGACTGTCAGTCACTACTTTTTCCTGAGTTTGCTGACTAAAACTTTTAATGAATCCATCAATGAAAATTAGGCCACTGCCAACAATAAGCCTAATACTAACTGACACTTTTTGGAGATTAAGGCTCAGCCCTTACATACAGTGATGTGTCATTTTAATTTTAATGAAGTAAAAAGATACCACTAAACACAGCCTTTACTTCTCATTAAGTTTAACAGAAACAGCATATATATTGGGCAGCTGCATGGGGCACCATCTGCATTTTTCAGAGAGTGATAAACTGAATCAATAAGATAGAAATCTAGCATGGTCAGGGATGGGGTTAGGAAAGCCAACAACCACCTGGAGTTGAATCCAGTGAGGATTGTGAAGGACAAGAAGAAGAGCTTCTACAGGTACATCAGCAGCAAAAAGAAGACTAGGGAAAATGTGCGCCCACTACTTCATGGGGCGGGGGATCTGATGACAAAGGCCATGGCATGCAATGCCTTTGAGTACCAGTAAAGACCAGCCTGCAGGAATCCCAGGCCTGTGATACTACTGAGAAAGTCTAGAGCAAGGAGGACTTAACCCTCAGTGGAGGAGAATCAGTTTAGGAAGTATATAAACAAACTGAACATACCCAAGTCCCTGCAACTTGATGGTATGCACCCATGACTGCTGAGGTAGCTGGTCCATGTCACTGTGAGACCACTGTCAACCACCTTTGAAAGGTGGTAGCAATCAGGAGAGGTTTCTGAGGACTGGAAGAAAGCAGATGTCACCCCTATCTTCAAGGAGGGCCAGAAGGAGCATCTCTAGGAAAGAAAAGGGAGAAGGAACTACTTAATGGATCAGTCTCTTCTGATATCCTGTTAATGAGCAGTTTCAGGATTAAAAAAAAAAAGGGGGGGGACAGTAGCATGAAGATGCTGTTCTCCTTGCATTTGCTGCTACAGAAGAGTGTAGTATGAAGACAGCATATTCTGTGTTCTAATAGCACAACTAATGCTATCAGTTCTGCAGGTAAGAATAGAGCATTTGATAAGATACTGAAACACCTATATACTTCAGAAGCCACACCTTAATCTGTATAGTAAATAGTGATATATATCTTTCTGCTCTCTCAGATAGGTAACTATCTTGTGTGCTTTTCAGGTTGATATGTCAACATGTGGAAAGCCATTAAAGACCACAAAAGTTTCATAATGCTGCATTTATGTTGTTACAATATATTATCACAAAAATATTCCTTATCCAAAATTGGGGCTTTCTGTTCTAGCCAGTGGTCCTCATGTTTGGGGAGCCAGTGGCACTCAAGCACTTCACAAAATTTCTCACCTAATATTATATACTGATTAGCCAGAACTTTAATGAAATATTTACTCAAGCAACATAAGACTGCGGACTACTTAAGATGGTTTTCAGCAGACCAGTTTGACACCCATAAGGCTTTGGTAACAACTGCATAAATAATTGTAATGAAAGGAAGACTAGAGTTCATAGGTTTGGAAAAATACAAGGAGTAGAACAACTGGGTGAATAGCATTGGTGAAGAGAATGAAGGGTACAGAGCACAATGACTACATTTTACATGTTCAGCTCTGGGCAGCAGCTCTAAGCAATGATGCAGAAATAAGTCTTGGGTGAGATAACCACGTGAACTAATTCCTTTAAAGTTTGCAAGGAACATCCAGCAAAGGAGGAGGTATTTTGTGAAAAGGCCAAAGGTGATTGTGTGAGAACTACACTAATGAGACAGTGAAGGCTAGCGTTACTGACAGAGAGTACATGATGGCTGATGCTCAATGCGACATTAAAGCTGATTCAGTACAGGGTCTATTGATCAGAAACTTTGAAGAGGACAATGAATTTGCCTTTGATGCTGCTGAAACGGAAGAGGAGAGAGACATAGACATTATGTCAGCAAGGAAGATAATCCCCACAGTGCAATTGTGAATGAGCTTTTGGAGAACAGAGTGGAAGTCCCAGGAGTTAGGGAGAGAAATTGATAACAGCTGAGGTGTGAAGTGACAGGGGCACTATCAGTCAACCAGACTGAATCTTCTAATTGACATGTAGGAAGAAACAAGATACTACAGACATAGTCTTCATGTATAGATATAGAGAAACTGCTATCCTGCAAGTGGTATTAAAATTAAAGGTCTAAATGGCTGGAAGGACAGTATGGCATTCACAGGAAGAGGGAGAAAGAGAGGTTTGTGAAAGAAAAACCAGGTCCTGAATGTACTGTGCCAAGCATAAACTGTGGTAGGTGCCTTCAAGGAGGTGGCAACACGGCACTGATTTGGATTGGGTGTGGAAAGGCAGGCCAGCGATAGAGATGCGGAACCATGAATCACCAGAATAAGATGTGAGTCAATGCCAAGTTCATGGGTAAGAGAACTAGAGACAGGGCTCACAGCTTTGGGGGACTTTGGGGGATGTATTACAGATCCTGATTAAAAGCTGATTAACAAGAGAAATAGAAAAGAATTAGAAGACACATTGGACAAAACCCAAGAGCCAATATGAAATCTTGATTTTAGAAATGATGGAATGACTTACACTGTCAGATAATACTGAGAGGTCAAGAGGGACTAAGGTAGAACAGAAGGGCTGAGATTTGGGCAGGAGGAAGGTGTGCTCCATTTAGGAAAGCACTTTCTGTGACATGCAGACATCCACGAATTGGTAGATTGTTGTGACGATCAAGGAGGAAAACAAGGCTGTGCCAGAAACAAGGCTATGGCAGTAGACAACACATTCAGTTAACCTTGAAAGAAAAAGCATTAAGGAGCTTTAAAGAGTGCTGTTGATGATTAAAGGGGCAAGAGGCAATATAAAGGATCTTTAAATCTATGGATGAAAAAGGAATGCATAAACACCACTTAGAAATTAAGTGTTATTTCTTCATTATAATTAATCAACAAGATCTTGTTGGGATTAGGAATTGTATTTTTCCAAATAAAAAAGTGGGATGAACTAGTTATTATGAACCTTTTCACCAGAATGTGAAAGCACAAAAGTCACTCTCCCTCCCCTGTCTTCCATTCCTGACTTGTTTGAATAGCCACATACTGATTTAGTATGTCTCTGACCCACCGTAGCCAGCAACCTGCCATAAGCTTTTGTTTGTAAGACAAGAATTGTTGTTGCTCCACACACATGCTGTGACTCAGGAGTAATGTTAGGTTGGCTCAGCTTCCTCCATTTTGTGGCCTATTAGATGTACACAGTTGCATTTCGTTTTTCTAACCTCAGAAAATATAGGACATGACTTTCCAAGGAATCATTTTTCACATTAGCTGGATATTTAATTTCAGGGGATGATCATGAAGCCAAAAAACTTAAGAATGAGCAACCTCTCCTTTTCTAGCTGTTTTACCGAGATGACATCTGTGAATTAGACCAGTGGAATCATGGTTAGCTTCTAACATTTTACTTAGTAGCGTCTCTTCAAGTTTGGTGCTAAGTTTATTGACTGTCCAGAACAGGCCTACATCTTCCTCTTTCTCTGACTGAAGAACTAAAGTAAATTTCCACATGACTTTAACAAAGCTTAACAAAGTATTATGAAGGCATGCAATTCAGTGAGTGCAAGAAAATTATGATATAAGAGATAAAGACTGGTGGTTTGCTGTAGCATAGACAGAAATGCTCTACAGAACGAGCAGTGGAGAGATTAGATGGTTTCATATGGCAGAACAGGATGGACATGGAGAAAAGTGACTGAAGGAAAATGGTCATAAGGGGAAGAGAAAGACCAAAAAAGGCAGGATAAGAAAGACTTCGGCTGTCTTTATCCACACATTCATGTGATTGGCTTCAGTAGTCTCTACTTCTGCTTTCTACTCCTCCTGCCATCCTGATGCTTACCCTGCTGTACCACAATGTATGTCTGGGCAATCATCAAGTGAACTGGACAGGAATCTGATTGATATTGGTTACTTTTCAGCACATAACCCAACAGAAATTAAAATAATAGGGAGGGGGAAATGGGTAGAAGCAGAGAATACTTCAGCTAGCACTGCTGCCAAAAGGAGGATCATGGGATCATAGTCTGGAGTGAAGATATAGCAAAGGGACTGAATAAATGATCAGATGGACTAAGAGCAAGAGACAAGACTGGTGATGTTACATCGAGTTTGATTCAATTGCAGACTGCAGAAAAGTCAGTCACATTCCAACCCCAAAACTAGCAATAAAGTAACTGAAGATATAGTCATTTCAATATGCTGATCAAGAAAAGTTTTGGGTTTGGTTTTTTTTTTTTTCTTTTGGATCACCTCAGTGATTCAAGTCACCTTGTAGAAGCCCCAAGTTCATCAGATACAACACAAAGGAAATGGCAGGAAAAAGGAAAGTGGAACTACCTCTCTTCAATCAGGTTTTATATCACGCACTAATGGCACTAAGACTAGTCAATAAGGTTTCAAATAATAGAAAAGTGAAGTCAAAAGAGGACTAGGAGAATAAGAAGAGATAACAGGTACAAAATAGAGGAGTAAAGATGGGGGGGTACAGAAAAGTATTTCTATCTATATTTATTCAGTCTTCCAGGGATGAAAGATAAAATAATCTAGGAAAGGTTAAAGAACACAGAAACCAGAAATCTGCAAAAAAAGACAGCAACAAGTAAAAGGAACTAGGAAAAAAACCACCAGGATAACAAAAACAAACAAACAAACAAACAAACAAACAACAACCAAACAAAAAAAAAATCCCAAACAAAACAAAAGAGAAGAGTTGGAGAAAATGTTTGTGTTTATTAGCTGCACACAGACAACTGCCTGAAGAACATGAGGATCTGCCAGAGTGCCTGGAACAGCCTCAGTCACAGGACCTACAGAGGGAAAAACATCCCCAGGCCCAGGGGAGAGCAGAGTGAAGACTGCAGAGAGGGAAGAAAAAGAAGTCAGGCTGATTTTGAAATGTTACTTTTCAAAGCAGGCAGAGCTACCGCACCCAGACTGTGAGTTTCAAATTCAGTGGGCTATTGAGACTCAATAGCCTTTGGATCTACATCAGATTCTAGAGAGGAAAATACTGAAATATTTGTAGATTTTATAATCCTCTACCATCATCCGCACAATCTCTCTTCCTGTTTCTAAATCTTCTACCTCAGGCTGACATCCTTTTTTCTGTCTTAATATTGCTTTCACAGTGAAGTCAGGCTGCTGCTTCTTCGCCACTTTTCATGTGTACCAAAACCAGCAGATGACGAGGGAATAAGGAAATGCAAGCCCTCTCCCAACTCCAGTCTCAGCCCATGGGAGAAACGATTTGAGGAAGATTTGGGATGAAATAGTCTGTCATCCTCCAACAGAAGCAAATCTAAAGTCAACTTGCTACTTAAGAGCTGTGAAGAAGGGGACTCTAGCACAGTGTGGGATTTCTTTTTTCTTTCTTTTTGATAAAATTGAAGAAAATGCCTCAAGAAAATACAGCGAAAGAAAGAATAAAAACTCCAGAGACGTGTTTTGATGTAGGAGATTCTGGAAGATTATTTTGCTCTTTCATAAATAATCCTACTTTGACACATTCAGGAATGCGTGGTACGTAATTTCCATCAGCTGCGGAAATTCTCAAGTCGATACGATCTATCAGTTGCGGCTTCGTCTACGAACGGCGAGCGCAGACCTGGCTTGGTTTTACTTTCCTTTCAGGACATAGTTAACAGCCTCTACTCGCTATTTTCCATCACGTCGAAGACGTGTACTTGTGACTTTTAACGTTTTTTCTGTCTTAAGCACACCCTCCTTTCTCCTCCTCATCTTTTTCCTTTCACGCACACAAACTTTTAAGCCTGTGCATCGGTAACTTTTTTTCTTTCCTTCCTCTGTAAGTAGACAAAGATAAAAATAACACCAAACCCCGAGGCGCGGGTTTATTCCTTTTTTCCTAGAAAACTCAGATTAGAGCGATCCCACCCTGAGCCGCGCAAGGACGTAATTAAAATTCAGCACGGATTTCCCAGCTTCGTTTCCTCCCTGCCATTCAGCGACCTCTCCCCCCTCTCAATTCCCACACAGAGGTTTTTTTAATTATATATTATATTTTTTTTCACTTCTAACAAAGCCTAATCACCGCGCAGCCGGAGCGCATTCCGTATGACTTATCTCCAGCTAATTACATGTAAATGTGCGCTAGGAAAACTGCAGAATTAGGCCCCAAACGACAGACAAATACACCCCCTCCTTCTGCCCGCGCCCCCGGGGCGGGGCGGGGCGGGGCGGGGCGCGGGGGGC
>JAOXJM010000001.1:106220512-106230941 GCA_026413425.1 Tringa solitaria | reverse complement strand
GAGGCCCTCCCCTCACCCCTCCCCGCCCCGCCCCCGTTCCCCCGCGCTCTGGGAGAGCCCAACTGCCGCCCGCGAGTAGGGGAGATCCCGGGTCCCGTGGCCGCCCGGAGGGGCAGGGAAGCAGCCAAAGCCTCTCCTTTCTCCCGCCTCGCCGCCCTTCATTCCCTTTCTCCGACTCTCCCCAGCCGGTGAGGCGCGGCGGAGCACTGCCTCTAGGGCTTCCCGTCCTCCCGCCCCCCCCTTCCCCCCCGTCCCCTAGGAGCCTTGGTCTCGGCCGGAAGCGGCGGGCGGTGCCTGGCGCCGAGCTCCGGCGGCGGAGGCGCTGGCGGCTGAACAATAGTGGAGCGGGGCGCTGAGGCGGGTCGGCGGTGGCGGGGAGCGGCGTAGCGCGGAGCGACGCGGCGGTGAGCGAGGCCGGGGCGAGTCTGTCGGTGGCGGAGCGTCCGCGCCGCCGGTGCGCGGAGCAGGGTGGGGTGAGGAACCTAAGGACGAGGTGGGGAAGCGGGACGGGACGGGGCAGCCGCCGGGGGAGGGAAGGGGTGCGAGGGCGGGGAGGCGGCGGGAGGGGCTGGGGCCCCGCCGTGCGGCCTGCTCCGAAGCAGAAACTTTCCCGGGACGTTCCCTCCCGTCTTCCCTCGTTGTCCCGGCGTGTGTCGGCGGGGCCGGAGCTGTGTGTGGGGGCGGCGCCTGGTGCTGCCCGCCGCCGCCCAGGTGCGGGGCGGTTGGGCTGGGTGGCGGTTGGAATAACGGTCGCCTCTCCTCAGGGCACTATGAACGAGGAGCAGTTCGTGAGCATCGACCTGGATGATGACAACGTCTGCAGCGTCTGCAAGCTGGGGACCGAGAAGGAAACGCTCTCCTTCTGCCACGTTTGCTTCGAGCTGCACATCGAAGGTACCAGCTTTTAACCGCCGGCTGTCGCTCGGGCGGGCTTCCTTCATGGGCTGCGTAGCCCGCAGCTGAAGGCAGATTGAGCTTATCTGTGAAGCTTTCATAAAGGCTTAGGCCGGAAAAACGTGTGTCTTTGGAAAGTTTTCTTGCTGGCCAAACTAGTTCATTAGGTTCTTAAATAGCCCTTTTCCAGTAGAGGTGGGTGCTCTCGCTGCTCTGGTGCCTCCTCCTGTAGCTGTAAAGATGTAACCCCGTCTTTCGAGAGCTTCTGAAATGCCCTGGTGTTAATTTCACCTTCTGGCTTTCGACCTCTGATGTTAATTCACATCAGAAGAAGTTCACGGTCTGCCTTTATTCAGCGTTTTGTTCAGTAGTTAGAGGGCTTTATGTATAAAACTTAGTAGATTACAAATTTTAAAGCCTGATAGCTTTTTTGAAGCAGATCAATGTTTCACTTCTGCTAGAAATAATCAGAGGATTATTTGTTTTTACTTCCGTAAGGTGATAATACACGTAAGATGATAAAACTGGGTTCCTTTTCAAAGCTTCTTAAAGCTTGCAAATTCTAAAGTATGAATTTTGGCCATCCTTTAAAAGACTAATCTTGCAATACCATTTTGGCCTCCAGAATGTTATTTTTAAAATTTTAAATCTTCTTTTGCTAAAGAATTTACCTGTTTTTTCCATATTTTTCATGTATGAATCAAATGCTGGGCATGAATGAGCAGTAGATTAATTATTTCCCCTTTTTAAGTAAAATCAGGATTTTTTTGAGTGTATGTATATTGTTGCCTGATTTGGGTGCTACAAAGTAATTTGTTCCAGTTATATTAAGTGGTATTTACCAATTGTACATGCATATGACTACCTAGAGTAATCTATATTGATACGGGGCAATTGAATATGAAGATCTTAACACTGTTACGTGAATAGTCCCATTTCTTGATGACAGGTAGTGATATTTGCTGTGTCTCTCATATATATGATGAGAGTACACTAAAGGTCTTGGGATCAAGCCTTTCTGCATGGAAAGTGCTATGAGATACGAGCACTGTACCCGGTGGTTTAGTTCCTTATTCTGAACCCTAGAAGCGTAAAACTGACTGGAGTGTAGGAGGCTGTAAGGGTATGTATTCCATACAGTTTCTATTGTGTATCTGATTTTCAGTGTAGGTATAGGTAATAAAATTTTGTTCTTACCTTAGAGAAATTTGAAAAATGCATTAGCAAATTGGAATCACTTTTAAATACTGACTTAGTACTGTGCATTGATTTAAAAAAAAAAAAAAATTATAAAACTTAGGCCTTTGCTACCAGAGGCAACATATTTTAATCTGAGCAATGCTTTCATACTTCAGTAGTGTTTTGCATGCTTTATGCTTTTGTTTAGAAGAGACATGCTTGTGTATTTGTACTTCTTGATAAAACTCAGAGCAACTGTCTAACCTAAGACAACCTGTCAGTCTGCTTGAGTTTTCTTACTGCTTTAAACCAATAGGTTTACAATTCTCAATGTGGAGTGAAGGTGTTTCTCTCTAGGCTTTAAAATGAGGAAAAAAACCATTGCCATAATGACAATTAAGTACTTCGATTACATTCAGAATCTAGTTTTGTTCTGGAAATGTTGAAACAGATAAAACAGTGCATTTAAAAATTGGTGGGTGGTTTCTGTGCTCTGTTGTTTGAGAGAAGCTGTGAATTTGTCAAAGTTACTCGTTATGGATATTACTTTAGAAAATGATCATGTGTTTTAGCTGGAACAGCTTTTTTTTTTTTTTCTGGAACTTTTAAGAAGACTTGATAATAGTAAAGACTTAGTCTCTGCAGCAGACTACTTTGCATAATCTTCTAAATTTTCAGTTAATTTTAAAGGAAAGCTACTTGAACAAAATAGCGATGAAAGCTCACCTGGAATAACCTGAACCATTATATTCTTAATCTGTTGTGTTGCATAGTAAAAGAAAATATCTTTGATCATTATAGCATCAAAATACCTCAATATCTGATATTCTCTCTTCCATATACCACCTTGAAAAGATGTGCTGTTACTACTTTTATAGGGAGAGGAAGCTTAGGGGCTGCAGAGGCTGCGTAAGTGACTACAAAGAATCACGATAAGACCTTTTAGCTGAAACACTGCATGAGCCAGCCCTTTACTATATCCGTGGTCACACTTTTCCTACTTTTGACACATCTACTGTATTCCTGTATTTGCCTGTGACAGACTGTGATATATACACACCTAAAATAACAATCTTTTGGCAGCCCTGGGTAGGAAACAAAGTGGATAATTCACTAACTTAGAATGTTATACTGGATGTTTTCATATTAACCTCCTGCTTATATTTTAATGAAATTCAAATGCATTATAGCTACTCCTTGAACAGAATGAACTTTTAGTTCCATTAACTCTGTGGATGTGCTATCCCACAGTTATGAATAAGTGTCAATTTGACTAATAGTTTGCCTTTTTATTTAGCATCATATTTAAGCAATTAAAACATGTACATATTTTTTAAGTAATTCAGGAAGTGAAATGGGCTATTCTGAAAAGATACTCATGCAACAGCTAGGGCACTGCTTAAGGCTTGCTCATTTTTGGTGTTGATGTGTAACTTCTCCCTCGGTGAAGTAGGAAATAGCTGCTCTTCAAGAACAGGCAGGCTATTAGTCACAGCTCAGCATCTTGCAGGATGCTTCAGTACTCCCACTGTTTGCAGCACCCTGTTAACTTCCATCTGTTAAATGCTGTCTGTTTTAAGGAGAATGTATAGCGCCTCTTCCATCTTTCCTGACCATCCAGTTCTCACTAGGAGGTGGGTCAGGATAGAAGGGAGCATTGCAGATGCATGTGCAAGTGCACTCGGCAGTGTTAGTTTTATAGTTGGACTTGATGGTCTTAAAGGTCTTTTCCAACCTAAATGATTCTGTGGTTCTATGTATGAAATCCTGGAAGTAGATTTCCCAATTTCCTTTTTTAAAAGGGTGTCATATTCTAATGCTTTAACAAAACTCATGAGAACAATTCTGTTTCCCTTTATGCCAGTATCATAACTCCAAGCAAAGTTGTCTATGGTAAATCCAGGCACCTGAAATTGATCTAGCCCAAGGCTTAACCACCCAAACCTTGTCTGAAACAGGCTTTCTCAAATGTGTATAAACAAAAAACTACAAAAATGGAATTTACTTAGCTGCACTTAATTACATTATAGTTTAGTACTGGTGGTGAATCTTTGTGTCTTCTGACATCTGTGGGTTCAACATCTGTACAGGTTTGCGTGTAGTTGGTAATGTTGTTGATGGTCTTGGTTAAGTAAGATGAGTAATTAGAAATGAGCAAATCAGAGACCATCCCCATCTGTAATGACTCAACCGACTTCCTGGATCAGTGTTGTGATGTGTCTCAGCCTTTACCTTCCTGACATTGGGGTGGTTTTCTGTAACCTTTATTATGTTTGGACAATAGCATGTTAATGATACATAATTGGGGAAAAGAAAACAAACCCAAAATTCAAATTATTCTTGCAGTCCTTTATAGAAAAAGATTGCTATGCAGAAAGCTGAATCTATGGTCTGCCTTAATTAAAGAACTGCTGAGTTTCTGAATGAGGAAGTTAGTTACTGTGTCATAAACCTTCATGTTTCTTATCAGAAATCATGTCTCCGTCATAATTTTTTTTTAATAGTAGATTTTTAGGGTTTTAATGAAATGAAATGATAGTCTCACCTAAAATGTGATTATGGTTCTTGTAGAGTTCAGTTAATTCACAGAGATCACTAGTTTGAGTGCACTTTGGAGTTGAGCTGTGGTGTCTGTCCCAGAACTTGAGTGATGTGTATGGATTATAGGGTCTTTTTCTCTGAAGTTGACTGAAAGAGTGGTAGCCAAGGAAGGGGAAAACAGACATACAGAATAAACAGAAAGCCAAGATGCAGGTATAAACTTTCTCCTTCATCAACCTTCTCCTGTCATCAACCTTTCTCGAGCAGGGAAAGAGCAACCTTCTTAGGAGAGTTTAGTAGTGCAGATCTTCAGTCTAAATGGGGCTGGGGGTGTGTGGAGTGCCTTGAAAGGGTAGTACTTTTGTCCCTGATGGATTTGTTGTTTTAGTTCAGTTAGTTTAAGGACTAAACTACGCATAAATACTTTTATTGCAAAAAGTATTTATTCTTAAAGTTTAAAATACAGAAAGTACTTCCATATGAAATACTGAACTAAAATGTTGAAATGAAACTGATTCGGTACAGTGGTTTTAAAGTTCTAGGTGGGGTTTAGAATATCCTGGTGGTGTGGATCTGCTGACTTTTGATGCTGGCTTTTGTTTGCTTTGTGCAGGCAAAGTGAACATCAGAGATTGTTGTGTACTGTTTCGTTTTTCTGTGTAGGTGTCACAGGAGTAATCCGTGGATTGGAACAGGAAGTGTTTTAAATTCGTATGTAACTAGATTGCGTAAGCCAGGAAATCATGTGTTGTGTGTTAGTTTGAGACAAATTTCTTCTCCTTTTTAATTTCATTATAATATGGGAAAATGAACTCTGGTAGCAAATATATAATACAAACAACAGATCTGTAGTTATAAACTGGAGGGGGGGTGGGGAATAAATGAATGCGCAAAAATAGATGTGTGTGTGTAAAAGCTGTCTGTCTGTGTTTATATTAACAAAGCCCTCCGCCTGGTATGGTGTCTCTACAAGCTGCTTTGAAACGCCGGTTGTAGCGTTCCCACGTAAGAATGCGGTGCTGTGATTCTCCTGTTAGGAGGATGTAACCGTCTGGCCCGTGTTTCACAGGGCCCGCAGAGGTGGCTGGAGTGCTGAGCAGTGGTGCTGCCTGTGGTGCTGCTCGGAGTTCTTTAGGTGTCTTCAAATGGGAATGAGTTGTGCAATGCAGATGCGTCCTTTGTTAATGCATGCCTTGTGATCCTCTGGACAATGCCAGTGGAAGTCCTAGCTTCAGGAATTTAATACTGGAATGTAGTTATTCAAACGTAGGACTTGTCTTTGAAGGTTTCAAAGTTGAAAGTCTGTAATAATTACTCTTTAGTCTTACACTGTTTGTCCTAAATAACGTATCTATATTAACCTGGGTTTATGCTGGTATGTCTTAATGCAGAATTGTTTAAAAATCTGGGTTTCCTGAAATTCAAGGGTTTGTAACAGAGACAAAACCATAATAGAAAGGGAAAAATCTGACCGATTGAGCTGAATTTTATTTATTCTCTTGCTTATCTGGTGCTGCTAGCAACAATAACACTTTGGAGAATGGTAGCAGACAAGCAAACTGGCTTGCTTCCGTTTCTGTTTAAAGTTGAACAAAAGCTGAATAGCAAATAACAGTCTGTATCCCAAGTCTTGTAACATAAAAGAAGAGACAGTGTAAGTATCTATTCCTCTTATTTATGTTAATATAGTTACATTCCCATTGTCCTTAAAGTGCTGATAGGCTCATAGCATTTGAAGCACTTCTGGCATCAGGTTGGTGTATCCCAGTCTTGAGGTTGAGACAAAGGTGCTATAAGCAAATCTGTTTTATTGCATAGCTTTTTCTGTTAAAGTCTACAAAATCTTGTGTAAAATCCTCATTTTGTGTTCCTTATGTTTTATAAAAACAAACACAAAAAACCTGCCACAAAAAAAAAACAGTGGTGCTGGTCTTAAAAGCTATAGGCACTCGAATTTCACTTTATTCCTTCTTATACCCTACAGAGGAATATTTTGGAAACTGCTGTTTTAATTTCATTCTTTTCCAAAATATTACACATCCTTATTTTTTTTTCAGTGTTAATTAAATAATAACCAATAAAATATAATGTTCTGGCAACAAAAGCTAAAAAATTTCATTATTGCCCTTTAGGCTAGACAGATGAGAACTTGTTTCAAGGTAACATTTGCAGTCTGGGGTATGACTTATTTCTGCAAACCTGAATAGACTTGTGGAACTATTTGGAGTTTCCAGTAAAGCTCTTAATTATGAATTCAAGTCCAAACATAGAAGCACGTTCCTTAATTTTCTGTGTGCAAATCTGAGAGGTTTGTACATGCAAACAAGGAAATTGAGCAGTTAATGTTACTTACCTGGCATCATCCATAATACAGAAATAATGTTTCATGGTTTCTGCTGTCTTCAAGGTTAGTCTAATTGATTTTTCTTACAAAGTGTGAGACATCTTTAACATAGTAGTTCCTATAATAAAGTTTTCATAAGAATATATTGGCTTGTCTAATACAGTAGTATACTCTATTCTTAGTAAACTAGTGTATGAAGAACATGAATTTTGAAAATATGTTTAAAGGGTCAGTTGGATCTCTGTTCTGTCTTATGAACTATGTCTTTGTGCTAAAATACAAATCACTGCAGTGAGAGATCATTTGTGTGCACACTTGATGTATGGAATGTACTGGCTTTATGATATGAAAGTGAGGCAAGAACTGTAATTTATGAACAAGATAATATCTAGTCTTTACCATGTGTCTGGGTTTTTTTGGAAGTTAATAAATGGCACTGGCACTTTCCTTCTAGCTAATCTAATAAATCATAAGACTTAACTCTCAAATGAAATTGCATACCTACACTTAAAAATAGCAGTTGGGTTTAGGTCTTGTCAGGCAGATGTATTGGAGATAGACGTCTCTAATGATCCCATTTTTCCGTGTTGGCAGAATTGTACAACCGAAGAATACCAGTTTTCCCCACCCCTTTGTCACTTAGATGTGTGGGTAACTTGTCTTACATCATCATGGGCTGGTTTTATTTAATGCATTTTGAACAGGTCTTGGGATCTGCTTTTCTATTGCAAGACCTCCCCACCTCGTTCAGCAGTCTTAATGAGCAGACTAATACACAATAGTGGCTTAAAACTGATAGATAGGAACGTTTAATGTCTGGTGAAGTATTTCCCTGTGTGCTGCAGATCTTAGCCCTGTACACTAAGCAAACCACAAACCTAAGCTCCTCTGATCTGAGTGTTCCTGGTGGACACTAGCAGTTGTTCAGGAGCTGGTTGAACATCTCTGTTTATAGAGTGGCACCATATGTGTGTGAGGTGGACAGCTGAGGGGAGCAGCAGCTGGAACATTTCAGAACATGTGGTGAAAGCTGGGGCTCTTCAGATAGGCAGCCACGGACCTTCACAAGGATTCTTGCTTGCTTATAGGATTAAAGGAAAAAAGCCTAGGTGCTTACCACAAATATTTCTAGAGGTGACTGTTTAGGATGAGGTGAGCTGTGCCCGAGAAGTTTTTTTTCACTGACTGTGGGAGGCAGTCTCCATAACTAGCTAAAACTAAAAGTCAACTTTTCCTAAGTGTCCTGGCTTAAACAGAGAATTTTGCCCATGTTGCCACTACTATACAAAATTGCATTATGAAGTAAAGAATTTACTTTGCTTTGACTGTCAGCATGTACTTTACACAGCTGTGGAAGCTGTATGCCAACATGAGACTGAGAGGGCAGGTTATCTTTTCCTTTCTCTATATTCAGGTATAAGTCTTACCCAGAAGTATTTGTAAATATTTTAAAGGGACTTTAATATGGCTTTAACTAATGTTGTAGTACAAACTTAAAATTGACTATTCATGTGTCTAGAAGTATTCTTGTTAATTTTAATTCACTCAATTGTAAGTTCTGGCGTTTTTTTCCTGTTCAGCTGCTCAAGCTAAGGCTATTCACCATTGCAAAAACCATTAGTTTCCAACATAGCATTATAAATTGCTAAGAAGGAAATGCAGGCTTTCTTAACATTATTTTCAACTGATGAAGCTGAAAGACAAAATAAGGAGGTTTTAAAAAAAATAAAAAACAAATGAAAAAACCACACTGTGGAAGATAAACGTAAGCTAATGATCATGGATTTTCTTTTTTTAATGAAAACATTTGTTTGTGAAGGGATGTGCAGTAGTCTTGGTATTCAAGAGCATTCCTTTTGAAATGAACTTGTTCGTTATTATTATAATCTCCCAATAAGACAGTTATGCTAGCCAGCTTTATATAAAAATGTGAGCAAACATTTCAGCTTGGTTCTGTATCTTTATCATGAAGTAGAGTTATACATAATTTTCAAAGTATCAGTTGCAAAGGCAAAAATAAAATCTTTGTGGGCTTCTTCCCTTAAGAAAACAAACAAACAAACAAACAAAAAAAAACCCCAGAGCTTTAATATGATGGAAACTGACTTACTTTCAAGTACAAATGCTTTAAAATGGAGTAGAATGTATTAAGATGTGACTACACACCTGGTTATATGGTAAATATTCTCCTTGCTTTCTCCTGCTTTGCACTTATGAATAACTAGAAGTTACAGAAATGTGTACTACTTTATAAATTACCTGATTGCTAGTCATTTATTTACAAAATTATTTTGCGGGATTAGAACTCATTATGTTGAGAACTGTACTAAGGTGAAGGTAGAGTTTCTTGCATAGTTCAGAAATTGAAATATATAATTTAATTTTTTTTACCTTAATAGTAGGCTCTTAAATAAGCAACCCTTTCTTATAAGTGCTCAATATACAAAGATATTGCTGAGTAAAGTGAAAGAGTTCATATTTCATCTAGGACACGTGGGTTACCAGAATCAGAAGCAAATTACTTACTTGCATTCTTTTCTGATTTGTCTTGAGGTTTGGCATCATCCTGTGAATCTTGTTTACTTGAGGAATAATCTCTGGCGTGAGCTTATTTCCTAATGGCATCTACTGTCTTAAGTTAGCTAGATAGTGTCTTCTAGATATTACTGAATTTTGGTGGATTTTTTTTCTCTGCAGATAAAACTTTCCTGCTCTGGGAGGTTGTGGACTTTTTGCTGCTCCTTGAGGGTTTTTTCCTTCTCTGAAAAAATAAGTATGATGGATACAACATACTTGGACGTATTCTGCAATCCTATTCTTGGAAAGTAAGATAAGGGACAAATGTACACATGCATACTAATGTGGGAAAAAAAGCATTGAGGATGGTATAATTGCTCACGGGAAGAACCAGCCAAAAAATAAAAGGTTGAGGTGGATGTTAGCAAACAGGAACTCTGAGACAGAACTGAAATCCTGTGAAGATCCTCAGAACTGACAATACCTGTTTATCAAAATTAGGATATTACTTCTTGTAATGTACAGAAATCTTACCTTGCTTTATTTGTCTCTTTGTATATAGTGTTGAATTAAGTAATGCGTCTTCTAAAACTGAATCATCTTTATATGCCATTTCTTTGATCTATGTCAGTTTACCAGCTGGTAGATTTTTCCGCAGCTATGATGAAGGGAAAAATATGAAGTAATCCAAGTGGAGTATTAAGTCTTACCAAAGAGAAGTAGGCATCTTCTCTGCCTCATAAAACCGATGGTATTGCCCACAACAGAAGGACTTTTGTCAAAGAAACGTGCTCTGGCTTGCTGTAACACTGGTACGTCATTGCTAGTTTGTGCTGGCACAGCAGCTGCTGTGAATATTCAGCTCTCAGAATGTGAGTCCAGAAGGTTAGTGGCTGATGTTCACATTCTCTGTATAGGAAAGGACTAGTTGTCGAGGATTTTTTTTTTTGGGGG
>JAOXJM010000001.1:106202883-106220041 GCA_026413425.1 Tringa solitaria | reverse complement strand
TGGAAGAGTATTTAGACAGACCCTTTTTGGGTTTTTTCAGTAGAGTAAGAGATGGGGAAGGATGTAAATTCTGGTCTGGGGTGGGGATTTATTCTTCTGTACTGGAAGTGTTTTGTAATGCCTTGCTCTATGGTCAGAAATAGTGACATGGTTAATACGTGGCATATAAATAGCAAGACTTAGACTTCTGAAGTAACATTTTTTTCTCTGTAATAGTTACTAATTTCAGGTATACTTGGTGTTAGTGAGTTTTGATAAAATAGATTTCTTTGAGCAACGTGCCTTTGGAGTGGGGAAGTTAATGATGTTCAGAACTCTTTTAAAAGATAAGTCTTTCCTTCTGACATATTTGAGTAACCTTGAGCTTATAGATTAGACACAAAAATTAGACAGGGCTTCATAAAGTCATGCTGCACTTGTTTTGGCATAACTGAAATTGTGTGTAGTTTATTTTGTGTGGTCTCACACCTTTGTCTTATTGGAGAAGTAACATTATTCTCAGGGAAATAATGACAGAGAAAGCCTCAAAGGAATTTTTTTTTAAGTGTTCTAACACTTTTTTGTGCAGATATTTCTTTTGTGATTGCCCCAGAAGTAATACTGTTGTGTATACATGAGCAAATATAGTCTGACCTGCTTCTTCAGATGCACCAGGCAGAGAACCTAACTGCAAGAGACCATGCCTCTAGAACCAGCTCTGGGAAAATTTCGTTAAACTTGCAAGATTCATTTTTTTCTGTTTTTAATAGAAAAAAGGCAGTAGTTCTTTCCCTAGTTTTGGGGAAAGAGGGGATGTAGCATGTTGAGGAATCATTTGGGTAAAGCAAATAACACTGAATAAATCAGTCTGGTTTTGTAGAGTTTGCAGTATTGTGAATATATGTCTTATTAACTTATATCGGCAGTGTTTGTTCTTCCTTGATGACTTAAAGATTGACGGGTTTCCATCATGCTACTTGAGTTAAGCGGACTTGCTATCTTTAAATTGTACTGATAAGTCATGAAAACAAACTACTTGCCTTTCCTTGTTTTCACTAGAACTATTTTTTGTTGGGTTTTTTTTTCAGTCTCTCCAGAGATAGATGGGGAAAATACATTTGCAAGTAGGCAGTAGATCATGTACAGCTTAAGGAAAGTTAGTGAATGTCTATTTGCTGAAAGTCTGAAAAATATTTTGGAGTGCAGAGTGAGAATCTTGACTGTGTACCTATGAAGACAACATCTGTCTTTGTACTTTGCTCAGGAACTTCCTTCTTTAAAGGTGCCTTTGGTTAGGATGTGGTTTTTGTTTGTTCTAATGCTCAGTTCATGGACAGAAGGAGTGCCCATTTTCATGACCTTACCTTTCTCCCGTGCTGCTAAGAATAAAACAAATTCCACTGCTGTCCTCTTTTATTTTCCTTTTTTTTTGTTGTTTCTTTTGCCCCATAAATTTTGTGTATGTTCTTACAAACTTGACCAGAACAGTAATGCTCTCAAGTTTCAATGCTTCCCAAAGAGTGGAAGATCAAAAATTGATAATAGCTACTTTCAATATTTGAACTTCCCAACTTGAAATACCAGTTACCAGCAAGTGAGATAATCAAAATGAAGTGTTGGGATTTTTTTTTTATTAGTTTCATGTTAGCTTAGTTTGGAGTAGTTAGGGATTTTGCAGAATTTAATAATTTAAAAAAACAAAACAAAAAAACAAACAAAAAAAAGCTTACCATTTGGGGTTGGGGGTTTAAAGTTTACAATTAGAAATTGAGAAGGTAAGCCCAGATATAATTGAGAATTGTTGTAAACTACAGCTTTCTGCTAATTGGATGTTAAAGTCTCTATTATAATTTTTTTTACATGTTGCATGTCATGGTTTTTCTTTTAATATATATATTTCCTTCTGTGCTAAAATGTAAAGTGACTGCAGCTTGATTCATGTCACCTAGTTGCAAAGATCAAATTACATTATCACATCTTGATTTAAATATTCTGGCTTTAAGAAACATTGAGGGCTTCCAACCAGTTGTTCACAGGTATATTATTTGTTATTTCCAATAAGGAACTTGTTGGACAGAATTGGGTTTTATTATATTGGAAACTTCCAAGTAGTGTTAAGATAAATGTCAAACTCTTCAGTATTCTGGACTTGGATACTGAATCTACTGCGTAGGTGAAAATGAAGAAAAATAAATATCCACTGAAGTTGCAGAAACTGTTTTTGTACTGGACTATTACTAACTTTCTGAAATAGTGATTTCTCATACCATCTGTGTTCACTCACCAACTGTATTTCTTCACAGATTGTGTTCCTTTTTAACATGTCAATCACTATCAGTTTCTTTGAGGTTTGAGTGAGTTACCTGCTGTAGCTATTTGGATGGTCTTTGAAGGAAGACAAACAAAGAGAATAAGCATCCATCTTGCATGAAGTTAATTCCAGGATAGTTTAGTGTTGGCAAGTGTTGACAGTATTAGAACTTGCTTCTCTAGCTAAGCTACAGGCTTGTACCAGTGCAAAATAATACACAAAGACTGAATGCTGAATTACATTTGACCACTTGGATGACACAAGGCCAGACATTGCAGTATTGGTTGAGCAGATAGTTCATAATGTTATCCATAGAAGATGGGAGCATGAATGGCTACTCTCAAAATGCTCTTCAGTATTGTTCTATAGAACTTCTGATATATAGTTGAGATTATTTTTCTTCCACAGCTTATACACTTGTTTATAGGTGTGATGCAGTATGTACAGAGTTAGCAGTTTGCTTCATCTCCATTATCATCCAAGAGGCACATGCAGGTAAAGTCCTGCACTAGATATTCCAGTATGCAAAACACTTTGTATGCTAAGGACTTAAGACTGAGTGGAAATTCAAAAATTTTAGAGTATCACGTATCCTTGTTTACTTCGGTGATTAGACTGTTAATAGGAAAGCATCAGTTTTTGTTTTCTTGGTTGCTTGTGAGTAAAGATTTTGAAAAATTAGTTTAGTATACAATAAGTGAACTTTTTTCTATTCTGTCTTTACAGGAGTACCAAAGTCAGATCTTCTACATACAAGATCTTTAAGGGGACACAGAGACTGCTTTGAAAAATTCCACTTAATAGCAAATCAGGACTGTCCACGATCAAAGCTCTCTAAAAGTCCATATGCAGAAGTAAAAAACATCTTGAGCAAAAAAATTAACTGGATCATACAGTACGCACAAAACAAGGATTTAGACTCTGATCCTGAAAGCTCAAAATCATCCCAACACCAGCTTTTTAACTTCAGACACCAGACTGATAGAAAATTACTCCCACAGTTTGATTCCCCAGTACCTAGATACTCTGCAAAATGGATAGATGGGAGTTCCGGAGGCATCTCGAGCTGCTCACAAACTCTTTTGGAACAAAGAGAACCCACTGATTTCAGACTTGGTGTGTTGCAAGAAGCAGGTGCTACCTTCTGTTGCAGCAGTGTTTTGTGGGCTAATCACAACCAAGCCCAGAAAGCTGAAAAAGCTGAAGGTGATTCACTTACCAGCGTTCATAGAAGGCATCCTCAATATAGCAGGGAAGAACGTGAGTATATATCTATTTACATGTAACCTAGCAGGCAAGGGCATTCTTTGAAATATCTCTTGACCCCACAGGGTACAAATTCACAGCCTGAATTGCAGCGTTTTACAGTTTAGAGTTACAGTAGAACCTGTGATGAAAAAGGCTACATGGCTAAGCAAATAGTTTGGAGGCTTTGTTTGGCATGGGGGTTTTGGTTTTTTGGATTTTGCTGTTAATTATACCCCAATGTGATAACGGACATGCCGAACTTATGCAAAAAAGTTATTGATATGGTTGATTGCAGTCACTTTAGTGTGTCCGTCCCGGCAGTTGCATGATCCTGCCTGTGGAGGTTACTAAGGTCCTGAAAACAACTCACTTGCTGAACTTGTGCAGTGCCTTGAGTTATATTTTACAGAGAGCTGCCCTGAGCAACAGGGGAAATTAGAGGTAAGGTAGCAGAGCAAACTTGTGAAACAACGTAAAAAATTAAACAGTCTTAATAGTAGCAGACTTCCCATGTGCATTTTATTAGATTTTTTTTTGTTCTGTTTATTGAGCATAAGAAAATGGGAGGGCCTTTATGCCACCGTGTTCTCTTAAAGGCTGTAGCAGGAGACTTGAGCAATTCTTTTGATGACTGTGATGTTACTGAAAGCAGCAAAAATACGTTTTCCTGTTATTTAAGAAGAAGGTCAGTAGAGTAAGTCTTTAGAAAAATCTAGGATACTCTGGAATCAACCTACATGAAGTGTGTCAGGAGTAAGTTCTCAGCGATCTCTGCTTTTACAACGGTGCCTGGTCCTAAACTGGGATACCTCCACTCTTATTTCTGTAGATGACAAAAGTAATTGGAGAGGGTTTCTGAATTTCAAAACACCTGAGAAAGAAGACAAAAAGCTGGTAAAACATTCATTGGAAAGTGATGAAAAAGGTGTGTAATAATGGAATTCAGAATGCCGGGAGACAGAATGAGAAAGAGGTACTGTAAAAAGTTTCATTAGGCTCCCATTTTTTTAACAAACTAACAAACCTGTCTTTGCAAAGTTCGGTCATTTCTTATTCTTTATAAAAGGATTTTATTTAACTGCTGTATGGTGCTTCATATTGCATTTGTAGTGAATTAGTAGTCTTAAAGCCATAAATCAAAACAGGTATGCTGTGCTGTTTGACCACCTGTCCTCTGGAGTCATAAATTGGGATTACATAAATCAAGACAGCAGTTAACAGAGGAATTATCAAAGCTTGACCTGGTTTATGGGGTTATCTAACTGAAGTTAGTCACTTGGATTTTATCTCTCTTATCTCTGATTTCGGGATGGGGGAACATAAAGCTGTTTTGAGCATGATAACAGATTTTTTTCTTCTGTTATGACTGCATAGTGCACTTTTGAGGCATTTTTGCTTTGTATTTTAAGTATTTGTTTAATCCTTTCATGGCATTTAGCTTTGAAAGACATTCATTTGGAGATTCTGTGATTATATAAAGTTTGTATTTTAGAGAAAAACTTAGACGTTCTCTGCCAGAATTAGGTGTCGTCTTATTGCAGTACCTCCACTGTAACAACATAGCCTACTAAAAAAAAACTACTTTTAATATAACTAAATGACTTGGTCAATATTTCTTTACAATTTAGCTCAGCTATGGATAATGTTTTATCATTTAAATTTGATGTTCTGTTCCTTTTCCGATTCCCGTGTGTATCAGAATTACGTGGCATGAAACAGTCCTGTCCTCATAGACAGGTTCACATGTTTTGTGTGTGTATATCTGCTACAGTTGATGAAATGTTGAAAGTAATGAAGAAATGGAGAGTAACATCCTACCCCCTTGCGTATAAAAGGGGGGGGAAATCTTGCAGTTTTTATAAAGCTGTCAGTTACTATGTTAAATCCAGTCAGGGTTTTTGTGGAGCTTGAAGGGTGGTAAGATGTGAGAAGGGAATGGACAGTGATATTGGTAGCTGAAGGTAGGAAGAAGCACCACTGTACCTGGCTGTTGGAGGAGAAAGGTGAATCTCTCACTCTTTAGTGGCCTTATGTCTTTAGTAACAAGTAGGTAATCTCAGCTACTGCCAGCTTCTTTGGTTTGGCAATGCTGACAGAAAGCTAATGCCCTGGCACCTGCAAGATGTGCAAAAGGTTGAGAGAGGTGGTTTGAGATAATCGAGTAGTCCTGTGGGTAAGTAACAGCCATGGTTTTCAGAACTTACACTTTAAAATTTACACTATAAAAACCTCTTACTCTGATAAATCTCTGAAGGCGAGTTGTGTGATTGCAGCGTAAGTTTTGTACAAGTGTGCAGTGAGAGTTTTGCTAAGCTGCAGCATTGTTCAAAAACAATATTTAAAAATTACAAGGTCTTAGAGCTTGTTTCAGTGCCCTGTGTCTTCCTGCAGTGATCAGGATTGTCACTTTCCACCATACTGCCTAGGATATCTCAGCAGCAGGTATGGAACCAACCTGTGCCCACCATCACTAGGTTGAGAGATTTCTAGGAAGCAGGCCAGCGTTTCCGTACTGCTACTGTTGATTGAGGTCTGCATAGAACACTTCTATAACTCTCTATTCTGAGGTTTAAAATCTGTTTTCTGTAAGGATGATCAATGTGCCCGTAACCTGAGATACAGAAGGGCTTTTGAAAGTTGTAGAAGGTCCTTTTTTTAGTTCTCACTGAAAACATAGCAGAAGAAAGGGAGGAGTAAGCCTATTCTTATATGCTTATCTCTGAATCAAACTAAGATTTTTCTTCCTCATTTGTCATTTCCACTGAGTGGAAACTGTATACAGTATTCTTACATGCATAAAAGAATGACATCTCATAGCCAAAACAGGTAGCTGCATGCTGAAAACTCTGTCCAGAAGTCATTTCCCCGTAGGCTTGCAAACGTAGTAGGACTTAACTCAGAATTGTCCACTTGCCCGCTATTTAACAGCTGTACTCGCAGCAGTTACACTGTGGAAACCATGTTTTACGGACAAAGAAAGGTGTCAAACGATTTACAGACCATTTTGATTCTGGACACTTCTGTTTTGAGGACTTGAGTATCCAGTTTTTTTGACATTGAAGAAGGGACTTTCCTGTGGAGTAAGTCCTTGTCTGACAACATAAAAGAGAGAATTTTCAAACATTTCACAAACGACTGATAAATAATGTTGCCCTCTGACTTACTGCCGCTCATCTGTTAATTATTAGGATACAAATGATGACAATTTGAGAAAATAGTCATCTTAGGGATGCTTATGTGATTTGGTAGTAGTAATAACAGATTTTGTTGTTACAGTGACTATGATGACTCCTGGAGAGTTGAAGCAGCTTCATGAAAAACTGCTCAAGCAAATCCAGGGTGAGAATTCTTCTATACTTTTTGGTTTGGGTTTGTGTTGCTTTGTAATAAAGAAAGTTTTCTCTTAAAAAAAAAAAATAAAAAATTGCATTGACTTTACTATCAGGTAAGTTTTGAACTGAAATCTCTGTATATCATGTTTCCATGTAAAGCAAGAAACTTCTGTGTGATTTTACTATGTGTAATCTTCTTGGGCATTGCAAACTGGCACTTGAAGAATACAGTATTTTAAGTTTTCTGGTTGGAATCAACTTCATTTTGAGTTATGGACCTTGGCACAGGTCACCTAAAACTATAAACTAGTTATCCTGTTCAGTTTACAGTGCATACTCCAAGCTGTGCTAGAACCAGAAAGAGGTGTTCTTGTGCATGAGCCCACTTAAATGTCCGTGCCTCTGTCATACTAATGTTCAGCTCTGCTGCTTAACTCCGTGAAAGTTACAGGGACCAAGTGCATTAACCTCCTAACCTTCTTGCAGATGTGTTTGAAGAGCTGACACAGCAAGTCCAAGAAAAGGACTCTTTGGCCTCAGAGCTCAACGTCCGTCATATTGCTATTGAGCAGCTGCTGAAGAACTACTCCAAACTGCCATGTCTACAAATGGGACGAGCGGGGACGAAATCAAATGTCCCCATATAAAGGGGATATAATTTCTATTCCCCTATAGAGCTAACTTTCCCTAACAGCTTTGATAACTATTAAGTACAGCTGCACAGATATTTAGAAGCTTTTGAGGAAACTTGGGCAGCTTTCTCTTTGCATTCATAATCTGTGAGAAGTCTTATTCCTCTCTGGTTTTAACAAAAAAAGGCAAATATTTTGCATATTAAATTCTACTGTAATAAGGTTTGTTCACCTAGGGATTATCTTTTTTTGCCCATAACTACGCATGAGCCTTGAAATGAATTTTGTGCTTTGTTGATAATAAAATTGTTTCTAACAAAGAATGACCTGAAGCCTGTAAACCTGCCTCCTTCATACAGAGGAAAAATAAAAATGTGAGTTTTGATCAGGTCTGATCATATTACATCCAAGAGAGCTTTAAGGGGAGAACAGTATTAATGAAACTCATGTTTTCTTATTTATTATGAGCAATATTTTATTACTGAAATTTTATACTAAATAAATACCACTATTTTAGGTACTTTTCCAAATCTCTTTATAAAATGTCTGAATTACTGTGTAATGTTTATGCCTTGTGTATGATTTGTTTATCCTTTTTCAGGTCTGTATCTTTCATGATACAATTTATTAAAAAACAAATCCTGTTTCCCAAAGAGATTAATTTCACATGTTAAAGAAAAAAATGTGGTGGTGCATCACTTATTTTTATCAGCTTTATACCAGAATAATTTGGTTCATGAGAGATGTTTAGGAAAAAAAAAAAAAGCACAGCACTTCCTTTAAATTTAAAAAAAAATATCCATACTTTGGTTTTAATGCATAGAAGTTGAAGTTGTTTTATATGTGTGAAATTTTCAATGCTGAAAAATTACTTTGGAAAAAAAAACCTAAATAAATTTGTAATACTACATTACCTTGTTCTGGGTTTTTTATAAAGTTGGATCAGACTATGATAAAGTGTTTTCATTTTGAAATGCAAATAGTAATGATACATTATAAAACAGAACAGCCTCTGCTTTTTTAAAACTTCTGTCTACCATACTGAGAAAACTTAATTAATCTTTACCAAAAAGGTTGCTTGTGGAGCTGGATTTGAATAACTGAAAGTTGCTGAGTTGCACTGAAAAAGTTAGGAGCTGGGGGGAGGAACTTCCCAACCCCCAAGTTAAAGTCTTTGTGCTTTCTGTTTTCATAGAATCATAGAATAGTTTAGGTTGGAAGAGACCTTTAAAGGTCATCTAGTCCAACCATCTGACAGTAAGCAGGGATGTCTTCAACTAGATCAGGTTGCTCAGAGCCCCATCCAACCTGACCTTGAATATTTCCAGGGATGGGGCATCTACCACCTCTCTGGGCAACCTGTGCCAATGTCTCACCACCCTCTCAGTAAAGCATTTCTTCTTTCTATAAAGTCTAAATCTTCCCTCTTTTGGTTTAAAGTTGTTACCTCTTGTCCAATTGCAACTGGCCCTACTAAAATGTTTGTCCTCATCTTTCCTGTAGGCCCCTTTTAAGTACTGAAAGGCCACAAATAAGATCTTTCCACAGCCTTCTCTTCTCCAGGTTGAACTACCCCAACTCTCTCAGCCTGTCCTTGTAGGAGAGGTGTTCCATCTCTCTGGTCATTTCTGTGGCCTTCCTCTGGACCAGCTCTAACAGTCTTTCCTGTGCTGGGGGCTTCAGAGGTGTGTGGAGAGAGGTTACCAGTGAAGACTGAGGCAGAAAAGTTGTTGAGTACCTCAGTCTTCTCCTTGTCTGTAACCAGTTTGCCAGTCTTGCTCATTGTGGAAGTACGCTTTCTTTGACCTTCCTTTTTATGGTTGAAAACCAAAAGCTGTAGAAGCCCTTCTTACAGTTCTTTGCGTCCCTTGCCAAGTTCAACTCCAGCTGCACCTTGGCTTCCTCACTCCGTCCCTACACAACCAGGCAGCATCCCTATACTCTTCCCAGGTTACCTGTCCCTGCTTCCACTGCCTATATATTTCCTTCTTCACCTTTAGTTTGACCAGCAGGTCTTGACTCTGCCATGCCTGTTTCTTGCCTTCTTTCCTGATTTCTTACACCTAGGGATTGAGAGCTCTTACGCTCTGTGGAAAGTGTCCTTGAAGATCTACCAGCTCTGCGCTGTTCCCTTGTCCCTGAGGGTGGTTTCCCAGGGGGTCCTATTGACTAACTCCTTGAAGAGCTGAAGGTTTGAAGATTTGCTTTCCTAACATTCAGGGCCCAGACTTTACTCTTTGCTTGACCCTCAGGACTGTGAAATCCACTGGTGTATTATCACTGCAGCCCAGGCGGCCTCTAATCTTGATGTCACTGATTAGCTCACTAGTGTTGGTGGCCATAAGGTCCAGTATCACCTCCCCTCTGGTAGGGCTGCCTGTTGCCTGCCTTAAGAAGTTGTCCTTGATATACTCCAGGAACCTCCTGGATTTTTATCAGTTTAAGTGAAAACAGGAAGTAGTTTATGTAGCTGAGGTGCAAGAATGACTAGCACAAAGAAAGGTTTAGACTTGATTTCAAAATCAAACTGAGAAGTAACCCGAAGTTCAGACTAGGTTTATTGATTGCCCTCCTTTTAGTGATACCTGGATTACACGTGACGGGTTGATTAATTTTATTCTTTTTCCAGAATGCATTGCTGAAAGGAGTTTGGAACAGCTTGAGCATATGCATGAGGAGGGACTTGAACTTGGTGGTCTGTGTTTTGTGGTTTAGGAGGGGAAAAAATCGATAGCGTCATTGCTTGTGTATGCAAGTGTGCCCCTAAGTACAGTCGCACTAGCTAATCCCTAATTATAGTTGTCAGGAGATGGGTTAATCTCCATGTGCAAGTCTGTAAACCTTGTTAATACAGCACTAAGATAACTGCAAATGTAAGGTGAGAGGAGAAATACTGTTGTTACTCATAGCTGTGAAAATGACTTCCGTAGAGTCTGAGGGAGGCTGGATGTAGAATTCCCCAGGTGTCAGATCAGACTGCTGAGGGTCTCAATTTCACTTCCCTGGATAGTGAGGAGAATTAAGTTATGCTTAATGCTTTTGCTGTTTGCTTTTGTACAAATGAAAAGCGTAGCATCTACATTTTAAGTCCTTCCTACTATGTTTCAAATTATTTTATTTTTGTTACGTTAGATTAGGGTTTTGATCCACGCAAGGTTGAGGGACAGTCTTTTGTTTTTAAAATTGATTATAATTAGGAAGGATAACTTTTGAGACACGCAAGCCATAGAGAAAGAATTTTTTTTTATGTTTTGCCCTCAATATGATTGTGAGTCAGGGGAAAAGGAAAGCATACACCTGGCACATACGCTTAAAAAAAATCTCACTTTATAGCTTTTTTTCCTTAAGCTCAAGATGCAGAGGGGGTCAGCACGTACCCCAGCTGTCTGGCAGCTCTGAACTGGAGTTGTTGCTGCACAACTCTGTAGCCCAGAGGAGTTCAAGATAGACATGGCTGTGTTCTTGGTTTAAAAATAATGCGCTAAAAGAAAATGCTCATCCCATCACATGCATGGGATTTCTTTTGTCGTTGCTTTCCTGATTTTCTCTGGGAAATCTGTCTGGTGTAAATCTTGCATTAAATTTGGGTTGTTTCTGAATACGAAATGTTGGTTCTTAGGGTATTCATGTATGAAATGAAGATACTTTGACTTAATAGTGAACACGCTTTAACAAGGCAGAGGGGTAAAGACTTGCATTTGCAAAGTGGTGTATAAGGCTATGAACACCTATTAAACAAAATCCAATTTGAGAGTCTGACAGCTTAAAGCTTACCAGTTTTCATTTGCATTACAAGCTATTGCTTATTTAAAATGGTATCAAGAACTCGCCAGAAACTGGCATACTTAAACAGAAGGATCTTAATGAAATGCTCTCTGAAAACATAGAATTGCTACAGTTTGAGGGGCATGTGGTGGTTTGGGATTTTTTTGCAGTTGCTAGTGATAAAGTGCAGGAACTGAATTCTTTTTTTTTTAAAAGAGCAACACGTTACCCATCAAAACATTCACCTAAACTGAGTCCTGAATCCTTAATGCTTTTGTTACTTTATTTGTATTACAATACCTGGAAACCCCAACAGTGAGAACACAGCTGCATCTAAGGCTGACTTAGATAGTAATTAAATTCACAAGGCGTAGTCTTGCTTGATCAAAATGAGATCTGTATGACTGTAAAAGAGCATACCACAAAGTTAGATCTATTTAAGAGCTTAATCTATTATTTTCATGCAGATTCTTCCTTTTTTAGGAGCAACTTGATAATGGCATTATAAAAATGTTGCTCTCCCTTTTTCCTAACTTGGGGTCTCCTGTTGGGCAGGGGAGTTCTGTCAGCACCCCTGAAAGATGATGCATGTGCTGGTTTCCATGCTGACACGGCATTTCCAGGAAAAGGGTAGGGGCTTGGGGCTTGTTGCTGCTTTTTAATTAATCAAACCCTAGGAAGAGAATTAATTATTTTTGTTTGTTAGTTTTTATTAGAAATATTTCTGCCACATAATGCTTTCTAGATCATGCAACTGCTTATGGAAATGCTAATTGCATGTGGCAAATATGTAATAGATTGCACAGTTAAATTTGTTTTACAGTTAAGAGATTTAGATTAATTTATACATATTTAAGTACTGAGATTTAATTATAAGGGAAGTCTAATAAAGCAATCTGTTAATTTATTTTTCAAATTAGCAGATGATTGCTTACTTTATTAATTTTTCCCCAGGATTTTTGGTTTTAAGAATGAACAAAACGTTTTTTACTGGGTATAAAATTAGTGATGTATAACTGAAACAACATTAAGGAAAATGTGTCTGTAGGAATAATGTTGAAGCTATTAAAGTCGTTTGGATCATATGTTAAGAAAACTTTCCACAATAGCTGTGGTTCTAAAACAACTCAAAATCATGAAGCTTCTGGCTGAAGAAAGAAAGGGTTTAAATTTTAAATTCATAGAGTCTGCAAGTAAATCTAGTTGTTTTCTAAAAAGTCCTTTTTTTTTATTTTTTTATTGTGTTGTGTGAAGCAACCCTCTTCCCTTTTGTTTTCCTTTTTTTCTTTTTTTTTCTTTTTTCTTTTTTTTTTTGGCAATAATTAAACGTTAGAATCTCTTGGCTTCAAGTTTTTAAAAAACTATTTCATAAGGATGTTATGTTAAGACGGTGTGTTGGAATAAAGAGAAGTAGGAATAGCGTGGCTCTTGAGGTAAGATTAAATTCTGTTGTTGGGTGGAAAAAACAAAGATGCTACTAAATTACTATTGTTTTGGGGTAGTGTGATAGTAACACAAGTCAGTGGTGGATCCTGTGGTGAAATGAAAGGCAGAACTTCCTTGGGGTTTTTACCTCCGTTTAATTTGTACCCCATACAGTGTCCATCGCCATAGAGTTCTGAAACCTACAGGAAATTCCTTGCAATCACTTGTTTATTTAAAGGACTATTTTCCTCGATTACTGAGAACAAATTAATTTGCCACTTGAAGGCATAGTGATGTTTTGTTCTTGTCCACAGGTCCTTCCTAAGGTAGCCACGTCACACACCTCGCGATCCTTGCCTGCACCAGCATCCACATCTACTCACTGCAGCCCCCACTCCTGAGTCACCATAAAAAGCCTGAGAAATGCCATTGTCTTTCTGTTAGCTTAAACAGCAACAACAACAACAACAACAAAATCGTAGTTCACTTCTCAGTACTTGTAACACCTGAAGATTTCAGGTTGCGCTCCTGGTAACCCGATGGCACCTTCCCTGCCCACTGCCTGGCCATTTGGGTGCTGGCCTTCCCTGGGTCCTGGCCACAGCTGCCTCGGCCCCACTCGGGTTTGGGAAATGGTGCTGCCACCTGAGACAGCGCCCTGAGAAAGGAAGAGGAGAGGTAAAATTACAGGCTGAAGTAGGATTGTTGACAGAGCAATTTACTGGTAGCTCAAGGATTCAAGAGTAAAGCATGAATATGAAAGGGTAGCAAATTGAGAAGCCCGTAGCTGGGCAGGCAGGCAGGTTGTTGTGCCAACAGCGTAGTTGGCCTTGGTGCATGAGTCCCCAAGGTCTGCGGTTCAGCAGCCCCTGAGGTCTGCAGCACTGTTCTCATGCCCGGCTCTCCCATCTCCACCACCCCACCCTGAGGGATGCCTGCCTGCTCACCAACAGCTCTTCAGGCACCCTACCAGGGTGTCATCACGCTGCTGGCTTAGCCGAGTAGCTCAGGGAGCCCTGCTCATCTCACGTGTGTGAGAGAAACAGTAAATACTTGCTTTGTGCTTTTAAGTTGTATCTTGCTTGCAGAGCCTCTGTGCGCACCTACAGGTGGCCAAATACAGTGACTCGGGCAGTAAAAGCGTTTGTAGGGCAAATACAGCCTCTGGGTACACGCAGGTATGATGTTACATGCTGGCTGAACCTGAAATAAGCAAATCTCCTTGATGCTACATATGGGTATCTGTCAAATATTTCAGGGAGAAAAAAAAAACCTGACTGCTGTGTACAGGTCATAAGCTTGCAGTGATGGTGATCACTCATAAAAGTTAAGACAGTTTTGTTTGCGCACAAATGGAGAAAAAAAAACATTCTAACTGTGAAATTTAAATTTATCATGAAATGTACACCAGGTGTGCTACCAGTGCACGTTAAAAAGGAAAGGAAAAAAATCTTGGTATTTCATTTGAATAGCATACCTAAGTGCCCCTGTGCTAGCAGAAAGAATGAATAGGTACATCATTGGTTTGCATTTCTCATATTTTGAAGTAATGTGGTTAAACTTCAACTATTTTTTATATTAAAAAGGGTGACAAAAAAGTAAAGGTAATACTCCTTCATATACTCTGTCTAATGAAGGTGCCTGAGGGAAAATCAGGTCATGCAACATGCTACGTTTTTATTAATGTCACCTAACTGTGAGGTGAAAAAGGTCCTACCTACGTACTAAAGAAAATGTTCAATATATGTTCTTTTAGGGAAGGTATAACTTAGGACTGGTGAAGAATCTGTGTGATTCTTAGGGAAAGCTTCTGCAGTTCTGTGTGTGTCTGTCCTGTTCCCTCCCTCTACCCCAGTGAGCTGTTAATTTAACCTAAACTTGATAGAAATTTGATAGAAAGCTAAAAATCTCAAAATCTTTCTAAGACTGTGTGGCTCAAGGAGACTTTATGAAGCCCTCTACAAGTGTTCTACTTATGAGGAAAGAAAGAAGTCTACAGGTCAGGGTCACACCAGAGCACTGGCAGAGTGTGTGTCTGTGTTTGGGAATGCCCCAACCACAAGGAAAGCTTTGCTGGGCACTTAGGAATGAGGAAGAGTCATGAGGCTGTGGACAAAAGGTCTTCGCTTCTCCACTGGTGCAGCTGTGTTGGCTTCTTGAGATGCTCCCATGCTTGTAAAACAATCCTGCGGTGTCCCCTCAAGCTGAGATCAACATGCTGGGTTTCTGATTGATTTCTTGCTGTGGGTTGAAGCGGCAGCAGAGCAGCTCCTGCTGGGTTACCGGGACAACCTCGTGATGTCATCTTCTCAGAATGCATCAGGTCTATAGATCATCATGCCATCAGAAGAGAGGCAGTGAATGAACAAGTGATGTTTCACTTGAGAGCAGCAGCAGTGTGGCTGTTAAACTTGTGCAGGGGCTTCTGATTGAGTGTGTGGAATGGCAGAGGAACACCAGCTTACCAAGATGGAAGTTTAGCTGCAAGCTTTTCTTCTTAAAATTACTGGTGTCACACATAAGAAACAAGGTTAATGAGAAGAGTGGTTAATAAATCTCATGCAAAACCACCAGGAGTTGAATGCTTCTTTTGTACGATCATAACTCCTCAGCAGATCTAGAATCTGACACAACCCAATGGTGTCTTTTCCAATTCTTTAAAATGCTGCCTGCGCATTAGGCTAGCGTTTAAAACACACTCTCATTGCAGTGTTCAGTTTTACTCACAATGTCAAAATAACTAAGGCAAGTTCAGTTCAAACCTCAGTCCTTAAGCTACTATATTGACTCTAGATGAAGATGCCTCTGAGTAAAATCCTCAGCAGTAATAAAAGCTCTACCAAGACTGGTCCTGGAGCAAATCGTATTGTTACAACAACTTCAAGGTCTTCATCATCATCTTCATCTTTATTTCAAAAGTAGATTGCAATGCTGAAAGACTAAGCAGAAATAGGTTATTGGATAGAGGTAGCCTTTGCAGTCATGTTGTGTCTTGCGTCTATGTGGCTATATTCATAAAACTGATGAGATAAATTCATATATAGCTAAAATGGGAACTTGGCTAAGATTTTTTTCTGCCTCTTATTTTAAAGCATCTAAGTATTTATTGTCTTTTCTGTTTTGAATACACGTGAATCAGCCTGTTGGTCCTGTGGTCACTCAAGCACATAGCAGCCTTCATTGACTTCTGGTAAGGATATACAATACTTCCGTATATTACACATACATATAAAGTATATATAACAGTGTATGTTACAAAGCATGAATCATTGTATCCTATAAGTGAAGAAATATGGCTAAAGATTGGGTTTATTAACGAAGGGTAGCCTAACTTGTTTTTTTTTAATAACACCAGTTTGGTACAGGTTCCTGAGCAGAACAGTTCCAGAAATTCCTCTTTAAAATATTTCTTCTTCCTGATATAGCATAAAAAATAAGTACTCTGTGAAGCCAAATGCCAGCTTTAAATGATAAGGTTTCTTTAATCTGCCTAAAGAAAGAAGAAATTATCAAAAATAGTTTCACTGTTTTCACCTTTCAATGATTTTTTCTAATCTGCTGAAGCTAAAAAATACTGTGGAAAGTCAGTTTTAAGGGAGTTTGGGGAGAAGAGGCTTCCAGTAGATATATGAATTAGAATTCAAAATCCAGGTCAAACAGGCTTCAAAATGAAAAGATCATAAACTGCAAATTATTCTGTTTAGACCTATGCAGTGAAATAAACAATTAAGGAACTTCTTTCCCAAGGTGGTTTTAAAAAGTGAAACTCAGTAGATGTTTATATAGGCTACACTTTTGAAAAATAGTTGTGCTTCTGTCTAACTAGAAGTTTGTTTGAAGTGCCATCACTTTAAGGTCTTTGTGTGGTTAATCTTGAATGAGGCTTTTGTAGAGGTGATTTTATTTAAGGATAGATGGTCTTTCAGTGTGGAGATAGGTGAAGGAATAGCAGTGCAGTGTGAATTTGCCATTAACATGCAATATTTCTCCTCTCTCAGCACGCTGTAACTTCAAAGAGTTTGATAAGCAACAGCATCTTCCGTAATGCTGCTACAGCTGCTGTTCAGAATAAGCTGGACCATATTCTTGTCCAAAAGCTTCATCACCCAAACTTAAGATGATTTGTAGCAATTTTTTGATAATTACTGCTGCCAGCAATGTGCAGCAAAAGGCAACGTGCAGGGCTGTGCCCTCTGGCACTGTGAGTACCGCAGCTGTGGATGCTGGGTTACTGGGAGGGGAGCTGATGACTGTGGGATGCCGGGCTCCTGTGAACTCACTAAACAGCCTCTCCTCTTGCTGCTGCTGGAGTCACGCTACTGGGCTAAATGGGCCATTGCTCTGACACAGCAGGGCATTTCTGACATACTTCTCCGTCCAGGTGGATTAGTTGGAGCACACCAACAGCCAAGTAATAGCCCTGTTTGCTGTGGCTGCTGCTATTTCTCTTTCGTCACCACCCCCCC
>JAOXJM010000001.1:106171551-106183794 GCA_026413425.1 Tringa solitaria | reverse complement strand
CTGTCACTGGGCACCATTGAAAAAAGACCAGCCCCGTCCTCCTGACTCCCTCCCTGAAGTACTTATAGGCATTGATCAGATCCCCCCTCAGCCTTCTCTTCTCTAGACTAAAAAGACACAAGTTCCTCAGCCTTTCTTGTAAAAGGCTGAGATGTTGACTCGAGGGAGGGGCAGAAAAAAAAGAAGTCCCCCACCTCAGCTGCAGTTTCCCTGCCCAAGAGCTCTCTCTGGGACTAAACCAAGCTGGGACGGCAGCCAGCACTGCTGATTATAGCGCTTCAGTGCTGCGGTTTGGGATTGCATGCTCACAGCTAATCCAGGGGGTGGCTGTGGACCCACACTTTGCATACATAGTGATGATGACTGGCAATGCTTATTGCTCGTGGCAGGCAGTCCAGTAAAATTTTGCTCTAAGGTTTGAAACTAGCCTAGCTTCTTCTAAGCACTCCCATCATGGCATTGTCTAGTTCCCGATTTAAATTGTAAGAAAACATGAAAATTTGAATTCGAAACTGCGAAAGTTTTCTGTCATAGGACAGGCCTCAGTGTGTTAGTACTCTTTTTCCTAGTTTCAGCAACTCACACACAGCTTCCTTTGAGGATTTCGGCAAGGCTTACATCCACTTTATTTCCATGTTTCCATGATGTCAGATTTATTAAATTTTCCACCTTCTTATCTGTTAACCTCAGGATCAGGATTATCAGAGCCCTTAGAAAAGTTTGTTTTCTGACAGAAGGACTGCATGGAAAAAAGTTCAAAGCTGAGAAAGATATATGTAAAGGGAACATGATTTTTCTGTAAACACAGGAAATTCTTGTCACATTAATGATGCCTCAATCATGAGGACAGAGAGAACAGACATTAGCAAGTTGAACACTCGGAGACGGTAAAATGCACCATGACCCAGTGTTAATGCAGAAGACAGTAATCCCACTATTATTTTTTGTCAACCAAAACTTTCATGGCTTCTATTGCAGTAACTGGAATTAATGCAATTTACTTTGTAACTGGGAAATTACTTACAAAGAACACAGTGCATCCAGTGCATCTTAAACCTTTTTGTATATTCAGCATCAGCTCAGGCTCCTGCTCATGTCTTGCTGCTTCCTGAACATTAATGCAGCCTGTATTGTATTATATAAGCAAGCAATTCAAAATAAATTACTTGAGATTCTTAACGTATCACATTTTCCTGTAAACAACGAAAGTCATATGAGGAATACAAAGGAAGTGGAATGAACCCCACTAAAGTCGTAGTTACTCATGGTAAAACCCTGAGCTGGGTTGAGCTGGGCCTCGAGTATGTGGATTTCAGCAAGCAATCTCTGACCACGGCACCAAACTGTTGTGGAAAATGCTGGGTTTTCCTTTTAAGCGATGGTTTCCCTCTTTACCTTCCACAACTTACTGCAGCTGAGATTGAATTAAGCTATTCCTCTTATTTGATTCATCTATATTCTCTAGGTAAGACAGGAGACCGGGAGCCTGCAGAGAGAAGTGCAGTGCCAGTGACCCATCTGCACTGCCACTGAAACCAAAAGTGATTTGCCTACGTGAACCTGTTTCACAACACGCCTTAGGGAGAGGCTCGGAACTACTTCGGAGTCACATAAAATAGCTGCATAGATTTTTGCAAGCTCATAGTTGAAGACAACATCAGCATTATCAACTACCGTCTCCTGTAAGTATAAAAAGAAAAGTGACAACTGCCGCCAGTGTGCTTTGTCCCAACACTGACTGGAGCAGGATCCCCTGGGAACACACTATGGATACCTATGGACACTGGTGAAGGTTCGTATATGTGGTAACCAACAGGATGCACATGCAATACAATACAAGCTGTGCATCCTATTCAGACTCAGGGGTTTCTGAGCAGGATAGAAGGCTAGAGGTGCCTGGTGTCAAAAGCTGAGGTGCCTGTGGCATTCCACAACCTTCAACTTTACATGGTGGCTGAGGATCACCATCTTTTGATCCAGAAAGAATTTGGGTACGTGCATCATTTTCAGAGGATCACAGAAGAGCTGAAATTGGAACACCTCTGGAATTCACCTGGTCCAACCCCCTGCTCAGAGCAGAGCATCCGAGTGCCTTGAGCCCTTTTAGCGCAGCTGCAGAAAGCAGTTACCCACCTTTTCCTTGTACTTTGATCCTTGTTTCCACTTTCACGCTGCCTCCTTCCCCTGCTGTCAGCACAAATATTGGTGCAGCCACCTGGTGAACTGAAATGATGAACATACCTGAGCTAAAACTACACTACACCGTATGTCAGTAATTTTAAACTATATCACGTCTCTGATGTGGCTCACGGCAGCTGCACCAATGCTTATGCTGACATGATAGGAGGTAGCCCAAGGCCAGGAAAGAAAAGTCAAGAGCGAGACAGGCTGGGCCAATTCTTTCCACAGCATGCTGAACTCTGCCATTCAAAATGCACATGCTAGAGTTATGGTTTGGGGTTTCTTAATTTTATGCAAATACTTACGATGATATAAATTCAGGCACGGATATAGCTGTAGCAATGTGAAACTGTGCCTTGCACTGGCGTAGATTTTCCCATTTTGCAGCCATATTGCCTGGGGGGGAAAGTTTGAATCCAAATCAGGCCCTAGATCATGGGAAAGTTCATCTGGTGAACTACCTGGCTCACCCTAAACCCTAGACAGCGTGCGAGACACCACCGAGGCAGTCTGAACCCACACAACCTGCCTCAGTAACAGCTTGCAACACACGTTTTCCAAAGCCTACATAAAACCTAAAGGTCTACATGACTGCAAGGTTTGGTAACCACGAGGAAGGTGCATGAGAATGGACGAGCTCAGCGCTCCTCTTCAGACATCCGTAATTATAATGGCCTTTGGAGAAATGAAACTGAAGTGGTTTGAACTAAATGGAGGAAGGTATCAGCTCGATCTAACAATTCCCATTTGATAGAACACCACATTAGGCAGGGATGGTGGGAAAACACAGCAAGTTAATTTATCTGTTTTGCAGCAAAGATGCAGGCTACCGAGTATCAGCAACATTTAGGCTTCAACTGACTCTCCAGGTCCAGGCCAGTTAGCTTGCATATAAAACATCAGATGAGATATTTTTGGGTGTGGACAAGAGCAGTTACCAAATAGGCAGCTGTTTGAACTTTCCTGTGAAAAGCAAGCCCTGGCAAGACATTAAGGTATGTGAAATGCACTACTTCTTCTCATTTAATAGTGTTGGCACAAGAGCCAGGTGTTTTCCACCATCTGACCATGCATGACCAAGCTATTCTGCGTATCAGATACAAAGGATAAATGGTTGAAAAATTAATTTATAACCAAGTAAAAATGCTTCCTGACATCTACAATCAGTCCTAAACAGCCACCTGGTCACGATAATCTGTACAGGCATGGCCTCCAGGCTTCATTATTGTATCTTCCAAGCCTGAGAAAGGCAGCAGAAAGCAGACAGTCAGACTCAATCTTCAGACTTTCTAGGTGGCATTAGACAAGCTTGCAAAGCCATACCCTGCTTACGCCACAGCAACATAGTATTTACAACACTTACTTGGTAACCTCACTGAGGCAGACTTTCGGAGTAAATACCCAACACACAGTACCTTTCAAAAGACTCAATATTCACAACAGGACATCTGGCAAGACTATGCTTATTGGCCAAGCAAATCATTAGACAGATGACAAAGTAGTTATCCAGTTAAAAGTTTCCTGAAGGAAAACTATATGCAGATTTCTTTGCAAAATGGACACACATTTAACTTCAATGACAGCATTTGTTACATACTTTTTCTTTACTTAAAATATATACATATTAAAAGTTAATTTAGGTAGGAATTTGAGTACAAAAAAGTTTATTTCACTTATTCCTTCAAGTACATACTTTGGTGCATCAAGTTTTGCAGATTTTTCTGTAGAAGAATTTCTCTGCAAAACTTATTTTTTAAACAACACTGTAAGCTTGCACAGTAATTCCTAACTGTCTCCTCCCTTCCTAAACCACCAGCGATTAAGCACTTAGATGATGGTGATCATTAGGGGNNNNCACTTCTTCATGTCTATGAAGCATACTATAGCAAAAAAGAAGTTATATCTATAAATCATTACCTTACAGAACATATACTAAACAGGCAGTTGCTGCTTCTTGACCAGGCAGCTTTCATACTGATCCCAATGGAATTTTACCCTGATTAATTACGTGCCAGATTCACTCACAGACGAGTTTAGGCAGCATAGAGGCAAAGGAGAGAATGAGTAACGTGAAGCTTTTGGCATAAAAACAAGTGCTTCTTAAAGGCAAAGTGTCTTTTCTGTAATTACAATATTGAATTTAGATTTGGAAATATATTTTTTTTATATGGGCTACTTTAACATGTGAAATTTAGAAACCCTCCACTCATTTTTCTCATGCAGATATTATTATTTTCTTAGATGGTTTTACTTGTTTTTTCACGTACAGTGACAAAACCAATTATATGGACTTTTTGGTGAAAAGTATCTGAGTCTATTGTAGAATTAGCATTAGCTGTGCTCCTCAATAACAGAAGCAAAATAAAGGAATAAGTAACATATTTTATCATGATTATAACCACCAGTTTCACCAATGGATTATATGGTTGCCTTCAGAACACAGCATAGCAGATGTCACTGGATTAAGCTTTAAATTAGTATCTACATCTTTACCATAGTAAAAAAAAACCAAACCACCACACGCACGTATACCCAGTATTTCTCAAGAGCACAGAAAGATGAAGTTATCAAAGACAGACTGAAGTTTGCATATGCTTTCTGTTAGCTCCTAAATGCTGGGGCGTCCTTCACTGTGCTCTGATTTATGCGGACTGTGACAGATAACGAGTTATCAAAAATGCCTGAGTACCAGCAGGGTACCAGGCTGCGAAAATTAATTACTAAGCTCCTACCCACAGGATCAGTCTACAGTGGTCACACCCTGATGTGGTTAGGTAGATAAATATTTTCATTAGGAAGTGAATCCCCAAAGCCTCCATGCAGCAGGAGGCAACAAAGACCCTTTAATAGCCTGGTTTAAAGCTCATGCTCTTCTTCCTCCGGTCTCCTGCCGGGTAAGTTGGGGAGCAGAAGGAATGCGGCAGTGTGCACGGACATGAGTTACCACAACACCTGCATTAACGTGCTGAAGCATGCGTTAACTGTAACTTTCAAGTACTTTTTATTAAGTGTTACAAAATATATACAATCTTAAAATACAGCACATTTCACACACGGTTTGTAAGACCTCATTGGTATCACTACAGCATTGAATACATGACACGCTTCCCATCGAATCAGCAGGTCAGAAAGTTAGGAAAAAACACAACTACTCTACTTCAGATTACAATCTCTTTCAATGCCCCGCTGCTTAAGGCTATATTTTCTACTACCTGAGTTGATTTTGTTAACCTCATGAGCTTTTGAATCTCCGCGGTGGTGGGGCAGAGAGGAGTGATTGTGCACGCTTTTCAAAACACACAACTAGCAAGAAAAACGTTGGTAGTCACTTTGTAAACTTTGTATTAAAAATACGTAAAAGAAAAAATCGGGTACTTACAAAATTGAATACAGCCTACTTAACAATCTTGAATCTAAAGTGAGAACAGGTAAAAAAACAGCACTTCATTTCATAATGTACTTCAGTTTCACCACACTTGAAAGTCATGCAAAACATGATGCCTGTTTCTTCATGTTTATACCACTGTTATGTCACCAATCTTGTGTGCGATGTCATACTATAAAAAGAAAGAATATAATTAATCTATATTACAAAGAGTCTAGATACTGTAATATAGAGTAATTAAATGCATGATTCCAGTCATCACCCAAGTTATGGTCATTCAGATTAGAGTCTTGCAAAGAACCAGTGCAGTTGTGTAGCAAATTGACTCCATTTATCAGTGGACTTAAAATGATTGTAAGCTTAACTTAATAGCAAATTTTCAGTATCCTCACTTAGGTTATTTGATAATCCTTGTGGATTTCCCAGCGCATACCTACTGCCATCAATTTTTAAAGTATCTGTTAAAGTCTGCTTAGATGTCTCCCTCCTCAGTTTCATACCAGTAACTTGAATTATCAAAGAACCACACAATTTTATTGTTCACTGCAATAAAAACTCAGTCTTCTCCAAGAATCGTGTGACTTGTTCCGATCAGCGTACTTGGTTGTTTCACTGTTTCCTTAAAAGTCAGTTCTAATTCCTTGACTATTTTTGTTGACTTTTTCTGGAGATACTTTCTTGCAGAAGGTTAGTGAAAAACAATTCATTGTTCCAGTCACAGTTCTTTATCAGCTCTGTATTCTTTGACTCAATATTCCAAGACTGATATTGTAAGAAAAATGATAACTAAGCATTTTTGCTACCACTCCATGCTGCAAAACTACCTTTTCTATATGCTGCTTATACTCAAACTCTGCTGCCACTAATATTAATTTTCCAAACATGAAATTAATATTCCTAATAGAAAATAACTCATCCTAATTAATAATCCAAAAACGTGCATGGATATATTGCATTTACTGGAAACACCTAATTTTCTAACTCCACCATTTCAACTTATTACAGACTTTTGTATTACTATACCAGTCCTCACACATTTTTACAACATGCCTCAATGCCACAATAGTTTCTCCATAAGACCAGTAATTAAAAAACTGGCTCAGGCTCCCTCAGCAGCATCTCACTTTCTTCTCTGCAAACTGTCACGTTGCAATTAGAATTACACATCAAATAAAATCTTCCAGCTGCACATGACAGCAAAAATAATCAAGTACCTTCACAAAACCTTGCTTGGAAGCGTAATTCAAATCAGTACCAAGTACCGCTTGCCATTAAATCACCACATTTACCTTCTGTTTAAAGCTATTATCTAGCATAACAATTGGTTTTACAATTTCATTCTGGCTATTTTATATATATAATCTATTTATAGTCTTTTAAGGGACGTAATGGTGTAAAAGTGTATTTTCGGGATCAGTTATCTAACATTTTCTCCATCCTGGAAGATTTTGGCAGCTTTTTTTCATCCTATCCCATTCCATTGGAAAAGCCTGAAGAGACAGAGCTCTTGCACACCAAAACGTCTATAAATTCAGCTGTTCTCAGGGCTAAGGCAGGCAGGCAGGGGAGCAGGGGCTCAGGGAACGATGGCTCTCCATCAAGCACATCCCGTTCACTCCCTTTCGAAGGGAGACGAGACAATTAACACACCCTACTTCTGAAGAAAAAAAAAAATCTGCTATATGGCACAGAGAGATGAGCTGGGACGGAGTGAGAGCTTTTGATCCCTCTGTTGTTTAGAAAGGCAAAAGTTTTTTAAAATCATATGCTTAAATGAGCTGGAAAGGCAAAAGGGAACAAATGCAATGTAATATGTTCTCCCTTGCCTGCACTGTCCTGATACTTTCACTCTTGATTTTCTTCTTCTTTCCTTCTCATTAAGTAAATCCCTACCAAAACAAACCAAAAAAAAAAAAAAAAAAAAAGAGTAAAGAAAAACACAGTCTGGCAAGTGAACCCTAACATGCAGCTACAGGTTATTCATGCAGCTGTGATAAAGAAAAAAAAAAAAAGTAATCCACCCACCAGTGTTGTAGCTTATAAACAAGCTGTGGTAACTCTTTTGGATCTTGCAAGTAACAATACCAATTAATGAGAAACTGCTGTCATCCCAGGTACTTGCAACCATAACGTTATTACTTTTAAGATGGAAAAACAGGGATCAGTCTAAAATACAATGTATGGTGTATTTAGTTTAAAGTGCCTAATGCCTAACCCAGAGATAAATGAGTAAAGTGGTTAGGAATAAAAACGATGACAGAAAAGATCAGTAAAAGGAATGACTTTCCACGAAAGCATGTTCAATAGCAACATACTATGCTCAAAAAAAGGGAAAAACTGTCTAAAAATCCTTCTTGTTTCAGCGGTGAAATAAATCCAGCAATCAGAAATAAAAAGGCGGCATTTAATAGAAAAAAGGTCAGCCATGAATGTAAGAGGGAAGCTGTAGGCAGAGGAAAGTTGTACTTAAAAATAAAATAAAAAAAAAAGAGTAATTTGTTGCTGACGAGAAGGAGTTTTACGTCTCTGTTTACAAATCTCAGCCTGGCAGTGCAAGTGTACACAGCTAGGTACCTCCAATATCAGAACTGATGAAACAAAGTACTCAATGCATCTTGATTCTGTATTTGCAAAATAAATGGGATGAACTCCCTTACCCTGAGAATACTTCCCAACACACTAGCACGGGAGCAGCAGAGAACAACCTGGTGGAGAGGGAGCGCCGAGTGGCCCAGCTGAGTGACAAGGGACACCAGCCCAGGTGGATACACTCTCTCCTACACGCCATTGAGTGGAAGGAAGAGAGAAGCCGCCTCCTTCCGAGTTGATGTCAAGCAGGCATCCAAGCTGGGATCTCTGACAAAGTCTCCAGAGGAGACACCTTTCCCCTTGCATCACCAGTGGGCTTTGGGGGGATGTTTCACCCTCAAGAAGCTGCCTGCTGAGATCTGCCCTACTGTTATTTTTACTGTAACTTGAAATACCCAGGTAGTGCTAGAAGTACGACGAGAATGACTGTTGTCAGAAACAGGAAACAGCAGGAGACAGAGACAACCACAGATGTTCTGACCAAGCTAACTATCTTTAAATACACGTATTTGAAAATCTTCCGTGATTATGACAGAAACAAAAGTAAATACTACATGGGCAGCTGGTGAAGAGTGAAAAGACTCACCAAGGACAGCTTTAAAAAAAAATGACAGTGTGACAGGAAACTCTAGTTCCAACAGAAGCATCTCCATTCTAACAGATGTGAAAGCTGAGGAATAAGGAGAGGATGTCACCGTTTGAAATCAAACCAACCAAACAAATCACCCGGCTGAGTCATGACAGAGCCACGACATCAACTCTAATCCTTCACTTCATTAATCAAACTCCCTTGCCTTGGGATTCTTTTATTATTGTTGTTACTGTAGGTGAGTGATTTTCTGTTAGCCACGTCGAGCATGGAAGATGGCCTAAGCTTCCATCCACATTCAGCAACTTTCCCCCCACGTACAAACCATAAAGCTGGCAGCAAGTTAACTAGTTGATACGGTTGGCGCAGAGACAGGATGTTGTCAGAATAAAATTCACATGTGTAATACAATGACCCAATTTTCACTGGCAGTTGGATACCCCACTCGGAGTGCTGATTAAAACCCTAGCTGCCCAGGTAACACCAGGGACAGGGAAATTATGCTAATTCAGGCAAGAAAAAAAGGACTGTTGAGCATAAAGGCTCTAACACCCCTTCCAGCTCTTTCTTCTAGAAATAAAGGATTTTAGTGGGCTGTCTGAGATTCCTGCCTGCCCACCCAGTTCACGCACTATTAAAAAAATCACATTGATATGCATATATCATATTTAAATAATACACCTAAAATACTTCAAGTGGCAACATAGCCTTGATTTTAAAAACACGTAATTGATGTTTAGAACTTCAATGCCTTTCAAGTATGCAAGTCTAGTGCGATCAGAACTATACAATATCTGTACAAGAATCACAATTTTCATTGTCTTGCTCCTAAAAGAAAACCAACAGATACAATTATGATGTATCTAAGGATTTATCTTTTTTTTTTTTTACTGAATGAGCTGCAAATGAAGAAACACCACTGGTGACCTCAACTTCAGTCTGAAGAAAACAGACATCTTAACGACCAAGTCTAAGCTCTGATCCATAAAAGTCAATCAGGCTTCACTTTTTTTTTTTTGGTAAATGAAAGGGCTGTAGGAGTGTGTACTTTCAGCCTAGCGACAGTGTGTATAAAGGTAATATAAATAGTGTTCCTCACCGTAACTGGTAAAACCAACCAGAAACTACCTTCATACCTCAGTGGCATATTTCTTTTAGTGATCTCTGTACGGTTCACAGCTTTTTGTAAGAGTTTATACAGAAACAATCTTAACTGATGCAGACTACAATAACCATTTTCTTAGCTAAATTATTTCCCTAAGCAAGCAATAAGAAAATAACTTTCCAGCACCTAAGAAGGTTATTTGGCTTTCTGTTGGAAAATCTAACATTTCTTAGCAAGTCCCTGCAAACCACTGCAGAGCCACCAGGTCACGTTGAGCTGCAGAAGGGGAGTCGGGCTGCCCAAACTCCAGCCACAAGAGGGTGGTCCGTATTCCCAAACACAACATTTATCGCTTTGTTTCAATACAAAGTGCTCATATTTAGCCATATTTTTTTTCCAAGTGGGCTGGAGACAATATGGGAGACCATATCTTTTTCTTTTTTTTTTACTCTGAAGTTCTGTGTTTTAAACACAGAGAGTTCCCTCATCTTAAATAGGGATACAAGGTCATTAAATTAAATAGGTTACCTGAAGAGGTCACCCAAACCACAACTCAAGTCTGAAGCAAGAGCAAAAAACATTGCAATTCTTAAGCAATTTCATATTGAAGAATACAAGGACAAAACCAGGGCAAGATCTAACAGTTCATTTGAAGCTGTGTCCTTTTAGCAAGTTGTAATTTTTCCTGCGTACCAAGAAACAAGGAAAGATATATTAAATTATAGTAATTGTAAGCTTTCTTTAGTATTTTATAGGTCTTACAGCTTAGATGAACTGTTTCTGCTCTTGACAGTTACAGGATTGGAAGTGACATGGAAGGGCATTTTATTTATCTGGATAAGAAGTTCAGTGCTAGCAGCCACAACATAAGCTTTTTGACATGTTCCACGAACCACCAGCTGTGCCCCACAGTTGTCATCTTCTTTAGCAGTCACAAGCAATTCAGTAGTTTTATGGATTACCATCAGTTCCCTTTATTTCTGATCTAAAGCTATCAGTTTCCCTCCCGAGTTATTCAAGCAGTAAATGGAAATCTTAATTAATTTTATCTTGATTTCCTACAGTTAAGTAAGGCACAGCACAAGTGTTTTGACTTGGTCCAGTATTTTCCCAGAACGACTACCTGTTAAGATGACCAGTGAGTCATCTACGAGTCGCTGCTGCTGATGGTCACCATCAGAGGCCTTGAACACCAAGAACAGATGCTCTGCTGCATGTAAACTTCTGTGAAATTTTATTAATCCTGATTGCTGTTCCACAAGTAAAACATTAACAAGTGATATGAAATAAGGATTCAGACTCCTGTATGGGATAATAGTTTCACTTAGAAATCACACAGCAGGCCAAGTCTTAAGCTCTGAAAAAGGTGTTACTTCACTTGTGACTGGCCACAAGAAACAAAACCTCAAGTTTCTTTCCTGTTCATGCAGAATGTAATTTGCAGAACTGACATAATTGGAAGCCATTATACTAATGGTACTAAATTACTTTTATAGCTCTTTACCATCTGATTTAGTATTCCTCGATACCACATTCTGAACGAGTTGCTACCTAACCTCAGTACCCACTGCAACCCTGGAGACGTTTGCGCACAGAGCACCAAGAAGCCATGCTGTCACCTTCTGCCCTGTCTGGAACCTTCAGGAGACTTTCAACTACAGACCATTTCTGTATACAGTATTATTAACAATAATATAACCAAAACCAACACATGCAAAAATTACTTCGTGGTAGGAAGAGTACAGGACCCTGCAATTTAAGCAATGAAGATATGCCGGCTATAGGTATACAAGCCATTCTAAATGCAAAAAGGTTTTGCAGACTATCTGAAACTCCCTACCTCAGATGCTTCTGGAAACCAGAGCAGGGAAAGGCTTCAATAAGTTGGGCAGTTCATTTGTGTTTTCAAAATACAGATCCCTCCTACAAAATCCCCCACAAACCGATCAGACTCGCCGTCTTCTACTCCCCATTTAGGAATTTGGAAAAGTACTCCAGGAAACAGAGTCTGACACCCTTCGGGTACAGCACTTGGCCCCCAGCCTGCCTGCCTGCAGCTGGCAGAACCGCAGCCTCCAGCCCCGAGAAGCAGGACGACTGTCACTGCATCACACAGCCTTCCGCGCTTCCCAGCGGACATAACTGCCTCCAGAGGTTTCTCCCCACCTCCCCCCCCCACCCCCGAAGAAAAAAATTAGATTACTGAAGGAAATACGATGTGCATTCAGATATTAACATCTCTTCTAGTATTGCCGTGGTTTAAAATTGTTACATAATCAAGTTGTGTAACCAACACATTCACTGAATTTTCACTGAATTTCACTGAATTTTTGGAGTTCGAAGGGACCATAGAGATCATCTAGTCCAACTCCCCCGCCAAGGCAGGACTACCCA
>JAOXJM010000001.1:106144151-106156271 GCA_026413425.1 Tringa solitaria | reverse complement strand
CCCCCCCCCCCCCCCCCCCCCCCCCCCCCCCCCCCCCCCCCCCCCCCCACCCACCAGAGTGAACCTTTATGACTAGGTGAGAAGAGACAAGTACCATTTTTCAATGCAGAATAGTAAGTATTATCCCTTATAAAAGTTTATATTGGAAGGTAAGAGGTCAATACATCTGAATGCTCAGAATCCAAAATGTGTTAAGTTTCTAAATGTAAAATAAAATGCTCTTTCTCTGGGAAATTGACCCTGAAGAGCACTGAAAACTTTATCTGCATGACTGAACAAGTTTTTCCACATCATTTCTGAAAGAGTGCAAACCACCATGCTGTCTTTAGAGAAACTGTATTTCCTTCTGAATATCTGGGCATATCTTCAAATACCACATAAGCGGAACACACCTTAGCAAATTACATTACTAATATTTTTAAGAAAAATCTAGGGAAAATGAAATGTTTGACAGAATTCAATGTAAAGTCTTTTATAGGACAAGGGAATAACACAGATGGCAGACAGAAAATTAAAATGGAGCAAAGCCATTCCAACAGATACAAACAGAGCTGTGATATATACTAACAAATAACAGAAGGCAAATCTTCATTAGATTAAGTACTTGTGCATTTAGTATTTTCTTATTTAAACAAAAAAAAGTTCAGGATACACTGAAATTCTGGATTGCTGGCTTACACAAATTTAGGTGTAGATTAAAAATTGGCATGAATGTTTCTGGCATCAGAGAGTGCTATGTTACAGAAGTGCTGCGTAACCCAACAGACACAATCCCTCCCTAAATGGGTAATGGGAGAAACACCATCAGCTGGAACAGCAGAAGGTATGGTGACTGACACACATCAAGGGGCAGGAGAAGGGGAGGTACACCAAGACAGCAGGACTGCTGCCAGGTTTAAACTCATGTCTGAAATGGCAGTCACTAAGGAGCACAAGTGCAAAGAAACACAGAGTGCTTCTACATGGGGTAACAGTTGAGTTCAGAGATGTTGCTGTACTTAAAGCCATACATCATCCATCTGCAGTCTGCATTTGCACAGTACTTCAACTTTACTAGCAGAGTCTCCAAAAAACACCTTATTTGCCAATACCCACTTGTAAACAAGGAATGGCTGCAAATACATAAATGCTTTTCTTCACAGAATGAAGCCTTAAGTAGTAAATAACAATGACACCCAGAAATGCATGTTAGTGCTTTGAGCTATAAAATTCACTTACGAGAAGCTTCAGCTTAGACTCTTCTTTCCAATACAGATTATAGACATACCTTGATCAAATCTTTTCACTTGACAGACTTCAGTCTCAATAACCATCTCCCCACCATCCACATTTCACTTCTGAATATGCCTCTCACCAGCAGTTAATCTACTTTTTTCAGCTAGCTATAATGATATTACAAAGCAAAGTTTCCCATTCTTCCCTTTCCCACCTCCACTCAGAAGTTCTACAACATCTTATTTCAAAACAGCATATCTGAAATAAGGCCCTGTAGAGTCAAATTTACAGCCCTGGCAAGCAGGGAGTACACACGTAAGTAGGTAGACACTGAGGAGTGCCTAGCTGAGGGAGACTTCCAAGTACTTACTGGCACAACCCAAGACAAACATTAGTGTCCTTCATGGCTGAAATCCCCACAAGAAGCCACCATCTCACAATCTTCTGCTTCCTCACTGCACAAAACTTCAGTATCCTCAAATGATGTCAAAACAAGCCTCTGTAAGGCAGGGTGCTGCTAATGAAGTAACCGGATTAAAAGTTGCCTTTGCAAAACTAAAGGGGAAAAAAATACTTGACACTACTCATGTTAGCTATTTTTACAGCACCCAGGAGCCAAGTCACATCAGCACAGGCAAGACGGCCACAAGTTGCAGAGCTTCCTTATACTGTTTTGCCACAGCCTATCCTAAGTGACTGCAGCACAAACTGACTCCCAGCTTTACCAGTGAGACCCCCAAAGGCCAAAAAAGCCTAGCTTCTGATTTTGGTTCTCACAGTTCCAGCATCTTACCTCCAACAGCAAAAGCAAGGCCCCATTACAGTCACAGCTTTCAGAAACTTGGGCTCAGAATGCTACGATGTTCTGATGCATCTAACTTTCCTTGTGTCATAAACCCTACAACTTCTGGCAAGCATCACAACACCGCAAAAGATCCTGAAAACATTGTGTCCTGATGAGGTCTAACACAGATTAAGGCAGAGTTAACCCCACTTCAGTTTCTGTAGAAGTTATATCACGCTTCGGAAATTCAGGCTGAGCAACTTGGAGGGACAGAGTGAAGGAAAAAGAGTCAACTACAATTTTTCAACCAGCTGTAGTCATGCTTATTTTCTCAACTTCACAGTTTTTCCATGGGACACATGATATGGACTAATGCAAAGAAAGGTCACTAAAGAGCCTTCTTTAACTTAGTAACCATTAAAGGAACAACCGCAATGAAGAAAAGCAGAACTTTTATAGAAGGATGAAAAAAATTAGTTGTCTTCCCATTAAAAACTAAATTCAACAGATTTGGGGACTTCTGATGTAAGAATGAAACTCTAAAATTCTCTTTTACAGGCAAAGTACACAGATGTTCTCATCAAATGTTTTAGGATACAATCGAAAACACATATTAGCTCACCACACATCAAGCACATAGCTACCAAAGAACACTTAACCTTCACAGCAACCTCATCTAAGCAAGACATGAGGAAAATTACCAAGCAAGCAACAGGCAATGAACTACCAAAAGCTAGGTAATCATGCAGCAATGAACAAAAGAAGAAAGAAAAAAATGGCACAGCATTACTCCACCTGAGTCTATAGTGGACGTATCCAAAAAGCAAGTCTGGTTTTAGTACATAATTGTAGAACTCTGCAGAGAATTCAGATTTTTACAGTAACCCACTGCTGATAAAGGCAAACTGTAAAGCTTTTTCTAACAAAGAAAGTACTGTCCTGTTAGTAGCAAAAGTATAAACAGTTAATGTTTAATATGCTCCACAGACCACATTTTTCCCATGCTTGACACTCTGTGGTCATCATACAACGCCACAATACTAAGAACTGTGTTTTTTCTATGAAGTTTGTAAGTGGTTAAAAAAACCCAGCCCACACCATCTTAGCAAAAGCATCAAGCACCTCTAAATCTAACATTTCCAAAGCTATAGACATTAACATGCTACATATCCCTCTACTTAAACTTCAAAGAAGTCCAAGCTAAAGAGGTTAGAGAAAAGATAAAAACTTGCCTCTCTATACTAGCCTAAGTCCACTAGGCAGAACACTGATTAATTCCCACAGACAGAGGTTTAACATTCAGACAGAAGATGTTCACACCTGTGGTTTCATCCGCCCCAGGACAGCTCTCTCTGAGCTAATGGGAGCCACATACCTTAGCGAAGCCTGTCTACTATGCAGAAAAGAGATAGCTTACAGAGCCAGGGAAACTGAAGAAAACCCAGCAATAAAAGCACTCACCTAGAAGAGATCTGGCTCCTAGATCTTGCCTCAAACACTGTCTCCTCCTTTCGAATCCATTTAGTCCCAGATTAAATATAAGAATAGTTCAGTAAACTAAAACAACAAAGCAATTTCTGGAGAAAAGAGCTTGATTTTTATACAGACACAGCATTAGTAGAGGCAAGATTTTACACCCCTCTCTTCCACATTTCACCTAAGCTGCCTTGCCAATAGCAGAAAGATGCTGAGTGTCCAAACTCCCAGAGCTCTGGTCCGGTTAAGTTTTCAGAACACTTTTTCCACAGTTGGTGCAGTTAAGAGACTTATGTGCATGAAGGAAAGTTTTGCCACAAGCTACAAAGAGAAGGCTGATGAAACAGCAAGAGCACTTAAGGCAAAACACAGAAAAAAACCTGTGTGTCAAAATAAGCCTGGTAAAGTTTTACCACCTAGACAGTCAATTCTGATGCTGCTGATTGTCAAAATAGTGGGGTTTTATTCAGAAACTTCACTTCCTCTGAGCAACCTGAGGGAAGCACCACTTTTCTAAGGCACATTTGCTGAGCAAAGCCTCCCAGTCGTACTTGAAGTAACCAGTATGACATTCCTTCAAATCATGGATTTACTTTCTCCCTGCCTACTTCTGACTCTTTCACCTGCTTCCACAATTAAAGAGGACTCCACTAAGTCTGATAATCCTTTCTACTGTCTGATCCCCCAGACTCACTCTGAAAAGCATGGTTTTCAGAAATCACTAAAACCTGCTTAGTTCCAAACAAATGTAACTTTTGCCACTCTAAGCACACAATTTCCACAGAACGACTCAAAAAGACCTGTTCCCCTTTGGAATACCAAACACACCACCTTAGGGTGACCTGCTTTGAACAGAAGCCAAAGCTGAAGCAATCCTGCATTGGTGTAGCCTGAAAAAATCTGACAAAATACATCAATTCAACAATAACGGTTAAGTTATTGAGTATCTACCAGAGCTCACCTGAATCCATAAATCCTCTGTCAAATCACACAACAGGAAACAGGCTAAACATACCTCATAGCAGACAGGAAAAAAAAAAAAATGTTCTTCAGTCTGGTTGTCCTCAGAACAGCATTAGATAGCTAGCTCTAATTCATGTAGTACCTGTGTTCCAGTTTAAAACGTAATGCACAATTGTTAGAAGTTACTCAACCTCCTGACCTACTGAAAAAGTTCTTATCTTTAAGACACATACATGAAACAGAACTATGAATAACCCCAACCCTGCAAAATACATAGCATGAGCTTAATTTCATTCCCAACCGCAATTCACTGAGATCACCTGGACTAGTCATGCAACTAATAAAATCTAAAAATCACAGGCTAAAGCTTTACTGATCTTTTACTTTTCTTCTTCCTTGCTTACTTTCACTTCTTCCCTGACATCCCTTTTGCCTTCAGTTTCTATCCAACATCCCTTTCCTTTTACAAGTGTCCTTGTGCCCCTTCCTTGTTCAGCACATTCTTGGAGCTTTTTTGTTGCTAAATCCGAAGTCACCAGCCGGTTTCCCAGCAACCGCAGCAGTTGATGACCTTACTGGAGAGGGACGTGCTTATCAAGTTGAGAGGGGAGCGTTCCTATCTCATTACTGAAGTAATACCGAAGATATGCTTCTGGGGGAGGGCAACACAAAGGGGGAAGGGATATCGTTAACACAAATTGGGATTAAGATTAATTTTAAGAACAAGCGCAGTGTTTAGCCTAATATCTACAGAAGAGCGCTGAGGGTTCTGACTTGCAATGCTTGGTCACGTTTAAGTGACCCAGCGTGACCTAACTCAACCTGCAGCACTAAGGGAATGACAACTAGAATATTTTGGATTTGCTGAGGTCCTGCCCTCTCATCCTCGGGCTTGATCCCGTCACCTCCCTTTATGCCAGTGTAAGGCTTTATGCAAAGAAGCAGGAAGGCGGAACAAAGAGCTGGCTCCGGTAGGAACTGGCGCTGCAGGGGAAGTTTTGCTTTTTCTGTCCAGGTGGGGTTCTCCGAAGGAGGGTCCCCCCAAGCACAAGGCAGGTGGCGGGAGCACAAAGCCAGAGACAGGAGCAGCGAGGCTGCCGTAGCCTCGATAAGGATTTGCTCACTCTGCCAGGAAAACCACCTCCAAGAGGAAAGCAATTTCACGTGACACCTACACCAGCCACGCTGCCGCCAGCTCTCCCGGCCCCAAAGTGGTTTGAAGTCGTGAACTCGCCCAATAGGAAAACAACCTGCTCAAAGGAAAAAGAAAAAAAAAATTTCTTTTGTATCAGCAGAAGAGACTCAGGCAGCAGCTGCGTGACAAGGCTCTGACAGGAGGGAGGGAAGAAGGCATCCACACCATCGCTGGAAGCGGCCACAACCTCGACGGACACATGAAGTTACACCAGACATAACCGCGTCACATCTGCAACGTGAAACTACCTTCAAACTGCACTTAAGAGCCATTAAGGAACCATCTAGAAATAGTATTTACAAGCGTAAAATGAAATGAGTGCCAAACATTACAAAGACAAAAAAAAGAAAAAAATCAGAACCCAAATCCAGACACCATTTAGTCATACAAAAGCCTGCCCCCCTTCTATCAAGTCTACATCAACTGCACGAGCTGGTTTTGCTTTTAGCCCTGCAAGTCACTTTATTTTCCCCATTACAAACTGATATTGAAGGCTTATGCAGTTACTAAGCAATCAAGTCACATGATTCGATTTTTTTTTCCCTGCCAATTTGATGGCATTTAAAAGGAAACTGAATGAAGCAGCTCTTTTGTAGTGGGAATGTGTTAGGCACATCTGTCAGTCAATGCATCGGGGAGTTAAGTTCAGCCAAACACTTAACTGAGCAGCCATATTATTTTCACATGAGTAAAGCGGTTTTGGCTCTTCCGAGCTACTGAAGAAGCAATGCTTTTTCCCAGCACATGCATGTTTCACATTAAGATTGAAAGCGATTTCATTCAGCAGAACAGGGTTGGACTTTTTGATTTTGTTTTGTTGTTGCTGTTTTTTTAAATAAAAAGATAAAGCATCACAATGACAGAAAAAAGTGGCTGCCCGCCTGCTTCTGCTTCCCTCCTTGTTCCCATCCCGTCCCCTGCCATGTAAGAAACAGCCAGAAAGGAATAAGCTCAAAGAATTTGAATATCCACAAAGTTAACTTGTAATTTAAAAATTCAGGGATGTTTTAAAATATATATATACACACATTGTTTTTATATGCCTTAAAACAATTAAGATTAAGCATTCCCTGTAGTTCATGCTGTTAATACATCTAAAAGGAAGAACTGAAAATGCAGGATCAGTGAATATATGAAATATCAATTACCTACGCAAACTTACCCTGCATGAGTTAAAACTGTTGTGAATTTATGAAATTCTCATCCTTCTTTCTATGCGCACCACACTTCTTGTTGATTAATCACCTTTCAACATACTAAGTGCAGGTTTTACCCACAGGGCATGAAAAACATATCTATTTAAAAAATGTAGCAACTAAGTGGAACCGCAAAACCTGGGACCATCAAGTAAGTACCTTAGAGGCTTCTTAACAGCAGCTAAAGGACATCACAGCGCTGGTGAATGGCTCCAGCCTACAGCAAATAAAGCTCCACATCTTGCCTCTCTATCAGATCACAAGTTTAGAGTATATAACCCAGTGAGTAGGTGGCATAAAAAAAAATCAATAGTAATATGCTCCACCCACATGGGTTTCAGTTCTAGCTGATTTTTTTCTTACAACTCAGACTCGATCTCATTGAGTTGGATCAGGAAAAGGAACAGATAGAAAACTAACCATACAAAAACTTCATATTTCTCTCGCTGAACTGGCTTGCCATGAAGCCAGACAAATGCTACATGAAACACGAAATGGGATGCAAAAGTAATCTTTGAGGTACCACCTAGCTATTGAACAGGCTGCCTGATGCAGTGATGTAGTCAGACTCCCCAACTAAGCTCCTCCAGGCCAAGTTTATAAAGACATTTCTCACCTATGGGAGAATACTGATCAAGCAGAACGGCTTTCCCTCCTAATGCTCCTCTGCCATCCCTCCTGTCACTCATTTCTGCCCCGAACCAGAACAAGTTGTTGAAATTCTTTCTTGTTTCAAATCCTAGAGTCTAACCGGTTAAAAAATTAATGAAAGTTTTAAGCAGCCTCAACTCAGAGCCATTCACCACACGCTCACACAGCTGAGGCAGTTGCCCAGTAAAGGAAATGACCAGCAAGGATGCAGGGGCTGCTCCTGTTCAAGCTGCTACCGAAACAGGTTTCCACAGAACTACAGCTTCGCTGCCACCTACTCCCACGGCAACAGGCTGAAGTGGCTCTTCTTACAACCATCCCCTGTAAGATGCAAACTAGTCATAAGAGGAATTCCCTATGAAAAAAAAAAGAAGGAGGAAAAAAAAAGGAGGAAGAGACAGCAGAAGCTAACTGTATATTTAGCTAGAGAAGAGAAGGCTCTGGGGAGACCTTATAGCAGCCTTCCAATATCTGAAGGGAGCCTACAGGAGAGCTGGAGAGGGACTCTTTGTCAAGAAGTGTAGTGACAGGACAAAGAGTAACAGTTTTAGATTGGAAGAGGGGAGATTTAGATTAGATACCGGAAAGAAATTCTTTACTGCGAGGGTGGTGAGGCACTGGAACAGGTTGCCCAGGGAAGGTGCCCCATCCCTGGAAATGTTTAAGACCAGGCTGGACGGGGCTTTGAGGAACCTGCTGCAGTGGGAGGTGTCCCTGCCCATGGCCGGAGAGTTGGAACTAGATGACCTTCCAACTCTGACCACTCTGATTCTATGATTCTAGTAGTGACTAAATTGATGTGGAGGAGCATTCTTACTAGCTGGTGAGCCACACAATTGTTGAAACTTCTCCTCATGTATGTTTCACATAACATCTAAAAGCTCCATGAAATGAACTGGAGATTGCAACAGGAGAATCCCTGCCATTAAAAACTTATGAATGAATGCAAGCAACAAATGATTAAATCAGTACGGAGGTATGATGAAACAATACTGGCCCCAAAACCAAGCTCCCTAGTCTGTACGAATCTCTGTGGGCACTCCGGCAAATGAGTTTTACACCGCTCCAATACTGAGGCAGATTCAAAGACATTTACAGGGAATTTCTCGATGCATGAAAGGAATCAGTAGCAAAGCATACAAGTGCTTGTACAGAAATACATTTTTTGTAAAGCAGCAATGGAAGCTAAACCAGCCTTTCAGGAGTGGTAGTTTCATCTCTATATTAAGCAGACTCAGCTTTTGAAGAGGCTGTGACAAGCACTGGAAGTGAAGACAGACAGGCAGCTGAAGCTTGATGTAACACAGGGGAGGGCAGTCAGAGGGGGCCAAAGTGACCAACTATAATAATCTTTGCGGCAGCATCCTGAACAGGCAAAATACCTTCCAATAAACAAAAGGTTAGTTAAGGAAAAATGACCAAGTCAAACCTCATGGCCAATGTCACAGCAGCAACTAGTTGATTACATCATCTCTGGTTGAGGTTTTTTGTAATTCTTGAAACACTGAGATCTGGGAAACCGAGGAAACGAGTCCTGAACTTCAGATAACTTCTAATGTCAACAGACACTTAGAAGAACCTGAACCCTGCAAACTGTTACAATTACTCTGCAAGGGATGAAACATACCAGGTTTAGCAATGAAGAGACTGGGACAGGAATGATCATTTGATTCCTTTGGTAGTCAAATTTCTCCTAAATTAAGCTTCTGTAAGATCCTGTTGCATGCATAAAAACATGAACAGACTTAAGTTCCTTTTAATACATATCTGACAAAGTGTACTAGCCACCAAATGTTGACTTACAATGCCTGCATTAGGTTCTGCTCCTGCATGCACAGTATTAGAAATAATTTTGCAAGTTTTATAAATAACACTTAATGACAGGGCAATAACCACAGACTTTTCTCAAAGCTTACCTGAAATATTGTTTTTATTTAAAAGCTTAATATTCTATTAATAAAGCATCACACGTTGCAAAATTCCAATATAGTACAAAACTACCTACTACCACTGTAAAAAAAAAAAAATAAAAAATATCACAAACCACACCACGAGAGCAGCAATAACACTACAGACTAAAGAAATTACTGCCTAGATATTTACCTTAAAACTCTACTTCTTATCATCATTTTGAGCATTACTATTTTGTGTAACGTATCTTTGGAAGGCTAAATGGATTACCACAGATGTAATCACTTCTTTATACCTATACAAAGGTAGATACTAATCTAGCTATGTTAACATTTCACAGTTGATGAAAATTTCTGTTCTGCCATTATGCATTTTTAGAAGTTTGACAGCTATAGGTCACTTTCCTGTATGTTAGATCAGGATACCACTACTTAGGCACCTGTACTTACTCTCAGCCTTCTAAAACCCTAAATTCAACATAAAGTTGAATTTGCTCCAAATAGAATGAGATTATTTCCCCAACACTGTATAGCCAGGAAAAGGTTACCAGTATGCATACAGTTCCCCCAGCACAGGCAAATGCACACTCAGTGCCACTGACAATGAGAAACAATATACTTTCTTTATATTAGCTCTTGAAATGATCACACATTCTAGAGAGCTTTTTAAAAAAAAAAAAAAAAAACACAAACCAATGTACACCAGTTTACATATCTGTAGGACCTAACAAATGATCTGGCAGCACTTAATATCGTGACTGAGCTTTCCTCTTCAAACCAGAACTCTGTACTGCCCTTTGGAAAACAGTTTAATATCAATTATCTCAAAAAAAAAAAAATCAAGATCAGAAGAGGTACATCATTTCTATTACCCTATTCCAGAATATGCCGATGACAGCTGTACAGTTAAAACAGAATTTGCACATTTGGGGAATCCCCAACTACTTGAAGTCACTGATTATACTTAACTACAACACTCACCAAATGGCCATCAAGTCACCACAGACTTGGAGGGCATTTTTAGATACAGAATTGTATTAATTACAAAGATAAAGCAGAAATGAACTGTTCTCCCCTGGTATCCTGAAAAACTCAAGAATTAACTCTTCCCTTCCTGCAAGAGAAAGAAGTTCCCAATTCAGTTATTTATGGCTGTGAAATTGACCTTAACAAGGGGATGAAACCCATGAGCAAGGTTCAGGGACAGCTTAAATCCAAACACTTTCCTATTTCAACACACAGTGGTACAGCCCCTTTGCCTGCTGCAGGTGTATTTTGCATGGTCAAAATAAGCTCCTTATTTATAGAATATCGGTTATTTTGAATCCTCTACTTTCAGCAATAGTGAAACAAGGAAAGTGAGGATTACAGGAGGGAAAAAAAAAAAAAAAAGGTCTGAAAAGAGCACACAGCAAGCCCAAAAATACCACGCCAAGTTATTCCAGTACCACAAACCTAAGTAAAGACTAGGCACCTAGACAATCCTCCACTGCTAACAGCTTTTACTCAACTGCACACAAATTAGCTTCCTTCCTCTAAGTTTGGTCCATACAGAGAGCAACAACATACTGACATCCATTCCCTCAGTGAAGGAAGTAATGTTTACCTGGAACACAAACACAGAAATATTAACTCATTCTGATGGAGGAAAAAAACCACAAGCAAGTGCAAATAATGTATCAACTCCTATGATTATTAAATCATTTCCTTCAGAGGGCCATGAAACGTGTGTCTTTCAGGGTACAGTCATCTAAATGTGCTAAAGATGTTCTTAGTCAAAACACAAATATATTACTTTATTTACAAATACATTACTTTCTTCCAATTTCAGAGTGAAGTCTGAAGACACCTGTATACTTCAGTAAAGCTAAAGTTTAAAATTTTGTTCTGGCTTTACATTTCATCATATACTAATTATTCCTAGTTTAATAGTATCATAACCTTTGATATCCTAGCAGTGATCCAGCTCATTCGCAGCACATATAATAATTCTACTCACAAGCTTTTTTCACAGCTTTAGTTACTTGAAGTGTTTCTATATAAAGCTAAATCGCTAGCCCAGTCAATTATAGCAACTCATAGTTTTTACACAGCCTCTATCTTGTTTCTAACCCTGCTTAGAGAAAGAGAGTTAATGCAGAACTACCCATATCCTTTAATGCAGGAGAGCAGAGTTCATCATTCCATTATAGGGACAGAATTTTGATCCTGTGAGTAATTTCCCAAAACAACAATGACATCAACGAAGGCATTAACATTTCAACAGGAAACAAAAACTGGCCTCTTGACACCACCGATACAAATTTTACTGTGAACCTGAACCACCACAGGTGTTTGTCATCTTTTGTACTTTCGCATAAGTTTGGGTCAACATTAGTGGAAATTAGGTTGGGTTTTTTTTAAAGATATTTTTAGGAAACTTTAACACGGCACTCCAATCGAGCTCACTACAGAAACCTCGTGACATCTACTGTTTGAGGTGAAAAACGTTTGGCTACTTTTTAGCAGCCCAAGCACATTTGGTTCGATTTTGGTTTGGGTTTTGGTGTTAGGGTTTGCTCTTTCGGTTGCTGGTTTGGTTTTTTTTGTTTGTTTGTTTGAGAGTATCTACTCCTTTGTTTTTTCCCTTCTGTATTGAAAGCGAGTGATCCTACAGGGCTTATTGTGCAAATATTGACGCTTGAGTTTTTCTTCCGCCTTGTACGGAGAACGGCACTGAGCAGAGCAGTC
>JAOXJM010000001.1:106128582-106138587 GCA_026413425.1 Tringa solitaria | reverse complement strand
CTACAAAGTTCTCCCCTACACCATATCCCCCAGCACCGCATCTAAACGGCTCTTACACTCATGCCTGGGGTGACTGGCCGGGTCCTGCTTTTTTTCTTTCCTTAACAAACTTGGGCTGTTTCCAATTAAGCTCTCCCGTGCTCGCTGCCTTTTAATAATGATAACTAAACGCAATCCATCACTGGGGAAAATAAGGAGAAATAAGGGGGAAATTAGCCAACAATATCTGGGATTTAATTATCCTTAATTCGGGTTAATGTAACAGACAGACTATCTTGTTCAGTGTTAAAATAACAGCTTTCACATTTAGCACCTCTATCAAGTGACAGTTGCTATCAGGGTAAAATTCACACCTTGCTACGCTCCTCTTTTGGAGAGACAATTTTTAGCAAAGACATTTTAAGAGGGCAGCAATTTACACCTTTGTGTCCCTGTGATATCGAAGTTTAGAAATATAATTTGCCTCAAAGAATTTTCTCTCAGAGGCTACGTAAATGTTTGCATCATTTAGATGTAAAAACAGCAGAAAGAAGGAACTAGTTCCCTACCGATGGCAAAGAGAGTTGACCCAAAATTAAAGCTATATATTTACGCTGTAAAAGGGAAGCAAAATCCATGCAATATAAGATAGATCTGGTTCATTTAAGGTCCGGAAGAGTGCATCGTGTGATTCGTCTTCATAAAAATATTAGTGCTACACATTTTCTATTAGTTACATATTGGAGGTCTGTTTGTATTCAAACTTTCATTGTATATGTACATGGCAGTAAAAGTGCAATGTCTGTTGGCTGGAACATTAACTCAATTGACAATACAGGTCTATCCTGTAGCAAGCTATTTTTCTGAGCTAATATTCAGCACGTCTTGATTAGAGAAAACTTTCCTTAAAAGGAAAAATAGATGTGGTTTCCTGAAGTGATGAGGAAGTGTTTCTTCAGCAGCTGATCTGAAAATTTGCTGTTTCCAAAAGAGGTGACATTCACATTCCTCTCTCCTCTTCTTTCTCTGTCTCTCTCTTTGCATTGAATTTCAGCTGTGACATTTGCTGATGCCTATACGACCCGGTAACAGCATTTCACAGAAGCACAATTCCAGTCCCTTCTCCCCGCTTTGAGCTTCGCAGTCACCAGACGTTCCCTTGTGCCAGCTTTGATAGTCATCTGACAATTTAGTGACCTAATTTAGCTCACCAGACTAGCAAATAATTACTCCCCTCCACTTTTTTATCAGCTTGGTTTACCCGCAGAATAGATTACTGACCATTGCTGGTGCCACAAAAGCAGCACAAGCACAAGTTAGGAGGAGGTGAAGTTGTGAGAAAGGATTGGAAGAACAGGCCCACGCTTGTTGGTTGTAGCATAGCAATAACTAGATTTTCTCAGCTGCCTCATAAAATTTGGCCTTTAGAATGAAATTAGCTGTATCACGGGGCAGTTCTGTTGAAGCACAAATACACCTGTGAAGATGTTCTGTATTCCCACTCCTACAACTGGGTCTTTGTGGAGGGAACTCAGCACGGACACCCAGCATCCATGCAGGGGCTGTACCCCTAACGTGGATCTTTAAAATTAACAGCCAGAGAAAGAGAACAGTTACATGCTTCCTCACAGGGTTAGCATGGATTATGCTTAGTTTGGGATGCATTTTCCAACTGGAGCTGCTCAGCACTGGGTGGGATGCTTGCCTGGCCAGGCTGGGAGTGATCACTACAGAGCTAAAAGGCCAAGGGAAATATGGAAAACATCCATAGTTAGGCTGAAAGGTGCACTGTAGAAACTGGCATCTGTGGATAGCAGGGTGTCTGTAGTATGTTTTTCTAGTCCCCAGAAATAAAAGATAGTCGTGTGAGAATCAAACAGGCAAGACTAGGAACAGGACCCACACTTGCACAGGAGACAAAGGAGAAACAGTATCTGAAAACCAAGAGCATTTATGAGCAAGGAGTAGTGGGAAGGGGTTGTCTCTAACCCTTCAGGGACTCCATTTGAACAGGAAGATAATCACAGATATGCCAGAGGCAGTGGCATGTCATATCTAATCCCCAAAATAACTGTCAGTTTTAATAGTGCAGAACTAGTAGCTGATGGTGGCTTGGACTACATCACGAACTTTCAGATTATTTTGTTTGTGCAAGGCTTTTACAAATGGTGCTTTAGCATTTACTAGCCTCTTTGGTATCTGTATCTACCATTTAAGGCACCAGTGACATTTTCTGAACTGCTACTCAGCTGCCACTGTCCTACTAGGCAGCCCAGTTTCTCCTGGTTGTCACTCCTGACATGGCCCAGTCACTAGCAAGCTGCTCAAAGCCCTTTCCTAAAATGAAATCTCCAGGCCCCTGAGGCAAGATCCTCCATAATCAGGGGAAATTACCCTTTCATACCAAGCTTGAGGCATATGTGTTAAGTGGTATGAGGGTGACCAGAGTGCACAAGCCTGCTATGCGGTATTTCTAGTGACTGCCTTAACAACTGTGTGGTGATAGAATCTTTAGCTTGGGGAAGAAGCAAGAAGGTGCATTAAGACAGGAGCCAACTGCGTGTAACACTCACTTCATCTGACATTCATTTGCTCATTCTGCCAGGGAGACCAGATCCCACAGGTCACTCCTAACATCTCTGGCCTGCCAGCTCGTGTGCCTGGAGGTCTGCGTATGAGCCCGTGGTGGATGGAAGAACAGCGTCAGCACAGAAGACAGCGGGAGGAATAAAACAACAGGCCAAAGTAAGAGACAGGGAGTACAAGTACAGGATGGGAAAGCAAAGTGTTTCATCTCATACTGGCAAACCAATCTCTGATGTCAATGTAAGGCAGGTGTTTGTAGCTGAAGATCTCAAGAACAGGTAGGTAGGTGCCATTTCAGGTCCATCAGCTAGTTACACAGAGTCCATTGCTTAGATGCAGCACACTTTACTCATTGCCCCACTGTTCACCTTTCACTCTTACCCAGCTGTGCTCAGCTGGCTGCTTTTCTGAAATATTTATTGTGTAGGTGTCTGATATTCCCCTTCCCCAGGGAAGCCTGGTTGGTTAGCTCAGGGCTGCAAAATCTGCTTGTCACAGGAGTTTAGGTGTTTCAGGGTAACTGCAACGGTTCCTACAGCCAAGATCCTCAAACATATCTCAATGTTAACTGCTGTTGTTTCCACCAGAATAGTTAAACAACCCTACGGATCTGTATGTCAGGGCCCACAGCTGTGGATATTTTGACAGTACCTCCATCTAATACCTACTGTCACTATATGTGATACCGTTGAGGAACTGCAATTATTGCCAATTTATTTGAAGCCTTGTGCTGCTTGGTCTTTTAAAGCATCAGCTTCTACAGTAACGAAAAGCAGAACTTTCATTAAAAATGAGCACATATCAGAAGCTGTTTACATTTGATAGACTGGGAAGAAGACCTGCAGAAATCTCAAAAAAACCCACCAAATAAAAATACTCCTTACTTTTTTGAAGAATTTTTTTTTTTAATGCAGTCTCAGTATTTGATGGTGAGGGGAGAAGAGATTTACTCAAAAGTTTTTGTTTGGTAGTACCACATAATAGGGTTTCCTAGCCCTCTCTGAGATGGATGCTATCTCCTCCTCATCATCATCATTTCCACAAACTCCTGCCTTTTCTGGTTAACCCCCAACCTTGCCTCTTCAGGTTCCCTTCCTTAAATTCAATTTTTTCTCAGGTGGACGTGTATCCAGGATACATTCAACTACAGCAATCCCTAAAATCCTGAAGTTTTGTCTAGCGGTGCCTAGGAGCTTGAGAATCCAGAAATTGCTGTTGTGAGTAACTTACAGATGTCCCTGCTCTAAATTATGCTGTGTATCAAGAGGGTTTTGCACAAGCAGAAGAATGGATATGACTGCCTAAATAGCAAACTGTGAGTAAAATAGTCATACTGTTGGCCCCATGTTCCTTCCACTTCCATTGTGTTGTCCTCCTTGGGTACCCTCAGAGTAGGTCCAGCTGACTGATACATTGGCAACTGCAGCATAAACCACCCTTTGCCCTTTATTGCTTCTGTCATCGCAGCCACACCTGCTGGGTACGGCAGGGACTTTGGCCCAGGGCATCCACAGGTTTTTCCAGAGTTAAATTTCTTATTGTCCAGGTTGGAAGTTCTGGAAGAGCCATCCGCCATGAAGGCAAAAATAAAGGTCTAACAACTTTCCATACAGAACTTTCTGGAAGGGAGTGTGTGACTTGGCTGCTTGAGGTAGCAATGGACGTTGCTCACTGACCCAAAGAGAAACCCTCTCAAAGGTGCAGGTGTCCTTTGTTGGCATTTTTCTTCCCTGCTCAGTGCATTTAAACACCGTCCTGTTTTAAAGGAGAGTTCCAGTTTGTGTTCCAGGTTGACTTGGATGCATGTTGCTGGATCATTTAACATCACACTGCTGTAAAATCTGTAAAAATTTAACTCGGTAAAGGTTGTTTTCTGTTTTGGTGTTGTTTTTTTTTTTTGTGGGGTTTGGGTTTGGTTTTTTTTAGGGTTATGTAATTTTCCTTCCTACTGAATAAACAGGCTGGGTTGGTTTCAGTAGTGCGTTCAGCAGTACATTAGCTCAGGAAAAAATGCTGACAGTCTAAGGAATATTTTCACTGATAACAACCTGTCTTGCGCAACTATTTACAGTGAAACCTGTTTTAAATGGCTTCTTGGAGAGCCAGTGAAAAGTATTTGCGCAGTAGAAGTAGCCCTTAACTAGAAGTCTAGCACTGTTAACCTGATGGCAAACTATAATAATGCCATCGCTTAGTGAAAGTGGTGCTTATTGCAGAATTAAAAAAAATTAAAAAAAACCCCAAGTGGTGTACTTGGGGACATTCTGCAAATAGTCCTCTACAAAGAAATGAAACCACTTTTCAAATTCTGTAATTTGTGTTTTCTGGAAGCATTTTATCCCTTCCTGCCACGATTTCAGCTTATCGCCCCTTGTTAAGGCAGATTTCAGTGGTGAATGTCATCCTGAATTATACTTTAATCTTTCATCAATTAGTGAAATGCTCCAGGAGGATGAGCAAAATGTATTCAGGAGTTCAAAGCCAAATGTCATGATGTGGAGAGGAGAGTGGGGAGGCAGGACAGCCAGAGTCTTAGCTTTGCTGTTTGTTGAAATCTCTGGGCAATTTGCTTTATTTGTCTGTTCCTCAGTTGTTTCATCTGAATAACAGTATAATTAAATATTTGCTAGTCTGAAAGGGGCAATACGAAAAACTAAACTTTCACTTGGCAAAGCACTTTGTCCTACACATTCACACAGGAAATACTGGAAATGCAAGAAATGTTATAGGTGCTACGGTGTCCATTTGATAGGACAATTTAATGCGTTTTATGACCTCACACTGGAAGTTCAGAGATCTGTTTACAGTACAGGGTGGTAAAGGCTGTTGCTTGGTCTGCAGGGAAGTCAGAAGAAGCAGTCCTGGCCCTTCCCTTCCCCCATGCTCTCCCCGCTCTGGGCTACTCTGCTGTGCTTCAGCAGTGCTCATTGCCTTGCAGCCGCTGGGGAGATGGGATCAGGCTAATCCCACAATTTAGGAGGAGGGAAGGAAGAAGCAAGCCAGGATAGATGAGGGTTGGAGCCCGCCTATTTCAGGAGCAGCAGGAAACTTTTAGATCAGCTCAGCTGTCTCATGAGACTTTATCTTGAGACAGCAAGTATCGATGACAGCTATTGACACTCCGCCTAGGTAACGGCTGCAACAGAACTCCTGGCACCACTGGAATGAAGGGCCCAGCTCCCACCCTCAGAGCTCCTCCATGCAAGGTGTAGCTTCCTATCAGCCCCTTGCCGGGAGCTTGGGATGGCTTAGGCACCTGCCAACACAGCCCCCTGGTGCCACCGGGCATCTCTACCTGCTTGCTGCGTCGGTTTCTGAATCACTCACTGCTGGTATGAGTAGGCATATGAGGCTCTTATCTCTCTTTACAACTACCTGAAAGGAGATTGTAGTGAGGCAGGTGTGAGTCTCTTCTCCCAGGTAACAAGTGATAGGACAAGAGGAAACAGCCTCAATTTGCACCAGGGGAGGTTTAGATTGGGTATTTGGAAAAAATTCTTCACTGATATTGATTGTGACAAAGTGGAACAGGCTTCCCAGGGAAGTGGTTGAGTTACCATCCTTGGAGGTATTTAGAAGACGTGTAGATGGGGCACTTAGGGACATGGCTTAGTGGTGGACTTGGCAGTGTTAGGTTAAAGGCTGGACTTGGTGATCTTAAGGGTCTTTTCCAAACTTAATGATTCTAGGGTTCTGTGATCAACACATATGCGTTCCTGGCATCATCACAGGATGATCATTTTTTGCAAAAAGACAAGGATGACAATGTGGCTAGGATTATTACATCAGCTAAAGTGATTGTCATTATAGCTACATCTGCTATTAAAATACTGTCAAAACTATGTATGCTATTGTCTGTGCTACAGCCATGTCTGAGGGCTCCAGCTGTGAACCGTGGCTCTATTTCACTAACTATGCACAACAAAATGTTGATCTGTGTCCCACGTAATGTGTCTACTCTGTTCTCTGAAGTTAGTGTTTGTTTTTAGTGCTCCTAAAGGCACAAAATTAAACTCTCAAAATGAACTCAGTTATTTCAAGATACATTCTCCGTGAAGATAAGGGACTTTAATTTTACCACAAAGTAACACGACTCAGATGATAATTGATTTGGTATTGTAACCTCATGCCAGGTCAAACATGATGTTTTTTCAGTGGAATTTTATTTCATAATAGACCCTTGTTCTTATGGCTGTAGCCTCTAGCATTATTTTTTTTTTTGTGGTCATTTAAGATGGTGCTATTCCAAATGTTTTTCCTGTGTTGGAGATTACAACTCCGATAGCAGAAGCAGCAAACCAGCAAGTGTATCCACACCTCACCTTCTCCAGTTTACTGTTTAGAAATCCATCAAATCAAAGAGCTTTCAGCTCATTAGCTTCAGGATGAACTGCAGTGACCAGAAAAGGGAAGGAAGGAGAAGAAACCTTCTTTTTGTTCCTGCTGTTGCCTGATGAAGGCTGGGGGGTATGTGGGTAACTCAGTGGAGGGAGTAGGGCAGGACACTCTAAACTATCCTATTTTTTTTTTTAAAGCCAATGTTTATCATTTGCTTTAGCTTGCCTGAAGCTAAATATTTTCTCCATGGCACCCCTTAGCAGTGCAGACAAATCAGAACTAAATCCCAGTATTTATAGTCTTGACCAGAACTATGGAGAGTACCCTCTCTCTACAAATATACTCAGTACCGTAAATTAACTGACCATTTTTGCAAAAAAATAACAAAACCAAACAATATAGACTCATAGTTTAGTCAATGTATGCAAAAATTTAAAAGACGTCTAGTGAGGAAAAATAATAAGTGCTTCTAAGGTAAGCATGAGATAGACAGGAGAATGTGGTTATGATACAAATAATAACTCCTAACTGCCTACTTACTAGCAAACTATTCATGCTGCCTGGGAAAGAGAGGCTTTAAGCAAGGATGTAGAATAAATTAACTTAGTGACCTTAGTTCTTTTTTTACTTTTTTTTTTCTTTTTCCCTCAGGAGTGTCCTTTGATGCCACTGAGGATCAAAACAGAAAGCAGAAAGGTGTTTTGGGCCATAAAAGATGATACCACCAGACAAAACAGAGGCCAGAAAGGTGAACAGATCGAAAGGATGTAAGAAAATATATAGAGAGTAGATCTCAGCCAACACAGGACCGAATCAAGTGGTATTTCTGACATGGTGGAAAGAAGGAAATAATGCAGAGACACAAAAGCAGAGGTGGTGTGGTCAAAGTGATGAGTCTGGAATAAAGATGTCTTTATACTAGAATTTAGAAAACAAGATTGTATCTGCTAAACTGGGGGAAAAGCGATAGCAGCAACTTATCTACATGACCCTGCTATAAAATAAGAAGCAAACACTTTTTAATTTAACAAAAGCTTCCCATGAAATTGCACAGCAATTAATTAAAATGCAGATAAAATTTGCCACTAGTTGAAGACAGAGAATAAACTGAGCCTCAAGTGTGTCTTGGGCTATGGAGACTCCCATGGTGCCCTCAGGACCGGGATAAGGCTTTGTGCCACCTCTGCCTCCTCAAATCCTTCCCAGATGCCTTACGCTCTCTTCTAATAAAACATTTCTCTGCAGGTATGTATCTTTTAGAGCATTTTAGAAGTGGATAGTATCTCTTCAGACAGTCAAAATAATCCTGATGTTTTGGTGGACTTAAATTTTGCTTCATGTATTTAATGTGAAGACCACACAGTCTTCCCCTTACCAATTCATACTCAGGTCTCTTTGCCCATATCATGTTCTCCTTGCTCACATACACATGTGAACTGGGAGGCCTGTTATGAATATTACAGTATCTGTGTATTTCCCAGGACACAGCAGTCACTCTCACCAACCATCAGGACCTCCATGGCCACTGGTAACAATCTCTTATTGGCACGGAGACAGAAGGACAGAAGAAAGATTTTTCTCAGGACCTAGTCCAAGAGTCATCCCACCAGAAATACTTCAAACCTCCCCATGTTGGCACAAATGTAAACCTTATTCTTTTGAGTTCTTTTTCAGTATCACAGGTAAGGTATATATTTACTAAAAAACCTAAACCAAACAAAACCCCTCAAATGCTATTCCTTATTGCCAGAGAGGAATAAAGTTGACTCAGATGTTGATCTTTGTTTCCACTGCTTATCTCTTACATTTGTTCTCTCTTATATTTGTGGTGGTTATAAAATGATCAAGTACCTTAGTGCTGAGCAGAACACAGCCATGTTAGAAACATCAAAGGCTCACCAGGTTGGAAACAGGGATTAGGAGGTTTTGACCCTTGTTTTAAATGCCTTGGACGCACACTATGACCCTGTGAAACTTCTCAGGACGAAAAGAGCTGCCTGTGTAGCAGTTGTGCCACCTGCTGAGGACCACCCCAGGAGAGGGCAGGCTGATGGCTCAGAGCAAAGGTTCGTCCCGGGATTTCCAAAGTACCAATGGTCGTAGGATTCAAGAAGATACTCTAGAAGAGCTAGACTTCACTCTCTGGAGGTTAGTTAGGCTATTGACGTTGAACAGGGGAAGGTGCTGTTCAGTGGTGCCGAGCAAACGCTCCCAGCCCCTTGGGTCTTACCTTGCACCCCGTCTCTCTTTTCTTTGGCTCCCATCTTTTCAGGCAATTCTGTTGCAAAACGACCCCTCAAAAATTTGCCTCGGCACCATGGCAGGGACAGTGAGCTGCAGGACCACCAGCAAGAGCCAACAGCCAGAGGGAAGGGGGCAGATGAACGAGGAGCTTCTTAAAAGGGCTGGGCTGGGGAACACAGCATCTCCTTCAGTTGCACCAAAGAAGAGTATGCTGGCCTGAGCATGGGAGAAACTAGAAAAAGGAGAGGAGTAGACAGCCCGAGAGGCGGGTTTGGTCCCTTTGCAGAAAGCATCAGTGACATTTTTTAATAGATGTGGAGGTAAGGTACTCTGTTATGATCTCTTGTATTTGGAAACGTCGACCGCAGGCGATACAAATGAGGGATGTATTAATAGGAGCAAATAAAGCTAGACAAATGATGTTTGACACTTCCCTACATCCTCTGCTCAGCTAACTCGGTACGTTTCTACACGCAGAGAGCTTATTGTTAGGGATGCATGGGGAACAATCACAGCAAAAAGTGCTGCAGGTAAAATAGGGTGATAAAGGCAAACTGGACCGAGTTCAACAATTTAAGTACATTTTAAGCACTAATAAATTCGTAAGTGTTGGTGAAGACATAATCTTTTAACAAAGTGAGGCAAGTAAACAAATATAAGAGCTAGGTTTGTAGTTACCCTACGGGAAGAAATAAGAAACAACCAAATGAATAAAATAACTCTTTGAGTTAAAGAGCCTGCAGGGACTATTTAAATTCAAGCCAACACAGATGCCAGTGTCAGTTTTTAAAGACCAGGAGGGATGCTTAGAGATGCAAACCATTTTTTTTTTCTTTTTTTTTTTTTATTAAATTATAA
>JAOXJM010000001.1:106113977-106125164 GCA_026413425.1 Tringa solitaria | reverse complement strand
AGGAAGAAAACAAGAGATGAAAGAGACAGAAAAGAAGGAGGTGCCATAAGGAATTAAAATGCCAAAAAGAAAAATATTTCACATTTTATTCTTACTGTATGAAGTGTTTCTCTATAAAGCTTAAATATGTTGCATACATGCACCCATGTCTCCCAGTGTCTGGTAATCTGCTGTATTAGAAAATGTTCCTGTCTCAAATAAAATATGAAATCCTCTTGTTAGCTGGATTCATGTTTCACTGTGCTATAAACCCATTTAACAATTTAGGTTATGCATTACCATATAAATGCTGAAAGTAACCCAGGACTGGGTGTGTATACCTTCATTTCATTTAACTGGTTCATTATATGTTGCTGCTTATTCGCTGCCTTTGCCTGGGTGGAGTCCTATGAGAACTGGTTCTTTCACAAACTTCTCAGTTCTGCTGCTTGTGAAATGTGTGTAACTCATCATACAGATGCATTTACTTTCTAAATATACCTCTATGCCCTTCGTTATTCATCCTAACCCAGCAAGAACTTCCTTGATTTGTAAGACTGATAATATGATCTTTGCACTTAATGGCGATTTCTCATGTTTACAAACTTTCCCAGACAACCTTTATGAGTCAGAACCAGGGATGAAACACAGCTGAGTGAAATTCTGCTGAGCTACTGATGCCAGCTCTGCCAGCCAAAGGCACTAATTGCAATGAAGAAATTAGAAAACATAAAGCACATCAAGAGGAATGTGGACTTTTATTGGATATTGTCAACATCCTGGAGGTTGTCTATTAAGAGAGAAAGTGTTCTTGAGTAATCGAGTAGTTTTGTGTAAATACTTTTTATTAAGCAAGGAATATTTAATCTCTTTGTGGGGTATATTTGTAAATACTGGAAAACTATCGTTGAGATTGGAGGAAAATGTGGGATGTCCACTATCTAATGGGTAAGAATGGGAATAGGTGTTGGGAAGAGAAAAAACCATCACGGCCAGCTGCTGGTGGAGGCAAGCATGGTGCCTATTTAATGCATGGGTGAAAAATTGCAGCGGGAGAGGTGCCGGTGCCTTCCTGCTCTCAGTCCTGCAGGCTGGCTGCTCCTCTGGACTCCTGCGTACGTGCTCTCTGGGCTACAGGTGCTATGGACCGCACCAACTGCTGGCGTGCATGGAGCAGAAGCTGCCTCTCCGCAATTGCCTGCGCTGCCTGGCCTCCGACGTGAGTCTCAGACCTGTAGGCACCTGGGTTGGGCTCCACACCTCTTGCACATGGAGGTTTGGGAGGTAGTCACCTCCTGCTGCAGCCAGAGACGCCTGAAGTCTCCAGTCATTTCCCTGGGCAGAGCGGCCTTACCAAGTTTTGATTCCGCCTGAGCAGACATGCAAGGGCGTTTTTAACACGTGGAGACCTTACAGTCTGCGGGTTCTGCACGTTGAAGCAGTACTACAAAGGGACGTGGTGATGAGATGGCACATCGTCTTACAGGCTTGTTTTCTTTGCGCTGCAAAACAGTCTTTTAATATTGGAAGAAAATGCTGGAGGAGAGATTGCTGCTGGTGGTGTTTCACAGCTCGGCATTTGTTGTGGTTTATTTGGTCACTAGATCAACAAGGAACCGCACTCTCTATTCTGTCAAAACAACTTCAATTACAAAAGGGCTTGCTATGAGGAAATGAGCGCTAGTGCTTGGGCAGAGATCGCTGAAATGGCCAGTTGGTTGCACACCAATTAAAATAATCTTTGCTCAGAAGCTCATGTATAGGAGCTCCAGGATCTGGGTATTTCCCCCTCATCAGAAGGCTAACAATTTGGCTTATGTTAGGAAAATGAATGAACTTACTGACTGACAGTTAGGTTTGCTGAGTGTAGCTTCTGCACCATGTCAGAAAAGTGGGAATAACTTACAACGGAACTTCAGGAAAGAAAAGAAAAAGAATGCATCTCTCTGAGCTGACAGGACAACTCAAAGTTGTCCAACTTTCAGTCTAGTTTATGCAATATATTCGTTGACACAGATTTAATAAGACACTTGTCAGGAAGTCTCAGCCTTTTTTTAACAGTTTTGTCAATTGGTTTCCAATTAATTAGAAATCTTTATTGGACAAAACAATTTAGTAATTCGGGTGATGGTGGAGTATTTTCAAGTAGAACCAGGAGATAAGCAAATCTGGGCAATAGCAGCTGGTATTGATGGGACTGGGGGTAAAAATGGACACACTTAGAAAACCTCTTACCTGGGAAAACTGGTCCATAAGACTTAACTACACTGATAACTTTCAGATAAACACCTCTATCATTCATCTATTGAAATATGCTTCTACTCCATTCACCAAAATATCTGAGTAATGAATGAATATGTTGTTATTGTTTCAGACTTTTTTTGATTTGACTAGTCTGATAATTATTTGTTATTAATTTGCTTATTATTCTGGATATTGTGATTGCACATACTTCCTCCTTTTGTTCACTACTGGAGTAATACTGCAGTGCATGGGCCAACACCCATGTTTTTGACATGTTTTCGTTTCTTGCATCAGCTACACGATGACTTTTCAGGAGAGTTCAGCTGTAGGCCATAATTTGCTATAATAATAAAGTTCGGGGTCAGAAAGTTAGATGCGTGTGAGGTGCAGGACATGATATTTTCAGTGCTGAACACCAGGCTAGGGCAGGAGACCTGTGGCAGATTTGAAACCTGGTGTGTTGTGAAACATCAGAAATGCAAATAAGCAATTTGTATCAGCAGGGAGCATACGTTCCTAGACAGTTGACTGTAGGTGCCAATGGTCCAGAAGCTGTCTGATGTTAGTATCGTGTCCTCCTAATTTCTATCGTTGCTTTTGTTTCCCAATGAACATTTACATGTATTTTAGTCCGTTGGTTCTTTAGGAGGGCTGATTTGGGATGGCAGTTCTTTGCAGCAGCCAAGTCTCTGGTTAAAGCATTAATTCTCGTAGTGGATGGTTCATGAGGGGGAGCGAGTTAAATTAATCATGCAGCAAAATGTATAACGCTGCAGAAGTCAATGGAGGCACTTTGCATGTACACCGCTGCTGCTGAGAGCACATCTCTCACCATTATTTATAAATGATGTGGAAGATTCCCCTCCAGCAGTGTATTGATTTAACAGCCTATAAACACACACGCAGTATTATACCTTCTGCTGTTCTCAGTCCACAATCACAGCAAGTTCAAGGACGTAACCCCCAGGTATTATTAACTAGGTTACTCCAATGAATTTGCACTACAACCACTAATAAACATTTTTCTACTCGGCTTTGCGCAAGAGCAAAGTATCACTAGGAGAAGTTTGGGACAGAAACACATAGAAAGGCAGTGCCATAACTTGAGTTATGCCCTAGAACTGTGATCATTTGCCATAGCCACCAAACAGCAGCCAAACAAAGGCAGACCAGATAGTCCAGTATTTAATCCTGTTTGATAGGCACTGATTTCTAGACAGTGTTACTAGGAACAAAAAGAGCAGCATGTACACCTACAGGCTACTCAACAAGCAACAGAACCAGGGGAACTTGATTTCCTGCATATTTGTCATATGCATGACCAAATTGGGTGCTTCTCAATTGGGAGAAGTCAGTCAGTAAGTCCCTGAACCTAGGTTCTTTTTTATGGTAAAAAGATACCAAATTCACCAAACTGTTCCAATGGACATGTTGTTGATGTCAAATGGAGGGAATTATGGTTTTGGCAATTTGAGAGCTTCCCGTACAATAGAAAATAAATCTTCATTCTGAAAGTACACTAGAATAACTTGAACACAAAAAAAGAAGGAAAAAAGCACAAATGCATGTGAAATAATATAATTTTATAGTTTCTACACACACATTTAATTCTCCTGTGATTAGTTTTGAGGATAGTTTTGAGATTATAAAGTTAAAAGCATGGGAAAAACAAAATTTTTTAGTATCACTGAGTTTATCAAATAGATTTATAAAATACTTTACCTCAAATACATTTTTTTCTGGATGAACCCATCTCTTTTGTTGATTAAATAGTGGTTTGTGGTTTTTTTTTTTAAAAGAATAGAGTTTTAAAGGGTGAAGATGGTGTTACTTCAGCTGTTAATATTAAAATTTTAGAGCCCGTGTACTTCTAAATGTTTTTAATGGGTTTTTAATGGAGGTCAGAAACAGAAACTGGAAAATGTGAGCTATCAGTAGGTAGATTGAGCTCGAGAATCTAGTTTATAAGCTTTTGGAATACTGACAGTAGAAAACGAGATGGCAAATGCAGTCCCAATCCAAAATTCCTCTCATAAAATTCTCAGAAATCTGTTTTCTTGCTTCAGCAGCATTTGTTTGCTGCTGAAAAGGTCAAGGCCTGTTTTGCAAACAACTTTCCATATCCATCCCCAATGAAGTGACATGGAGGCAGGAATAAAGGATATCAACTGGCCTTAGGAAGTTGGTCTCCCAAAGCAGATGCAGCGTAAGACAGTGCAGCACCAACGCTATTATTTTATTATTTTGTTATTTTGTTATGATGTCACAGGTCTCATAAGCTCTCACAAAATTACTCAGAATTGATTGTTTGTGCAAATAAACCAAATTTTGCTCATTGCAGCACAGAGGCAGAAAGGCCTGAGATTTCAGAAGGCAAATTTCATTTACACAGGTTAAAAACAAAAAAAACAACCACAAAACACACACACAAAAATATGTTTTTGACATGTATACATATACATATGATTCATAAAAGAACAAAACCAGCTTGATTTATTGCTCCCATTTGTTAAAGATATACAACATTTTGTTTTCTCTTGGAAAGCAATTTACAGAAGATACAGGGTTGAGCAGAGAGCACCACAGGTTTTGGAACCAGTGTTGATGAAGACACAGATCTCAACCTCCCAGACTTCCTCAGAGTGGTCCTTTCCTCTCCCCTTCTGTTTAGGTAGCTCTGGATCATTTGCAAGAGCTCAGCAAAAGAGTGCAAGAGGCCATACCCAAAATAGCTAATAGCCCTCAGGCTAAGATGAGTCTCAAAGAAGTGCAAAACAAGTTTTACAAGAAAGTTGTTGCTCTTACTGAATTTTGTGGAAAGTCCTAAGGTAGTGGTTGCGTAATGTGGAATTAGAGCATAACGGCCGTTGGGGAAGTATGTGGAGATATTTTTCCACTGGTTCCTACAAGCAGATGAGGCTCTGTGGTGGGTTTGACATCAGGTTAACTCGTACCTTTTTTGAAGAATGAGGTGCTGTGGTTGCAGAGAAGTAGCATTTCAGTTTCTGAGGAAGCACACCTAACCCATGGTGGCAGCAGTCAACAAATAGTTGAATGAGATTTCTGAATAGAAGGTTTTAGTACCCCAGTTTCAGATTTAGATGCCTAACTTCCACTGCTTGAGAATCTTACGACACGTAATCATCTTCTTATCTGTTTCAGGAGGCTAGTATTTATGCACAGATAAATTTATTTAATACATAAATCTCAGTGTTTACACATGAATAGTTACAAAGCCACTCTGCACAGTTCTGCTGCTGCTGTCAATTACATTATCTGGATCTATACCCTTAAACTGTGGACTGGATAGCTTTTGGCACATTCTGCACAGGCTTCTTACAGAGGATTATTAAATGCAATTAATAAGAGCCTGCTAGCAAATCTTTTCAGCTGTAAAATATGGGAAAATAATTCAGCTTGCTGAAAAAATGGTGCAATTGTAAATTGAGACTTCTGAACTAAATTCCCAGCTGGGAATTTAAAAGCATATGTCCCATTTATTTTTTCACTGCTCCATTTTGTGAGCTGGTCTCAGTGTGAACAGTGAGAACTGGTCCATTGCTAAAGGCAGATAACAGATGGTAAACCTCCACTGCCATATGACTCAGGTATTATGTCATTCCTCTGCATACCTAATCTAATAAATTGAGTGTAATTGACTATAAGTGTTCACCCTACTTGTGAATGCATCCTAGTACTTTATAGTCCTAAAATGAAGACTAAGCAGAGTCTTGGAGCCGATGCTGCATTTCCCCTGTCTATTTCCTTACACAATCTAGACTAGTTAGGATAATTGAAATATGAGATTTAATAGGGAAAGTAAACTTTTTGGAGCACTGGCAGAACTCCACTTCCATCAGCTCCTCCAATCCAAAATTAAACAGTTTATCAGATTTATCTAGTTCTGTTAAAGCATAATAAACACCACAAACAGTAAAAAAAAACTGTATCATCACTTAAAAAAAACCCCTAAGGTTTAATTCATACGATTTCATTGTCATTGATCTTAGTGCTGTCACTTTCAGCTTGAAACAATTACCCAAATACTTCCTTAGTTTTTGAAGTTTTAATTTTTATTATCTTCTACTACCTTGATAGCTTTCAAAAGAGGTTAACTTCATGGTTTTCAGTCTCTAAATCAATGTCCCCATGCAGGAAAACATGTAGGCATGTGTTTAGTTTTAAGGTCAAACTGGAATCCCAATGCTTTTAGTGAAATTTAAGCACGTGCTGAAGTGCATTCCTGAATGAGGGCACTTTCCTCAACTGAAAATCATCTTTCTCTGGATTAATGTGGGAGAGTCACATGGGCATCAATGAACACTGCTGCATTGAAGGCTGATCATCTACTGTATCCTAACTGGTACTGATTCTCTTTATAGTCCTCATTTATTTGACTGTTATTTAATACTCACTATTTGATATGGTCTTGCAGGCCTAGTCTAGATGAGGGTGCTATTTTATTAGGTTTTGCGTTAACACAAAACTTATATCACAGCTACAGCACCATCATTATAGTACTCTGAAACATCGCCCTTTAAGCTCAAATCCATAACTGAATTATCATGGCTTAACAAGTTATTGTGGACCAAGTGAGCCATGATAACAACCCACATGAATGCTTTTAGTCCATGGTAAATCTGAAGTGATATGACTTGGCGTAGCTTTTAATGCGAGACAGTACCTTGCATTTGCAGCAATGAGACCAGAGTGACTCAGCTGACACCACGGAACGTGGATATGAAGCTGATCCTTTTTCTGTGCTAGAAAAAAGCGAATCTTTAAGTCCGTCAATACAATTAAAATAGTGCAATCTTCCTACTTATAGGATATTTAGTATGATATCTATTTAGCACATTTAATTATGGCATAATTAAACCAGCAAATATTTCCAATCTAAGCTCACAACTAGTATAAAAAAAGTTTTACACCAGTATCACTATTTTCAGAGGGAAGGCTAAAGACTACCTTGTGTACTTCCAGCTGGAAGTGTAGCTACATTCATTCTAAAAGTTGTTCCTCACTAATTATTTCATTGCCTAAAATTTGCAGATGAAAACCAGGCTTACTGAAAAACTACCAGAGAAGAATGCTATTATGGGTAGAAGCAGTCATAGTAACTTCAGTTAAGATTATTCACAGCTACCTGCTAAATTCCCAGGTTTGGTTGTTCCTAAATTTACCAAATATAAGTTACCCAAGCCCCAATTTTTCCATGTTGGATGTATACTTCAGGTTGAATTACAAGCAAATTAACAAAAAGATTTTGACAAATACAGCTGTTCTGAGAACAATATTAGAAGAAAATTATTTTCCATGTAAGAACAGATTTGCTGAGAAGTCCTGCTATCTCTTTGCCCAGACTTCCTCTCTCCCACCTCTTGACCCAAAGAGCTGGGCTGCTTTGCAACAGGACCTGTGAGTATGGGAGTTTGTTTAAAGGGGTTTGCCCTGGCACTGGAATTGCCTCTTCCTACTTTGGCGCTGGCAGGAGCCCAGCCTTGGATATTCTGTATTCATTTTTTATTTGGGAGACTGCCAGCGTGTTTCTCTGGCATGCAAGCCGTAGAAGCAAAACTAGAATGGAACTTTATGAAATTGAGTTAATTAAATTGTATGCATTTAATCCAAGCTTATTAGCAGTGAGGGGGAACTTTTCTAGCCTATGGGCTTTCTCTTTGTTAAATTGCAAAGGACTGTTATACCAGTGGCAACAGAATTTTATAAAATGGTTATAAATTTTTTTGAGTTTTATGTAAGACCCTAGGAGCCACATCTGGCACATGAGAGAGAAGTCGCTACCAGCCACTTCTGTCATAATGAACACATCAACGTTTGTAAGATACCACAAACAGGTAAAGCACACCACCTTCTAGTTTCAGCAACTCATTTTATAGAGGCGTATTAACAAAGGTGGGTCCTAAGGAATGATTTAGGCCTTACAAATCAGGTCAGGGAGGATTTTCTCTATGTGTGAGCAGTCTTTGCTGAGTTAATTTAGGTAATTGGTGAGGGCAGCCACTCCACAAAGAGCTACCTGAGTTACCTTGTCAGCACTTGCTGGGATTTCTGGGGCTATATCCCGTGGCTCTTTCACTCCATTAAGATGAATTACTGTGTGATCCCAATGAACTGTGAGAAAATGTTTCCTTCTGAAAGACTCTAGCAGACTGTCTGCACAGAAGTTGTTTAGTGTTCTTCCAAATCCTAGAGGGGTATCTTACAATGCTTATTAAGGATTTTTGCCTAGGCCCCTGGGCAGGTTAGCAACTGTGGCTGAGAGCAGCACCATTCAGGTGACAAGGAATACTGCTGGTGAAAAAAGTGTTTAGGGAGAACACCTAAGTAAGTCTCGCTATTTCGGTATAATTCACCTCAGTAATTCTTGCATTAGCATTTCTATGAGGACATACCCTAGGAGGCCCTGTCGCTGGGAAGCCCAAGCCCACATAGAGATAAACTTGAGGAACAAAAAGGCGAGGCTGGCATCCGTAACAGAAGAGCGGGGGCTGCAGGGCATAGGATGGGAGGAAGCAAATAACAACAAATAGAGGGAAATACAATTGCTGCTTTTCTGAATCAGAAACAAAATGCATGCCAATATCAGGCAAGGTGATAGCTGCACCAACCAAACAACACTCAATGAGCTATGTATTTGGGTTAACCTCTCCCTGAAAATCACAGAATTGCCTACCTTCTTGTTCCTGTACATGTGATCAGAGACCACAAATATGAGCACAAACAACGTAATTGTTGAAAGTCTTGTAAGTTAGGAAGTCAAAGAATGATTTTCTTTGCACCCATGCATGCCTTTGATGTCAGCTGAATGTATACATAAGCCCAGTTTTGACCTGAGCATTAACAGACATTGCTTTCCAAGGAGGAATGTAGGGCTAAGATGAGGCTAGTGTTGCTTAGTAACCTCTAATCAAAAGCCCAGCCACAAATCAGAAACCTTCCTGCCTGTTTGTCTTCTTGCCTTGCAAAATACTAAGTAAGATACTAAGTGAGCAGCCATTTTTTTTCCTAATAAAAAAAAAAAAGGAATAGCTATTTCTTATCCAGGATTTTGCAATGATGGCATTCACAGCACTTTGCAAAGAGGCCAGGACAATTAAGGCAATTAATAAAAAAATACCTTATTAAATATTCTTTTGATTAGAGAGGGAGGCATGAAGGAATTCTCATATCACCAGTTTCAAGATAGTCAAAGACAACTCTGGACTTTTTCCCGCAAGGGAGGTGACTCATCCTGTCATTCCCACCAAGGGTCCTCCTAATCTGTTTCCCATGCCTGTGTGTGGCAGTTTAATGTATCTGTGCTAGGATGAATGTAAGTTTGCCTGGTAGCTTTCAGCTAAACACCCGGTCTCACTTTTTTCTCACAACATTAATGTTTTTTTTCCTATTTTTAATGGTTGTCCCCTGTCTGCCAATAGGGCACAGAGAACATTCTTTGTGAATCTCCTGTTTCTAGAGTAGTAAAATAAGTGTAACAATTTTGCAATGGAAAGAAGGTGTTAAAACTTGGCCACCTAGAGGGAGCTGCCTTATTTCTGATCCGCAAGTAAGTGCAGAAACAGAGAGCAGGAAGAGTCTCTCTTTTCATTACAGCAGTGCCAGAATCTTGTGTCTGTGATGGCCAAGACCTTAAAGCACATGGATAAGAAAGATTATTCCACCTAATCCCTGCCAAATCAACTTCTACAGAACAGGACAAGAAAAACGATCAGAAAACGAGCAACCATGACCCCAATCCTCCTATGCTGCAGCTCTGCTGGATGTCATTTAGCTGCATGTGCAAGGTGTGTGCTCTATGACTTTCCCATCACGCAAGCCTGCTCAACAGGTAGCAAAGGAAAATTAAATGGAGAAATTGGCATCCTTTATAGAAGAAAAAGGAATGAAACAGGGTTCATTTCGTAACATTATTTCCCAATCTCTTTGTCTCCTTTGGGGTCTAATTGTGTGTATGTGGTGAGGACAGAAAGGAAGATCGTGGTTTTACTCTTAGTGCACACTATGGTGAAGACAACCTTTAGAAATAAGTGTGGAAACACATGCCTCGGCTGCATGTAATGATGAATTCCCACTAATCCCCAGACAGATGATGAATTCCTGCTAACTTGTGTGACAAATGGCCTAAATACCTGAAAAAGTTTAAACCTCAAAAGACACCCCACCTAAGCCAAAAAAAAAAAGACATAACTTGATTAATTAAAACTATTTTTTCTGTCAATAGAATCTGAGGTATGACACTCATAGGATTTATGACTTACCAATGGATGACAAAAACAGGCTAGTAAGGACTTTGAAAGGGTCTGTTGCCATTCTGCTGGCCAAGGCAGGATCAAGTATGCCACAACCACTTCCATCAGATATTTGCCTAATCTGTTTTTTCAGGCTTGAGCACTGGACATTTTACACCCTGCAGTGCATCCCAACACATCTCCTTGCTTGCCATGAGAAATGTTATTCTAGTGCCCAAGTTTCACTTCTGGTTCAAGCCTATTAGTGAGTCCACGAAGAAGGAAAGGCTCATTTCCTCCTTTGGGGCAGCGTCTCTCCTCACACATCTCCTCTCCAGACTAAACAACCCAATTCTTCCAGCCTTTCTCTTTCTTACTGGTCAAGTTTCGTACGTTTGCGGTCATCCATTTCCTTCTCCTCTGGGCTCTGCAAACATCCTTGAGTGAGTCTGTGTGTGTCTAATGCAGCTTAGCTGGCAAACCTGACCCTCAGGTGGGCAGCCAGAACCTCCTGGGGGTGGCAGGATATGTGCTCAGGGCCCTGACAGTTATATATACCTCTTATATATATGCACCTCATATATATCTCTCATATATATATATACAGCTTACATATATATATATCTCTGTCCTTCCAGTTGCAGGGAGTGATGAGAGAAGAAACAGGAGGACCCAAAAGATCAATACCTGGCTCCAAGCCTGGTGTCACAGGCAG
>JAOXJM010000001.1:106068746-106095580 GCA_026413425.1 Tringa solitaria | reverse complement strand
GGGGTCGGACTAGATGACCTTTGAAGGTCCCTTCCGGCCCAGATGATTCTATGATGATTCTATTTTCATGATAGCTGGATTATTAAACCCCTGTAGGAGTGCTGTGTAACATGTGGACGAGACCTGGCTCATTGGCCCTTGTTCTCCATAGTTCAGACATTCTCAGGCATGGGGCATGTAAATGGACTCAAATAGTTCTTCACTGTTCCCTCTCCCGTCCAGTACTATTTTACACCCACCATGCACAAAGGAAAGGATGCAGTGAAGAATCAAGTTAGTTATCCCCCAAAGCAGGGATGCAGCTTCTGACCACGCACATTAAAGCTTAGCAGTGACTTCAAGGTGGGATGACAGAGGTCTTGTCACAGATAAAAATACTGGACATGGTTATGATTTAGCAGCAATTCAAAATTCATTCATAATTTGAGGTAAATCAAGAGGTTAAATGTTTAGCAGTACTTAATCATTAACCAATTTAAGGATTTACAAGGTGATTTAACAAAATAATTGAACGGCAACTTAATTACAGATTTGAAAATGACAAGATTCACGCTAACTTACTGTAAGGTATCCTAAATCAGTATAGTTGTATAAACACCAAAATATAAACATACACCATTCAAGAAATTGCACAAACACACACAACTTGAGTCTTTAACTGCTAGGACAAGGTCCCTTTGCAGCAGGTGGCTCATCACATAAACAAACAGAAAATATTTGGATCCAGTAAAATATATGAACATCCACACTCGTAAAAGCTAATGTGTATATCAGAAGCACACAGGTAGGTAGAGAGGTGGAAGAAAGAGATGCTAGCCTACAGTTAAAATTTCCCTCTTCTTTTGTTTAGAGTAAATGCTCACAATGCATTGGTATTTCTTAATGGGAGATAATTGAGATTCAAAAGGATTGACTCACGCTAACCCTTTAACCCTTGAAGTGTTCACCTGAGCAGGGTCCCAACTCAGAGGACGTGCTGGTCACAGCTCCCTGCAATCCAGGAGAGCTCAAAGTGTCTCACCAGAGTTGTTATTTATAGGGTCCGAGATAATTGACTTTCATCAGCAACTTTTCCACTCTGGCCCAACTCAGACAATGTGATCTTCTGGGACTTCCCACCAGTTGCACAAGCTCAGAACTTGCTAGATCTTGAAGTTCTGGTATCACCCCTCTTCTTTGGGCCACGGTCCAGGTACTGTCAGGGGGTGATCAATTATTGATACTCTTTCCAAGCAAGAGGACGCATGGGAACCAGGTGCACTAAGGGGTTTGCCAAACGTTCTGGTCCATTGCTCTTTGCATTCTTTCCTGTTTTATGCTGGGTTGTTATGTGGCCCAGGTGGGGGAAAATTGCATCAAGCACCAAGTGGCCTAAGCCGGGGGTGGTGGGTGTAGATTGCACCACCATGTCTGCTGCACAGTGCCTGAGAGGCCATAAGAAATATATTCTTTCCCAGTGGATTGCTCCCCTGGAGGACATGGACATTTCCCTGTTTGAAACAAGTCTAATAAGAAGCTTCGTGACGTTGTGTCCCCTACACTCCACACTGAAGGTCAGTCCCATTGGATGCAGATTTACATAATTTCCAGGGATATCAGGTCTCCCTGCAACAAGAGAGTTCAACAGTACAGTATTGTTGAGTACAGAACAATTGGGACATTCCCAGGACACCAGGAAGCTTTTCTACTTACGGCCTGATCCATGGGTCCCAAAACCAGAGAAAAGCTGTGGCAGCATGCTGCAACTGAAGACTATGTATTTTTCTCCGTAGCTGCAGCAATGTGCTGTGGCCACATCTTTACCAATATACCTTAACAGTTGTGGCATGTCCTGTCTGTGATTTAATGTAGAGGCTGCAACCCCATTCTGCCATGTGATAAAGGGACAATGACACAAGCATGCCACATGAAGAATGGGTGTAAGAAGTGATGACATAGATTTCTAGCTACTTCATTCACCTCATGGCCTCGTCTGAACCACCTGAATGTATGTCTATGTATATGTGTGTTTAATGGTATACAGGAGGCCTTATAACAACAATATGGCATAAAATATCAATGGTAGATGAGATATTAGAGACATCACTAAGTTCTTGGCACCACAGTGGGCAACATGAGGCACCCAGAATAGTGATTCATATAGGTTCAACTTCAGCAGTGATTCTTTAGCGTTTCCAAGGGCATCTTCAATAGGTGTCAGATGTACAAATGCATTCAGCATCTTGCAATAGTCTCCCGCTTTCAGTCTGCGCCCTAGATTGCTTTCTCCTGGTTATCTATCACACCTTGATCTTTTGTTAAGGTCTTGCAGTTTTGCTTCTCTGGGTACAGAGGTATTAAACAGCTCAAATGCCTCTTGTGAAAGACCATTGTTTAGAACAACTGAAAAGAGAGAAAGCTCTTGGATAATGAGACATATATGTCTTGTCATATATGGGACACATAAGTGGGATACATACATCAGAGAAGGCCAGTTGTACAGAGCCAAAGGTCTGGGACAAAAGGATCCTGAGGAAACCAGGTAACTGAAGGGTAAGACACTACTTTTACCCCTCTGAGCTGTGCCTGGGACTGAAGGAGGCAGGAGCTGGGGATGAGGACTCTGCCTATGGCAGAACAACCAGAGTGAGAAACGGGTGTCTGAGGCTGAGCAAGAAGGAGGCAGGATCAGGATTAAGACTGGGGATTGGAGGCTGGAAACTGAGAAGCACAAATCTGTAAGACGGGAGACACCACACTGAGCAGGGCAGAACAGCTCACTGGGCTTATTCAGTCAGTTGAGAAGCAGATCAAAAGATCTAAAGTAAATGTTTGCTGGTTGTACTTTTTGATGAGCTGCAAACTTTGGTTATTGCAGGGTGAGGATGCTGCAAAAAAGACATTTCTATTTCTTGTGGACAGTTAAAGAAAAAGGAGGTAGCCTGATTTGAGAAGGGGAGTTACAAATACCTAAAGGAGCTTCAAGTAGGGTATTGGAAAACTGAGATACCCTAAATAAAATAGTTAAGCACCTTGAAAAAAAAAACACAAAACATTAGTTACTAGAATGATTTATGTGTATTTGGCAACAAGGATCCCGTTTGCCAATCCATACGGTAATGTCTGTATAACATGGTAGTTCAAGGAGTAATATAGAAATCAGGGAGACCACAGACTAATACAGAATTTAATCTGAATGGGAATTAAAACTGAGTGAATAAACTGATGTGATTATCCAAGAAACATGTGAAATACAGAAGATCAAAGAGTGAATTTAACAGTGAACGGGGATTATAGGCAGCTGCAGTTACCAGGGTCTAGTTAGTGAAAGGCAGTAAGAAAACTGGTTTGGATCACCAGCTGGTGTAAACTGTCACCACTTGGGTTATTTCCTTTGAGTAGCACCAAAAACATAAAGGAAGATAAAACACTATGTGACGTTGTCGTGGTTTGGGCCTGACTGGCCGCTGAGACAAATGACAGATGCTCTCTCCTACCTCTCTCTGAAGGGAGAGGAGGAAGAAAGATACATATGAATTTAAAAGAAACTAAACTCCTTTAAAGAAACATTAATAAAATAATAAAAAGAAGATAATGACATATATACAATATATACAACCCATTTCAATCTCCCAGAATGACGATCATGTCACTGGCAGGCACTGGGGAAGTCCCAGACTGTACTCAGCAACAGATGGGAGTGGAACTCAGGAACTGGATTCAGGAATGCACGGATCAAGATCAAAGGCAGCATGGACAGAGTCCTCCTCAGACATCGGCCATTGAAGAAAGAAACTGACCCTTTTATACTTTATGCTTTTATACTGAGCATGATGCAGATGTGGTGGAATACCCTGCTGGTCAGTTTTGGGTCACCTGTCCTGTCCTCTACTCCCTGCAGGTGTGACCCCTCTATGCTCTTCTGCTTCCAACCCTCCAATGGGGCAAATAATGAAGTTAGCTGACCTCGGTTGTTATAGCAAAAAGTACAAGCAAGAGCCTCTCTGCATACCATTCCTTGGCATAAATTATAAACAATCTTATCACTCTGGGAGTGGGCAGTGTCTGAAAAATATGCCGTTAATTTCAGAGAGTTCAGTTTGTTAGAAGAGGCTTAACTGAAAAGTAAGATTACTGAACAGAAATTTAGTTCTGTTTTACCTCAAACCAGGACAGACATGAGCTTATCTAAGCAGAAGTCAAGAAGTCTGCATGTGTACGTGTCTTAAGCAGATCTCTATTTTATAAGAGAGTAAATTCCTCAGTCAGCAGTCACAGGAGGAGACCAAACAGGGAGTGGGGAATTGTTGTCGAGGTGGGTGCATCTTTCAGAACAGATGGTTGGATAGAGGCAGACAATGGCAGGGCTGTACTGCACAGCAGAAATTGAGACCCCTGAGCTAGCACCAAGCCAAATCAGCTTGAATGAATCAGGCTGCAATGAATGCGGTGTGTATGTGGTGTGGCACCCTTGTCAGCTAGCCCTGCTGGGGGGTGGACATGATAGGCCCATTTAGAAGCCCACGTGGTGATGGCTGTATTTCTGTGAGCTGAGCTTGGTCTCTTTCAGAACAGGAATACCTTCACCAGGCACAGCAGGCCATTAACTAGGCATTTAATAGTCTCTTTGATTGCCGGGGGGAACACCCATGCATGCAGTTTTTAACTACCAGGAGTTATTTTCACCATGATGGAAAAGGAAGAGCAAGAAAACTCTGCAGGAGAGAAGCAGCTGCTGTTCCTGTCCTTCCTCTCACACCCAAACACCAGCCCTATGACCGGAGCTGCTCCTGAGGCTACGCAGTGGGGGACAGCAGAACCGTCTCTGGTTTGGCAGGAGGTCACTCTGCAGCACTGCCAGAGCCACCCGCTGACACCCCATGCCATGCTGCTGGCCGGGGGGAGGCGCTGCTGGGGACCTTGAACCCAGCACCAGTGGTGGGGAGCTGCCACCGGCCTGGCACGCACCCGTGGCCGCCTGCCAGGGCCATTTTGTTCCTCTGGGAAGTAGCTTCTCTGCCTGTGTTTTATTTTTATTTTACTTCATCCCATCACTTTCTCTGGCCATTCTGGCAGCATTTCTTTATCTGTTACACCCCACTTCACCATTTTTCTGCACAGCCAGTGCCTGGGGAGGATGCTGAGGGAGCAGGAGACACGAAGGGGCCTCAAATCTCTGCCTCCATCTGTGCAGGACTCCTGAGACAGCGTGATGCCATGGCAACCTGCTGCAGGGCTTGCTCCTCAAGGTGCCAGAGACCACCCCAGAGGGGATCTGCCAGGATGACGTGACTACTGCATCCTTTGAGCACTGTGTCCTTTTTATAAGGACTCATTTAATCTCCCTTTTGGTTGTTTATGACACTGCTAGTGCTGACAGGAATACGGTAAGCGGGTGCAAGTACTGTACATAGGTTGTTAAGCTCCAATAGTGTACATTATTGGAAAAGAATAATTAAGTAATGATAATCATAAAAATTAAATTAAAAATCGAATGATTTATAATGAATTAAATTATAATCCACAAAGTGATTTTAATGAGTTAAATAAGGACTGAAATCATGATAAAATAATGAAAAAATAAATAATAATTAAATAACTTACCTACTCTGTTACACAATGTAGCTGGTTTTTGCGAACATAAACTGAAATGTACAAAACAAAGTAAAGAAAGAGAGGTTTTGTCCTATTGTTGTGTCCTGTTCCCCTGGCCCATGGTTGTTACTTCTCATGAAATCTTCCCATAACAGCACCGTTGGGGTTTACAGGCGCATGAGAACAGCAGTATGAAAATAATGGCATGAGAAAACTGAACGGGAAGCTTTGCAGAGGCTTTGGGAATTACTGCCTCAGCAGCTACACGGAAAGGTTATAACAATATTAAGTGCTTGCTATGTGCAGCTCTAAGGTACACAAGTAACTGTGCAGCACGAGCGCTAGAGGCTTGTGATGGGATGATATGGGGTGATAAAATTTCTGGAAGAACTAGTCAGGGATCTGAATGGCTGTATAGACCATACAGCCTTGAGTGGAAGCTCAAGATCTTGAGGGGCATGGGGAAGGCAACAGCGGAGTACAGACCCTAGGGCTCAGGAGAGGAGACTCCCTCCTCATATCAGAGATGGGGGAAGTCTGCATTCCAGGAGAATGGTGCATATTACACCTACACATAAAAATGGAAGAAGGACAATTTGAGGACCTATAGACTTGTCAGACTTACTTCAATTGCTGGGAAAGTGATGAAACAAATCTTGGAAGCTATTTCTGGGCAAATGAGTGAGAACACGATGAGCAAGCATAGTCAATAGGAATTCGTTAAGATTAAATGATGCTTGACCAGTCAGATTGTCTTCAGTGCTTAATGAGTCGTTGGAGAAGGTAAGAGCAAACGATGTTGTCTACATAGATTTTAGTAGGGTTTGTGACATGGTTTCCCACAATAATCCTGTGCTGTGCAACACACTGCTCTGGCTGGCTGGCTGGAGAAAGAGGCTCTGACTGGCTGGACAGGGTAGATGTTCCAGATGGCTGGCCAGGGCAAGCTGCTCTGGCTGGGTGGCTGGGCAAGATAATCTGGGTGGCTGGCTGGGGTGAAAGTGTCTGACTGGATGGCTGGGGTAAACACTTTGGCTGGCGTACTGGAGTTCAGTGTCTCTGGGTGGCTGGCTGGAGAAAGATACCACAGCTAGCTGGCTGGAGTTGAGAGTCTCTGGCTGGTCAGCCAGGGTTGAGCATCTCTGGTTGGCTGAATGGGTAAGGTGGTCTGGCCAGCCAGGGAAAGAGGGTCTGGCTGGCTGGTTGGGCAAAAAGGGCTCTGGTGGGCTGTCCAGGGCTGAGTGGCTCTGGCTGGCTGAACAAGTAAGATGAACTGGTTGGCTGGCTGGAGAAAGAGTCTCTGGGTGGCCGGCTGAGGAAGCTGTCTGTATCTAGCTGGCTGACTGGGTTTGAGAGTCTTTGGCTGGGGATGAGCAGCTTTGGCTGGTTGGGGAAACAGGCTCTGTCTACCTGGCTGGGGCAAGCTGCTCTGGCTGGCTGGCCAGCCAGGGAAGATGATCCAGTTGGCTGGCTGGGGAGTGAGGCTCTGGCTGGCTGTGAGTCAGCTCTTGACTCCGGAGCAGAGTAATGCTGGGTTGCTTGAACAGAATTATTTTTGGTGATCTAGCAAGAGTCAATAATTTATCCAAATAAAATGACAATTCAAACACGATTTAAAATTAAAAAATAATAATAATAAAATACTATATTAATAACTAAAGACACTAAAAGTATAAAAGTGAAAATTGTCTCTGATGACAATTTTTTTTTCCTGTACTATATTTTTTGTCATATTCATGCCACATTCATAATGTGCCATACTGAGAACAATTCTCCATACGTAGTCATAACAAACAGATGATGATCATCACCACCTTCTTACTTGACATAGGATCTACTGACAGGGATATCTTGGGATGAGGGAAGGAATCGTGTGGCCAGTTCACATCAAAGCTGTGATCTTCAAATCTTTGTGCTCTTCTGCTACATGTGTATTTTCTGTTTGTATATATGTAGTTGTTGTCTCCATCCCAGTGCTTCTGAGTGAATTTTGTCTTGATTTGAGATAACTTTTGAATTCTCATCACTTTCTCTAAAATTGCAGTGCCTCCCCTACTGATTTTATGGATTCTTTCCCTTTTGTCAGCCAAGACTTGATGCAAGATCAAACAGTTGCCATCTCTGACAGATCCTCTCAGTTTGAGAGCTAACCCCACTTTTCCCCCAACTATCCTAACAAGGATGCATTCTTAATAATTTGCCAGGTCCCCCTGTTCCCATATCTCAATTCATGTGCCATGGCTATGCTTCCCCAGTCCCCTAGAAAATCTCTAGAGGTGATTCAGAAATGGTTTTGGCTACTTTCCAAAGTACTTGAGTAAATTTCATCAGGCTCTGCTAAGTTTAATAAATTTAATTAATCAAAATATTCTTTTACCTGCTCTTCCCTTCTTTAAACCTGTGATTTATTTTTTTTTTGCTCCTGCATTTTGTTAAAATTAATCCTGAAATCCAAGTAAGTATCTGAAAGCAGCTGTAGAGAAAAGGCAGCTGGTGTGGTTTGGGCTGGACTGGCCACTGAGATGAACAACAGAGGCTCTCCCCTACCTCTGTCTCCAAGGAGAGGAAAGAGAGAAAATTCGTTCTGTTTTACCTCAAACCAGGACAGCTGTAAAACGCTGCTACATACCACAGCCTCTGTGTCTCTTTCTCCTCCCTGGCAGCTGATACCTCCAGAAGACACCTCTAGTGGCTGCCTGCACGCTGCACCTATTTATGGGATCCCAAACTTTGGTATTGAGGACTGTTAGCCTCCTTGGCCCGTGTTTCTCCTCTGTCTCCCTTGCAATCCCCCAGAAAACAGGAGGTCTCTGACCTCCAGAGCTGGAGGGTACCTTCACGTCCAAGGAGGTGGAAGGTGTGTGCTGTGAGTGTTGGCATTGCTCTTCCTCGTGACAAAGGCCCCCGTTACCCATCTTACAGGTGAGTACCAGGGTTGGAAGCCAAGGGTGCTCTGCTTTAAAAGCCACCTTCCGTCAGCTCTCAGCTGATGATTCTCTCACCACTGTGGACTAGGCTGGTATTTTGTGGATACAAAAAACTCAATTTGTTTTTTGCTGTGTGTATGGGGTGGGGGTGACCAAGCCGGGCTGTCAAGGAGCTTCTGTGGAGCTCTGGGGCTGCCCAGAAAAAACAAAACAAAACACCCAAAACACTACAGTAAGGAAGCATGTATTCCTCGTCCATCCAGCAGACTGAGTGCTGCACATCAGCGGATTGGCTTTATTTATCCCAGCCATCTGCATGAGGGAAGTCTGCTTCAAATATTGGCTCAACTAAAGGAAGAACAAGAATGAGCAAAGAAAATATATTTGCATCACCAATTGTGTGGTTTGGCACAGGAAAAGATATTGTTTGTTAATGGTTTTTATATACTTGGTTTAGCTTAAAGGATTACATTATGCTTTGATGTGCACTATCAAAGTAACTGTAGCATTAGCAAGAATTTGCAAACTATGTCAACGCTGGTAAAGGTTTGGACAGTATCCAACATACAGAAACCATTCTCAATACTCATCCAGCAGTAATTTCAGAGATGGCCATAACAATCTTTTGATCAAATAGTTTCACAGGGAGTGATACAATTTTATTTTCAGTGGTTCCCCTCAATCATTTCTTTGCTCTCCTGGATAAGACGGTGCTGAACATACCAAATTAATGGAAACAGTTAAGAACTTAACTAATCATTATTTTTGACACTTTATGGTGTGGTTGGTACTGTTGTGCATCCACACCAGTGGGGACAACCATTTACACATCAAAGTACTCTTTGGAAATCACAGCAATAACAGGTTTGTGGTGGGTGGCTTGTTCTAAGAATGAAGGAGGTAGAAAAGGAGTAAAAAAAAAAAAAAAACAGAAAAAAAATGGGTAGACAAAGTGAGAAACAAAAATCCTCTTCTATAAAACTACACTGATTTTCTCAGATGACCATAAGCACTTTTGCCTCCTTAAAACATTCAGAGTTAATAGTGAAAGTTAAAAATAAAATAATGGGATAATATAGTTAGTAAATAGTTCCAAATAGTAACTCTCAAGCAGCCAAATGGAAAGGTAAAGAGTGCTTTCAGTGGTGAGTTGAATTTTCTGCTCAAAAAATAGCCCAACTTTTTCCATGCCATTTGTTTAACGGCAGAGTGTATTTGATATTCTTACATGTATTGTTGAGCAATAGAAGTATCAGCATGGAGTAATGTAACTTAAGAACTAATGGGCTTGAATCTACTGTTCAAGGTCAAATACCAAGAATAGCTATATTTCCTTTCCTCTCAAAGGTATGTGAAGAACAGTGCATCTAAAGCAGATACAAAAGAATCTATATTATATTACCCGATTACAAAAATACTTTTTGTAGCTTAACTTCCGTATTCTTAAGCTTTAAATTCTATTTTTTTGTAAGACACGTGAATTTTCAGCTGGGTAAAGAATGAAAAACAGAGGCTGTAAAATGTAGAAATTTTACAAAAGCCTTTCTTCGTCTCCCTTTTCCCAAGGCAAGAATGAGTTTCTTGGTCAAAATGCATCTGTCAGTTTACATACAGAGGCATCGTTTTCAGAAGGCACATTCCTTGTCCTCTTCTACAATAGCAGAGGAGCTACCACTCCATTTCCTACCCATTTCTCACCTCTACAGATCTTCAACTTCTAAGACCTCTTCTGCATATTACATTTTCAACTTCATGTCCTCCTTTTCCTCTCATCTTTTTAGCTGATTCAGGATTCCCTCAGCATCTTTTCTCATCTTCTGCTGACATCAAGTCAGTCTTCCTGTCACTTTTTTTCCTCTAAACCTTTCTCCTGCTCTATCTCTCTTCCTTCCTCCTGTGCTTTTCAGTTTCTCAACATTTTTTCCTCTATTTCCATAAAGATATTTAGTTGTACATGATGTATGAGGAAAGGCTGAAATAACAGTATTTGTTCAACTCAGAGAAGGCCAAGCAGGAGATCTAATTGGTCTCTCTAGATACCTAATGGATAAAGACTGAACTAAAGTATCCTCAGAGGTGCCCAGATAAAGGACAACAGATACTAGCTGAAGCATGAAAAACTGAGGTTAGGTATAATGAAGAAAAATATTCACAATGACAGTGGGACAGACACTGGTACAGGTGCTCATGGAGGCTGTGGAATCACCAACTGTGGAGATATATAAAACCCAACTGGGAAAAGAAAGCTCAGAGCAACCTGGCTTAACTTTGACATTAACCCTAATTTAAACAGGGTTGGACCTCAAGTTCTACAGATATTTCTTCCAACCTGAATAACTCCATGATTCTATCTCATTAAGACATGAGTTATGTCAGAGGCCACGTGAACAGTGTGTGATAAAAAACACCTTTATCCAAGGCACCTTATTTTCTGTGTCAGTTGACAATAGGGAAATAGTGTCTGTCATCTTACTCTTTTCAGCTTTAATAGTAATGGGAAGTCAAGGTTGATTTGAATAAGAGAAAATTCATCAAATGAAAACATTTCTTTTTACATGGAGACAAACAAAAGTCACCAAATCCTGACATATTTAGATTCATAATAAAAAATTAAAAGGTAGAGAATGTCCTATTTCTCTAAGCCTAAATAGTCACAGGTGTCTTCTGCAGGGTGCTCCGCTACTGTCTTTCTAAAATGCTTATACCACAGATCAGCATGATTATACTGTTTACTGCACAGGCTATGGTGAAGCCTTTCCAAAATTTTCAAGCAACTTTTACAAAGCATTTTCAAGTATCTTTCCCCAATCATACCGTGCCTCTTCAACACAGCCGCATATGAGTGTGCTCTTTTGAAAAAGAAAAAAAAAGAAAAAAGTAGCTTTTAAAACTAAAGAAAATACTGCTGAAGGAAAACTTTCTCTTTGAAAAACTTAAAATCCAGTGTCATCCCAAAATATGCATATATGCCGTGATAGTATTCCCTGCTTTGTGAGTTCCTCATGCCTTATCCAACAGCAACACCCTGAGAACATATTTTTTGTTTCTGCATCTCCTGCTACTTTGGATTGTCAAGGGCAAACTATGCCTTGAGAGAATGTGTGCAGTTCCTTTTAAATATTTATGCTAAAATGAGTTTACTACTCTGGACTTTGATAGCAAGTCATAATTTTTTCCCTCCTTGAAAGATGTATAAAATTTCCTGGTACTCAGAAAACGACACTTAATATTGTTATTTTTTATGCTATTACTTTGTAACTTCTTCAGCTTTACTAACTAAAAATGGTGCTCCAATACGGATAAATATGGTTTAGATAAAATGCTTAGAATTTTTTGGTTGTACTGGATTCAGCTCTACGGCTATTTTGTTCCAGATATTTGCTACCTTCAGTCTCCATTACTTCAATATGTACATAAGACATCCATATGCTGGAAGAAGTCTTAGCTGTAAAAGGTAGACCATTTGCTTGGAAACAAATTCCTCCTGGGTACATTGTTCTGTTGTCCTGGTTCTCCAGTGTCTGAATCAAATCCCTCCATGATAACAAGTACTAGCTGGAGGGGCATCTTCTCTTCCTTTTCATGTGGCTTCACACAAGATGAGACTGGCTGAACTACAGGAAAGAAAGATGAACAAGGGAGAGAGACCTTCAAAGGATGTGGACTCTGGCGCTCAGCCCCACACATTGCACCGGTGTCAGGGCTGAATGCAAATCTTATTTTTCACTGCATCAGGACTTTTTCACCCCCACAATTAGTAAAACCCTAGCCAAAGTTAAATCCAACCACTTAATTAATTTCAAAGAAAGAATTTATCTCTAATTTGAATGAAGAACCTGGTTTGTTTGGGAGGAACTAGGTTCAAAGTGGACTTGTGTAAGTAGTAGAATGCTGTTACCTTGTGTCTCAGATGAACAAATAGTAAAATATCAAGAAAGAAGGAAAGGGGCACAGAATTTCACCTTCTCTTGGGGCTGGGTAGAACAAAAAAGTTGGCTTTCCCTTCAGCTCCGCTGACCATGGACTTCAAAGTATTTCCATTTGTTCTTCCAACGTGTATGCAGCTTTGATTCCACTCATCACTTGTTTCCCTCCCTCCTCCAGGAGTTCAGCTCTGTGCTGCTCAGAATGTCCTTCCCTAGGGAGCACCACAGGCTGTAAGTTTGTCTCTGCTGCAGCTACTTCTGGATCCTGAACAGCTTTAAGAACTAGATCTCTGAATTATCTGTTGGTAACCATTGGAGGAAACAAAGCTGATCTGTCTTTACCTAAAAGCAAAAGTTTATTGGCTGAATACCTTTTATCAATGCAAACTATCATCAGCTGTTAAGGATAGATGTCACATAAGGAAACAAGGTTGAGTAGCACTTTAGTAGAACTATTGACTCATAGAGGAATAATGATAATATAGGAGGAACACAGGCCATTTTTATAAACAGTAATTGCTGTTGAAAAGCATATAAAGGAAAATCCATATAGCTCTGGCTTATTTGTAGACTATACACAATGACAATTGCACTTAAATAGTGGAAAACTTTTTCCCATATACATTAAAGGATGGCAAAACTCCAAAACACAGAAGCTAGCTGTGCAAAATGGCAATAGCTCTAAGAGGTGAGTGGATGATGGTGAGAAACAAGTCAGAGCTTCTGTCTTTTTCCACTTGATATGTCTGAGGAGTTTTCCATCTACTCATTAGTTTCCCACACAACTATCTTCTCCTTACAATATGGTAGCTTGGCAGGTGGTGCATGTAAGAGAAGCATTCATTTATTAATGCAATCACAGCGAGATGAGAGCACGCTCATGTGCTCAGGAGATTGTTGTTTGACATGATAAAGTACAGTTTCAGGCCCTTTACTGGGAAAAGCTGGCTGGAGTTTAGTTATGCCAGTGCAAAGGTGTTCTGAGAAACAGCACATGTAATGGGACTGGTTAGCACAATGGCCAAGGTCACAAACAGTGCAGTTGCACACACCAGAGACCAAGTGAGATTCATCATACAGTCTGGGAACTTGGGACTCTGTGATAATAGGAAACTGATTCACTTTAATGAGGTGGATGTAAATATCAACTCCTTTGCACCACTGTATATCTTATCACAAAAAGATTCCAACTGAGTTGAGCAGAGTAATTCCTTTGACAAGCTGCAGGTGTTGGGCCTGGAATGTATTCTCTGACTGCTTGGGGTTGCTTTACCCTGGTTGTCTACAGTAAATCTTACAATATAAATGATTTAATTTTTCAGTGGGAAAAAACCCCACCCCAACATGGGGCTGAAATGTCTTCTATCATCCAATGAAAGGAAAGGATAAAACATACAGTACACAGAGCTGCTTTATATGATTATAGCAACTTGACTTCTGAAAGAAAGGAGGCTCAGAAGAGATTTCTTTTCCTTCCCAGATAGAGCTTTTGTGAAACATTGTCCTAAACAAATAAAAGATTTTTGCTCAAATGATCTACCTTGCTGTTTTCCTTTCCTTTGAAGAATCCTGTGGTACAATAGGCAACCCATCAGGAATAATTAGATTATACGGCAGCATCCATGGAAACAATACAGCTTTTGAAAAGAACTCCTACAGAAGATCTTAGAAATCACATCTATTATGGATATCTTTTACTGTTTCAAAGACGGCAGAGCTCCAAATTATGGGAACTAACAGTGGGGCAAAATCTGACTGCTCCATGCTTTGTCCCTTTGTCAATAATTATTACTACATGAAACAGTCAAGTAGTCATTGTACTGAGGAGAACAATTGGGTGACAGGAAGAAATTGGCCATGTTTTATTCTGAGTTTTGGGAATCAGTACTGAAAACTACAAGTATTTTATACAGTATGTTTAGTAAACTCACACTTTCCACATTCTTCAGCTTTTCTCCAAAGGGGCATTTATGGATGTCTCAAAAATCAAGAAGGAAGCGGTATTAAAAGAATGTATCACTCTTTTTTTGGCCCCATTTATAGAATGAAGAAACTGCAGACCTATTTGGCTTTACTGTCGCCATATTTATGATCCAGTGTACCTGATCTGTTGCAATGTATTCATGGTTTCAAAGTTGGAATTGTCTTAAAGGTGATTAAATTGGAAGGAAAAAATATAGTGATTTTTACTGTAGAAAACAAGAGAGAAAGATACTGGGTCTGTTTCTCAATAATAGATTTTGAAACTTTAAAGGAAGCAAAGACATTTGACCTGATGATCCTACATATTGTGCTACAGATGACCTATATTTCACACATCATTCTGTATTGGTACATGTCTCATTGTCTGTCTGGATTCTCTACTATTCCTGGTCTCAGTGTCCTTGGGGAGGAAGAGGGGTGTCAGGAAAAGGACTTACATAATGAATCAGTTTCTTTAAAACAAGGAAAAAGGCAACAATAAAAAACCCACATCAGAGATTGTGCCCTATTGACTAACTACAACTTGAAATTTCAAAAGTACCTAGGTAACGTAGGAAACAAGGTTTTTTCTGAACCTCCGTGAGATATGTACTCCAGTGTCACTGCCACACAGCCTCACGTTTCTCTCCAGAACAGGTACAGGAGCAGCTGTACAAGATTCCCTCAAATACCTTGCCAATGTATTTTTACACCTTAGCTGGCAGATTAGAATTTTAAAGGTGAGACAATAAAAAAAATAATCATCCATTATACCCATTAAGTCTCTGTATACAATGGGCTAAGTTGCATGGTAGAATTTTGGGAAGGGGAGACTGGAGACTTCTGTGGGATTTCATTGGGAAGTGAACTAAACCCACAGTCATTCAGGACTTCACAGAACATATTACCGTGAGAAGGTAATAGCGTGGCATTCTTAACCAAGACTGAGATTGAACTGAAAACCAGACACACAACAGAGAAAAGTGGTCAGATGAAAAAAATAAAAGGATAAACATTTGCCAGCAAAGCCCCTAAGCATATAATTATTGTGTGCAGGAACCTCTAAGGAAAAAAAATAGTTCTCTTTTTACATGTTGATTCTTTGCCCTGCTCATTGTGAAAACTGGAAGGGAGAGATAACTTTCCATTTATACTGAAAACCATTATTATTACTATTATTATTATTATTATTATTATTACAGCATCTATCCATAATACAGTGCAGATGTGCTTCTCTCCCTCCACCCCCCATTTTTTTATAATCCAGTGTAAGGTGATAGCACATAAAACCCATTCTCTGTTTAACATACTTTTTAATCAACAGTGTTTTTGGTCAGGAACGGGATTTTCTCCTAGTTCACATGATTATTTGCTGTGTGCCTTTCCATTCCATTTCATTAAAAAATCTTTCCTGGAACCAACAGAGAATATGGAGGTTGCAGCCTTGCAAAGCACAGTGTCCGTAGTAGCAGTATGAGCAGACTGTCAGGGCTTACTTCTATTTCCAGTAAACTCAAGGCCCAAGTCACAGAAGTGGTAGCCATCCACAGTTCCCACTGAATTCATCTGGAGTGTTAGGGGCTGGGCAGCTCTGTCAAATTAAATCTGTAACTACTATCGCTATTCTGGGGAAAGTGATTTATTTTGAAAGATTACTGAAAGACCCGTGCTATTGCTTTATATATTATTGTCCTAAAGATACTCTTCCAATTCAAAGAGATCTTTTCCCACATTCCACTTATCATGAAAATAGAGAATTATGGAAAACATGGGATCTTAACAACAACAACATAACCAAAGCGGAACAAATACATCACACAGAAGCTAGGCAAAATGCAAGACTATGTTAAGGCAACACTGGGAACAAATTTATTTAATGGAAAAATGTAGTTCAGTGTAGTACACACGGTTTCCACTGAGGTGTGCTAGCTCTCCAAATATCATCATCCACACCCTTCTCTTAGGCAACTAAATGTGCTGTTATATCCTCAACAATGTCCACTACTGTGTCTCAGATTGCTAACCCTTTCACGCAACCATTTTATACACAGCATGTTTTCAGGCAAGAACAGCAAAATACCGTGGAGGAAATCTGCTAAAACAAAAGATGATTTCTCTATTTTTAAACAAGACAGCACAATTAGTTCCTGTCTGAAACTAGCCGTCTTTTTGAAGGGAGTGACATGGATATTAGCTTTGAATTCATCAAAATGATTGTGTATGTTATTCTGTGAGAATTCTGGGCAGGTTTAACAGTGCGCAAGAGGAGTTTTTCATGCTGTTTTGACATTTGTCTGCTTCCAGGAGCCATTGTGTGATGTTGTACCATCATTATTGCTACTACCATAAATGTAAGCTCCTTTTGCTTTTACATCAGACTGATTTCTCCATTATTCAAACCTATTTAAACCCCAAGGATGCTCAAGCACACCTATTGATATCTGAAAAAAACAGATAACACAGTAGGGCATTTTTAAATAAGCTACATAATCAGGAAAGTAACAGAGATCCAAAGATTTAACAAAGGTGAATCTGGGGAAGGGGGGAGGGAATTTCACTTTGTCAGCTTTTTGTTACTTGTGGATCCTTAAAAACAGATTACCTGTGTTTTTAAGAAGAGTTCATTCTATTTCAAGGGAATAATGACACCATAATTTTCAGCCTACAGGTAATCACTTTAAATTGCCAGAAGGTGAATGCTGTGATATCTCTCCCTCAGCACAAAGCTCATGGACTCCTAGTGTTGCCAATATGGAATATATGTTTATTGGTCCATCATCAACAAGATACGTGTTGCCCCAAATCGTGGCAAATCTTTAAATGTGGCTTCAATATGAAATATATAAAGGGGGCAGAAAGGATTTAAGAATATAGCTGTAAGTACCTGAATCCTACAGTAATGTTAACAATTAACATGAAGGTTGTCTTGAAAAATAACACTGTACTGTCTGAAAGCATTGCTTAGACATACAGGAAGGATTCACCTCACCTAATATTATACACCTACAGTGCAAATATCTGAAGTCCCCTATGTACTGAATGGACTTCACTTCAACTAACCCACCATAGATATTTGCCTTAGGATGAGAGGAAATGTCTTCTTCTCTGCTGACTAGCAAAGGATGCCTAGGGGACTAGCTCACATGTAGAAATCTTGCATTTTGAGATGAGTGCCTTTTGGAGTGTCAATATCTTCCTAAACTACAAAAACCTCACAGACACAAAACATAGATTGTTCCCTTCCAGTAAGTGAAAAAGCAGCTATGAGACAGGCTTAGTGGGCCAGAGTTGTCCCTCAAGAGGCCTAGGAAGGGTTCTGCTAATTTATACTTTTCCCTTCATGTGCTGTACTGCAGTGTAAGGGCTTTGCTTAGGTAAGAGGCAGCATGGTCAAAGTACCCTTTCAATTAATCAGTCATGAGCTTGGAGGGCTGCCCACGATGGTGGGGGGCTCCAACCTGGAGCTTGTGTTGAGAAGCTCCTTGGGTCATATCAACACTGGTAGCCCAAAAATCTGTAAGCAGCAGAGCTTGTTGTCTGGGGACAATTGAGAAAAACCTACCCGTGTTGTCACCTTCCTCACTAAATGGCAAATCAGCAACCCCTCTAGGATACAATCTTTGACACAGCCAGGACATTCCTCTAGCAGGAAATATGCCTCCAATTAATTTTGCCAGTTTAGGGAACTGCATTCAGAGTACTGCATGGGTATCACAGAGCTAGAGCATGTTGTGAGCACATGGCAAAGATGTCATCTGGAAGACAGGACATCCAAAAAGATCACTTTTGTATGACAATTTGATTTGCAGGTTGAAATGCCAAAAGATGCAGATTCAGACACTTGCATTTGCATTGCATTTTGATGGCTCTACAAAAGAGCTTGTCAATATTTTTTTTATTTTTTTAACTAAGGTCTGCTGGTGATTTTACTGGGATCTGTTCAGCAAGAACCCCCAGCTTTCTAGTCTCAAAGCTGGAAACTGGTATCACACTCTAGCTGCTCTTCAAGGGACTTTCAAAAGGATAGATCTATTAGAGTGTAAGAGATGTAAGAGGACTTGGATCTTGAGTCTGTCTTTTTAAGCAGCCCTGTCTTCAAATAAAACCTGGTAAAGACTCTGAAACATGCATTTGAGAGGTGGACAGTGAGTCAAACGGGCATGCCAATCCAGAGAAGGAGCAGAAGAGTGAGGTTTGCCAAAGGATTATAGAGTTATTAGATGAAGTTATAATGGTACAGTAAATATGAGAAAACCCCAAAGAGGAGAAATTATGGGCTTTTGCAGTAGTTTTAGAGGAAAAATGGTCACTGTTGAGTTTCATAATTTACATAGATTATTATGCAGCTAGTCAGTGTTTCAGCACAACACAGGGCTTGCAGGAAATCATGCACAACCGTTGCCGGCAACAGCTCTAAAGAGCCAAGAGGTTGGGTCAATGCCTTTCCGTGTAGGAGCATAATGATTTATTCAAAGCACTTTCGCTACCAATAAAGCAAAGCTACTGGTGATGGAAATCGTCAAGTTGCCAGACTTACTCAGCTCCACCCAGGCAAGTGGAGAAATGCATGTGTTGGGAACTCCACCAGTCGTACGAGCAAACATTTCCCTGTGCCTTTAAAGCACTCTTTCAGCAAATCCACTGTTGGCAGGCTCTTGTCTTGCCAGGAAGGTCAGGCTTTAGGCAGACTAAAGTAAGGAATTTCTAAGGCAACAGACTTCAGGGAGTGGCAGAATGACCAGCGTTATTGCCAGAGACATGCTGCTAAGCATAAGTAGCAGCAGTCATGGTGTGGGATGGCAGTAGTTCCTCCTATGAGCAGTAGTGATTTCACTGTCCCTCTCATCTCACTAAGTGCTAAATGGGCAGCAAATCTGGCTCTCCAGGGCTCTCCTTAGCGCACTGTTACATCACTACACTTTTCCTTCACTCCTTTTCCTTTGGTCAAAGCAACCCTAATGCAACCTGCCCTGAGCTCCTCACAGATGGGGCAACAAAACTTCTATCATCTTTCACTGTACTTGGAGGAAGTCATGTTTATCCTTTGCAAAAGCAGTTGGAGAATCTTACTGATTTTCCTTGGGAGTAGTGGGGTGAATGGAGACAGGGTAGAAATAGAAATATTTTTAAAAGAAGAAGAAAAGTGCTGATATTATAAGTGGGGCATTTTCATGTCTGGCCATTCACTTGATGTCTCAAAGACAGACACCTGGAGTAACCAAATATTTGACCCAATTTCCAGTCTTCTTTGGATAGATTGGCACCACTAAAAGGATTCTCAATTTTCAAATGAACCTGAACACCAAAATATCACTTCTACACATATAAAAGAGGCTCCACTAAGTCAACCTATATCTGCTTGGAGTCTTTCAGAACAGCCAGGGGAGTTAAAAATTAAATTAAATCTAAAATATGTCTTTCTTATTGTTTGTTTCTTTATGCCATATAATAAATGCCTAAGAGACTTATTCAAAACTGTTCCAGAGTGCCTGAACCCAAAACTTTGGCTGAGTCTCTTTATAGAGACAGCAGGAAACCACAAACTTTAAATCCACATTGAAATTTCCCAAAGATCTGGAGCATTCTAAATAATGATTTTGATTCAGATCCATGTGTAATCACAAAGTGTTTGATTTTGGGGTGTGGGGTTTTTTTATTAGATTTTTGTGAGTGATTGGTAACACAATGATGATATTTGCCCTATACTGCATGTATTACATTGCATTTCAGTCACTGTTGACTATTTTGACTGTTATCAGACCTTCTTTTTTTTTTTTTTTTAGATAACAATAGTGTACACTGCTATGCATTTCAGGGTGTGAGAGCAGTATAGACTGCATCAGCAAAAACCCATTTGCTTGTTTTCAGAGGAACTATAGACAAAGGGTTAATTTTGCCAATGAACTAATAATTCCTTTTCACCCTCCACTTTCCATCCTGGTTCTTTAAGCTCCCCCCAACTCCAACACCAATCAAGGCAGAGAGTCCCTTTCCTTGGTCATTGCCAAAGAAAATCAGGTGAAGAGAATTCTAGAGATATAGGTGTATGTCCTTCATGTTAACGTGTAAATCTAATTTTCTCTTTCCCAGCCAGATCCCAATCAGAGAAGATCTTTTATGTCACCTGAATTCTTATCTTTCATTATCCAAATTCTTACTTTGTAGACCAATATGAGTTCCTACAGCTATGCTCAGTAGCATACAAAAAGCCAAGGGGATTTGAGGTTGTTTCTTCACATCACTAATAATCTGAGCAGGTTAAGCAGTCACAGACCAGATTTTCCTGGGTCTAGTGTCTATATTTTAACACAATATACTACCATATTAAAACTTAGAAGTGAACATAATTATAAATGCCATTGTTATGAGAAAACCAAGTAAAAACAGATATGCAAATGGAAAATAGAAAGTTCTTAATTTCCAGCAGTGATAAACTCATGCTCAGAGCAAGGAAAGATGCTAATTGTCACTGCTGATTTTCCTAGGTTTTATGTGAGCAAAGATCTGAGGGGTGAGAAGTTACAAATCAGAGGAATGGCTAGAATACTAGATGGCATAGGTGAAAATAACCACTCATCTGAGGCTACAGAGAAAATCAGAATATTAATAGAAGACCCTGATAGCCTGTTTGTGTTACATCCTGTGCTGAATGAAGCAGTGAGTTTGGGATTGGAAACTAAAAGGAATGTATTGTATATATGCATCCTTTCCCCTAATTACAGAACATTACACTCATCTTAAATCTGAGTGTTAATGCCATTTTTAAGAGATTTTACTGTTTATATAGTTGCTTGATCCTACATGATGCTGAATTCCATTACACCACCTTTATTTTGGTAGGAGAGGGGAAAAGACATCACCTTTATGGGATTGAAGCCTGAAGGCATAGGGAGCCTATTTTTAAATTTTCTAGTCTGTAGAAATGTGACAGTAACATCCAGTCTGAAAAACATGAGAGAAGCTGAAGCCTGGCTGACCCAGATTGGATTAAGCAGTTCCAAAAGACTGCTCACTGGACAGAGAAAGGCACAAAAGCTGAACCATTCCCAACGAAAAGAAAATAAGTGAGTGCACGAAAAAGATGCCCAAACATATTATTCATTTTAAAAGGAGGAAAAACCAAAACAGAGACAGTAAACATCAGAAGAGCAACAAAGAAGATTCAGCAGAGCCTCAGTAAAAGTAGATACAGTTGGCTAAGGAGGAACATTAAACAAGACCACAGAGGTCTTTTTTTTTTTTCTTAAGCAAGAAACCAAGAGAATCCTCGCCTCTTGGGTTATTCACGTTTTCATAAATTTGAGTTGGGTAACAGTAGTTCTGTCCTCAAAGCTAAAGGGGCTGGTGAGTAATTAAAAGTGAGTTCCCATAGGACTATCTCAGACTATTAGGGATCTATATTTAAAAGGAAGTTTCTTTTAAAGAAAAGCCTCTTGCTTCATAATAAATGAAAACAGCAGTGTTATTCAGAGTGCTAAATTTCCTCCTAGGAATATTTCAAGAGAATAACAGTAATACACATCCTGTAAAACATGAATTGCACATATGGATGTGTTTGAGGAAGACTTAATTTTATATCATTTACACAAGCAAAATAAAGACAAGTACACGTGCCTGCATTTCTTCTAAAACTATAATACATCGTGACCTGCATATGTAAAAAAGGGACAACTACAGGATTCCACCAAAATGCCTATTTCTTGTGCCCCTAGAAAGTGAAATCCATATGCCCCATCCAAAATCTGATTCAGATCTCTTATAAATAAGGGTCCATATATATGTAAACCATCTGACTGTTTCTTTATTATGTATCAGAGTTAAATTTAATAACTTTGGAAGACATTTCAGAGTTTGGTTTGCATTATCACCCTTTTCTCTCTCCTTTCCGTCTCTCTTCCAGAATAAAATAAAAAACATTACTTGAGATTTTTGGTTGCTTATACAGAACATGTAAAACCCCGTACAGCTGAAGATAGTGTCTACTGAGGCTCGCCATTTAGGTCTTCTGGTTTGTATTTGTGTCCAGTTGATATTTGTGAGAAATTCTTACAGACACAGGATGAGTCAATGAGCAAGGAAACATTTTGTTTCATTCTGCGGTCAGTTTTCCAGAGAGTTCAAAGTACTTCAGAAATGTGAAGCCATAGCATTTTAAGATCAGGGTGTGGAAAAGGACTCATTAGGGCCTGAAGTCAGCCAAAGGAACCCAGAGAAGAAAAAACAAACAGAAAACCCCAAACCAAACCGAAAAGATACTAGAATGATAGAATCATAGTGTTGGCTGGAAGGGACCTTCAGAGGTCATTTAGTCCCAACCCCTGCTCCAAACAGGACTATTGCCAGCACTAGAACAGGTCATCCATGGCTTTGTCTCGCTGAGTCTTGTAAATCTCCAAGGATGGGGATTTCACAGGGTTCTGGGGTAAGCTATTCCATAGCAGCACCAGTCTCCCAGTGAACAGGATTTTCCTAATGTCTGTTTTGAACCTCCCAAGCCAGAATTCGTATTTTTTGCTTCTTGCTATTCTGCTACTATCAAAAAGAGTTTGGCTCCATCATCTATGTAACTGCTTTTAAAGGAGTCACAGACTGCTATTAACCACCCTAAGCCTTCTTTTTGCCACACTAAAGAAGTGTGGCTCTGCCATGTGCTCTAGTCTCTGACCATCCTGAGAGCTCTTTGCTAGACACTGTCCAGTTTCTCCCTTTTGAACTGGGGCATCTAACACTGGACACTATTCCAAGTGCAGCCACGCAAGTGCTGAGCAGAGGCAGGTGCTGCCCTCCTTTGATCTGCTGGCCCTGCCTCACCTGATGTTGCCCAGGATACTGTTTGCCTTTTCTACAGTTGGAGCACTCTGTTGGCTTGCATTCACCTGGCATCAGCCATGACCCCATCTCCTTTCTGTCAACTGTCACTCACCCAAGTGTTTCATACCCTTTGCTGATGGGTGGGTTTACTTCTCCCCTAGTGTAGAACTTTGTTCTTCTCCTTGGTGAACTTCAGGAGGTCCTCCCTGGCAAACTCCAAGGTGTCACAGGCTGTCTTGGGATGGAAACTCTTTTATTTATCTATATATTTTTTATGTGTGTATTCCTGTAACACTATAACTATCTCACAAATCCCTGATCGTTATCTCCACTAATAGATGAAGAAGATGCACAGCCAAGTAACAAGATTCCAGCAATACTTTAGAAATGTTTGAAAACCACAAATGGATTGCCAAGTACCTGAGCAGAATAACCAGGGTCTAATTTCAGATAACCCTGAAGCCTAACTATATTAAGTCTAGATAGTGAATGGGCTACTAAAATTCCATTAGACCAGAAAAGTATTTAAAAAATAGAGGAGCATGAAAATATACATAAGAGCAGAAAAACAACTTAAGAAATAGAAAAATTACATGTGTGTTTGGAGAACGTTTTAACTGATTATTACATCAAGCTTCAAAAGTGATATCCCCATTTTTTCTTTTAGTAGTAATTAATGCTGTAGGATACACATAATGAAGTACTTGTCTTTCTTGTTTCTCACAATAATGACATGCATTCACCTGTAAAATGCTATGTAAAATATTTTCCCTCCATTTCTCACTGCTATCAAATGATTCTTACATTTTTTTTGCGATTATTCTACATTGCACACTTGTTTCAGTTATTGATAAGCACTGTTTTTCAAAACAGTTAGGAAATGTTTATAGGGCTCATGTATAGACTATTTCAGTTGGAAGGGACCTACAACAATCACCTAGTCCAACTGCCTGGCCAATTTAGGTCTGATCAAAAGTTAAAGTACGTTAAGGGCATTGTCCAAATGCCTCTTAAACACTGGCATTGACCACCTCTCTAGGAAGCGTGTTCCAGTGTTTGACCACCCTCTTGGTAAAGAAATGCTCTGTAATGTCCAGTCTCAACCTCCCGTGGAGCAGCTTTGAACCATTCCCACACATCCTATCACTCGATCCCAGGGAGAAGAGATCAGCACCTCTCTCTCTGCCTTCCCTCCTCAGGAAGCTGTAAAGAGCATTGAGGTCGCCCCTCAGCCTCCTTTTCTCCAAACCAGGGAAATCCAAAGTCCTTTCATTCTCCTCACAGCACATACCTTCCAGCCCTTTTACCAGCTTTGTTGCCCTCCTTTGGGCACATGCAAGGACCTTCACATCCTTTTCAAACTGTGGGACCCAGAACTCCACACAGTACTCCAGTTGAGGCTGCACCAACCCTGAGTACAGTGGGATAATCAGCTCTTTTGACCGGCTGGTTATGTTGTGTTTAATGCACCCCAGGATGGGGTTTGCCCTCTTAGCTGCTAGGGCACTCTGCTTTACTCTCTTGAGCCTGCTGCTGACCAGCACCCCCAGATTCCTTTCTGCAGAGCTGCTCTCCAGCCACTCCTCTCCCAATTTATGCTTGTGTTTGGCATTAATCCTTCCCAGGTGCTGAATCTGGCTTGGACTTATAGATTTCATCCCATGAATCATTGCCCAGTGCTCCAATCTACCTAGATCCATCTGCAAGGCACCTTATCCCTTAAGGGCTTCAACAGCACCTCCCAGTTTGATATCATCAGGAAACTTGCTAATGGAGCATTCAACTCCTCTGCATCGAGATCATTGATAAATATATTGAATCGAACAGGCCCTAGAATTGAACCCTGAGGAACACCACTGCCAGCCAGATGCAGCCCAATTCATTACAATGCTTTGAGCCCTGTCCTTCAGCCAGTTCTTTGCCCAGTGCACCATGAACCTACTCATCCCACAGTTGGACAACTTGTACAGAAGGATGCTGTGAGGCACAGTATCAAAAACCTACCAAAATCCAAAAAAATACGTCCCCCACCTTCCCTTCATCTACTAGGTGGGTGACCATATCATAGAAGGACACCAAATTAGTTACACAGGACTTTCCCTTTGTGAACCCATGTTGACTGTGCCTGATGATTGCATTATTCTTTAAATGCCTTACATTTAAAGAAATTGTCTTTCTCTTTTGCTCTCATTATTATTATCTGTAACAGACACAACCCTTATGTCATGCAGCAGATTTCTCATTGCGGTAGATAGTGTACAAAGAGAGAATAAAAGGCTGGAGGTGTGTGGGAACTGATTCCTTGTGTCACATGCTATTGTTTCGGCTCCCCAGCAGGAAGAATGATATTTTTCTAGGCTGTAAGACAGAAACCAAATAGATTTCTAAGAAAGCTACAAAACATGTAACAATAAGCATTTGTTAGATATTTGTTTTCCATGACCAAAATATGATTACTGTGAATGTTCTTGGAAAATTAATAAAAAGGGCCGTGAATTTCAAATGCATTTAAGGAAATGCTCATGAATGCTTTTTTTTTTTTTTAATCACGTCCATCCGACTTTATTGACATTTACAGTTTATTATATTGCTTGTGCAGAGCTACATTTAGAATGGGTATAATTCCACCAACTTCAATGGAGTTACACCAGGCATGAAAGAAGCCCACCCACTGACTTTACATTTTAAAAGCAAAGCTGTGCAATTGTAACAGGCGCCACATTATGTCTTTGCTAAATTCAAAGACATTCTTCCACCCAAGGGCTCCCCTTCTTTTTATGCACCTTGCTCTTTTCTTCACTTTTTATTACCACACTGCTCCCTCAACATGATTGCATCTGCGTTTTATTAAGATTACTGCTACTGTTTAAGAAACACCATATCTCACTGCATCATGCTGTGTTTTAATATTTCCTGTTTTATTCTACTTGTATTTCCTTTAATAGATAACTATATATTTTCACATGCAACAAAATCAGACTGCTTTAAGGAATAAATTGATAAATTGGCATCTAGAACACTACCAAGCATCCTAACTCTGTGCCAGGCTCAGAGGAAATATCAGGGCTGCCAGTTACATTGGCTGAAGAGTCAGACTCTAGCCAGCCAGGAAGAGATCGTTTGTCTGCTGGAAATGATTATTGTCGTTATTTAGACTTGAAGTGGTGCCTGCTGCTTCCTCTTCAAACATAGGCAAGGTGCAAGAAACCCTGCCCCAGAATCATACAATACAGCCTGAAGCATGCAAGCAGTCAGTGAGCAACAGTGATTTCTAAAGGGAGTGAGGGGAGGGTGGAGGAGAGGAACAAATCCCTTAAGTAAGGCAAAAATCTGCCAAAGTTCCTCTTGCAAAATACACTTGCACATACGTGTGTGTACGTATGTATAAATATATGCGTACTTACTTTTTAAAGACTCAGCCTCATTCGTACCGAAGAGCATTCTGATCATACAGTGGACTCCATGGTTGTACCTGGTAGCTACACAGGAACCCCCTGGGTAGCTGAGGGAATTTGAAGGGGGATGCCATGCAGAGACAACTGCTGCCTCAGGGCTGTATACCTTCAAGAGTTCAACCAGCATTACAGAATCACAGAATCACAGAATTGTGGTGGTTGGAAGGGACCTCTGAGAT
>JAOXJM010000001.1:106007847-106027051 GCA_026413425.1 Tringa solitaria | reverse complement strand
TCCCAGGCACAGAGGTGAGGCTGACAGGTCGGTAGTTCCCAGGGTCCTCCTTTCTTGGAGGTTGGAGGCAACCTTGGCTGCAGTGACCATGAGATGCCAGAGTTCAGGATCCTCAGGGAAGGGAGTAGGGCAAAAGTCAGGGTTACAGCCCTGGACTTCAGGAGAGCAGACGTTGGTCTGTTCAGGGACTGGCTTCAAAGTATGCCTTGGGATATGGTTCTGAAGAAAAGTGAAGGAGCAAAACTGGTTGATTTTCAAGGATTACCTCCTCTGAGTTCAAGAATGGTCCATCCCCACATGCAGAAAGCCAAGCAGAGGTAGCAGGAGGCCTGTACGGATGAACAAGGAGCTTCTGACAAAATTGAAACTTAAAAAGGAAGCATCAAGAGGTGGAACAAAGGTAAGGTGATCTATGAGGAATATGGACATACTGTATGACCATGCCAGGATGAGTTTAGGAAAGCCAAAACCCACCTGGACTGGAGTCTGGAAAGGGATGTGCAGGGCAACAGGAAAGGCTCTCACAGATACTTCAGCAGCAAAAGGAATATCAGGCAAAATGTGGGCCCACTGCTGAATGGGGTAGGAGACATGATAATAGGAGCTATCCAGAAGGCTGAGTTACATACTGATGATGCTAAAATTTGCTTTCAGAAATCCCAGGGCCCTGAGACCTCTGGGAAAGTCTGGAGTAGAGAAGACTTACCCTTGGGGGAGGAAAAGCTTACCTGTTTGTACACAAATCCCTGTGACCAGATGAGATGCACCCACAACTGCTGAAGGAGCTGGTCCATATCACTGAGGACACTGTCGATCATCTATGAAAGGTTGTGGCAACTAGCGAATGTTCCTGAGAACTAGAAAAAAAAAAAATGTCACCTTTATCTTCAAGAAGAGACAGATGGAGCACCCAGAGAACCTCACCTCAATCTCTGGGAAAATGATGGGGCAAATAATCCCAGAAACCATTTCTAAACATATGTAAGTCAAGAAGGTGACTGGGAGCAGTCAGAAGCAGAAATCATGCCTGACTGGCCTTCTATTGTGAAATTTCTGACTTGATGGATGAGGGTAGAGTGGTGAATGTTGTTTATCCTGACTTTGGCAAGCCTTTTGACCCTATCTTCCACAACGTCCTTATAGGCAAACGAAGTACGACTAGATAAGTGGACAGTGAGGTGGATTGAAAACTGGCTGAACTGCCAGACGTAAGGGGCTATGTTCAGTGGCAAAAAGTTTCATTGAAGGCCAGTCCTTAGCAGTGTACCCCATGGGCCAATACTGGGGTCAATACTTTTTAACATCTTCATTAAAGACATGCCTGATGAGACAGAGTGCATTTGCAGCCAGTCTGCAGGTGATACAAAACTGGGATGAGCAGCAGGTAGACCACAGGTTTGTGTAGCCCATCAGAGGGACCTTGATGGACTGGAGAAATAGGCTGACAGGAACTTCATGCAGTTCAACAAGAGAAGTGTAAAGTCCTTCACCTGGGGAGGAATAACACCGGGCACCAGTATACATTAGGGTTACCCAGCTGAAGAGCAGATTTTTGAAAAAGGATCTTGTGTTCTTGGTGGACACTATGTTGACCATGAGCCAGCAATATACCCTTGGAGCAAAGTGGGTCAACAGCCTCCTGGCCTGCGTTAGGGAAAGTGTTACTAACAGGTTGGGGGAGATCATCCTTCTCCTCTACTCAGCTCTGGAAAGACACATCTGGAGTGCTGGGTCTAGTGTTGGGCTCCCCAGAAAAAGAAACAGGGACATACTAGAGCAACACTGCCAAAGGACCACAAAATCACAAAAGTGATTAAGGAACTGCACTATCTGTCATATGAAGGGAGGCTAAGGAAATGAGGACTTCAGCCTGGAGCAGAAAAGGCTCAGGGAAATCTTATCAATGTATATAAATACCTGATGGAGGGAGTAAAGAAGATGCAGCAAGACTCTTGTTCTGTCACTGGGCTCCACTGAGAAGAAGCAATGGGCACAAACTGAAATACAGGAAAGTAAAAGTAAGAAAACACTTTTACAATGAGGGTGGTCAAACACTGGTAGAGGTTGCCCTATAGATATCCAAAATCTGACTGGACGCAGACCTGGCCAACCTTCTTTGGCTGACCCTGCTCTGAGAAGGGGGTTGGAACTGGTCTTCTGCTCATGTATGTTCCTGCCTTGGCTGTGTTTCTCTCTTAGAAAATCCTATTGAGGCATAGTGAATAGATAATCAAGTCAAGTATAATATTAATGCATACTTCAGCAAAAAGAAGCAATAGCAGGGAAGTATGGCAAAACATTTCCACCCTGCTACAGAAGAAGAGTATTTGCTAAATGTTTTTCTTTTAATGGATAAAGAGATAAATTCCTGTATAGAATGTGACAGAAGAACCGTTGACTCTATCAGAATGTTTCGTTGGTAGAGAAAATACAGAATGCTGAGTCAGATTCTGCTCCACTTCCATCTTTTTTCCCTTGCTCTGAAAAGCTTTGAGACATTGTTCATATGGATTTAACTTTCATGACAGAAGTCTTTAAGTAATTCACTGAGCCAGAATATCTAGAGCTTCTTGCAAAGATTGGTTTCAGGTATGTTTTTGTGGCTGAAGTCAATGCCTGAGCCTACTGCTCAGGTAAAGCTACTTTTCCATCCTGTAAACAATATTCTTTAGCTATTCACTCAAGAGGAAGTCTCAGATTTAAAACCTCAGCTGTTTTTTGATTTGAATGTTTATATATACTGAATTACCTATGAAACAACCTTTTATAAGTGAAGGAAGTAAGACCTTCATGGCTAAATTTCATAAAGTTTTGACCTTTTCCTAGTATCATATATAACTGTAAGAGCAGCTCCAAAACATTTGTCTGTTACTCAATTTTAAAATCATAGACACTTTCGCCAAACACCGTAAGGTCACAGGAAATCCAAGCTAACTTTGTTCTACACTTTTCTTTCTTTTCTTTATCAACATTAGCTCTCTGAAAATAAAAATGCAGTATGGCAAACTAAGCACATTTTAAAGACTGCCTTAACCTTTCAAACAAAGAACTATCATGCTGCACAGCAAAGTTGTATAACTTAAAGTTTGCAAGAGCAGAGAATATTAGGGATTACAGTCCTGAGATTTCTTTGGTGTATTTAAGAAAGATATAGATTCCGTTGTTTGTACTTTTGAAAAATGTGTTCACAGATTGGTATGTTTTTTGGAAGTACTCAAAACCCAGGGGAAATGAAACAACGGAATAAATCATCACCTGACACAGCTCTACAGAAGTCAATGGAGCCATGTCATTTTCCAACTGCTGAGGAAATGACCCAATATTAACAAATACAAAATATACAAATATTAATCTTCACATGCAAATAGGGCTAGATGAGCATATGTTTCTGTCACAAATATAGCAATATAAATGTACATCCTTATTAAAGTATAAAATACTAGAGAAAAAGACATCTATTGGGACAATGGAGAAAGAAAAACGAAGAACCCAGAGCACAAACAGAGTTAATAAAGCAACTTCATACTGTGATGGTCAGATTTATTTTTCCTCTAAAATTATCATCCAGTTCCTGGCTGATTTAATTTTTCCTAGTGGAGAGCTTTTCCTCCATGACTGCTTTCTTTTGGAACTGAAGTTCACTAATTTGAAAAACAAATTCTAGCTTGACAATTCATAAATATTCTCTCAGAGGTATTTCGAGTTTAAAATGTGATGAACATGTGAATGTTTGTCAGATGTTACAATTGAAAAAAAGTGATGATTGAAGTGATGATGGTATTATACACTCTATGGACGTGCTTTCTGAATAAATAAACGCTATACATTCACATAAATACGTATGTATTTATGTGTTTATAGGTTACATTTATATAGTATTCCATACACAGTTAAGAATGCAGCATTGAGCGTAGTCTCTTTCTGAGATGGAATCAACAGCTACCAGTTTGAATGTGCTGCACTTAAATTCTATGAAACAATATTTAAAAGAAACCATTCCGTCTGTCAGTCTGGTTGTTCCTTTTGTCACTGCAACTATCCCAAAACATGCTGCATTTGAAGCATGAAAAAGAGAAAGAAAAAATCACAGCAAACACTTTGTTCACAGCAAAGAAATGGACTGGCAGGTTGAAGTCTACAGACAGCTTGATGGAAGGCACGTGCTTGGGGATATGAAGAGGCCTACTTGTTTATGGCACAAGCCCAGGCCACAAAAAGGGAGGGTCCAGATCACATAGAAGTATGTCATGATTGCCTCTGACTTGTGCACGTTTTTTTATTACATAGCACCTTAAATAGTACACTTAAAAAAATGAGAGGAGAAATATTGAAGAAGAAAGCATAATGCTTTGAAAGATCAATGAGTTAGCTACCTATCTGCACAATGGTTTCAGCACCTTCGGCAAGGAACATAAGTTCCAGAAACACAGTACCAGTATCCTATAGCTCGACAAGGTAGTATAGCTACCTATGAATATGTTGTATGAGAAGGTTCAAAGCCACCTGAGAAAGGGTTTCTTAGCAACAGACAGGATCATGGACCAAAGGAAGAAAATGTGATATAGTTATTTTTAACGTTATAAACCAAACTGAGATTTTATTGCCTTTAAAATCTATATTTTTACTATGTAACCAGCTTAAATGAAAATGCTGGTGCTTCATTAAGTTTAAAGATTTTACTGTGCCTATCTTGTGATCATCCACATCATGCAAAAGTGTAAGCAAGAATAAACCTCAAGAATAAGTAATGTGCTACAAATGAAACATTTCACTGTATTGATTATTCTTTACAGAAGGAGCTACAGGGGAGTGAACTCACATCACTGGCAATTATAAAAGCCCAAATAAAACCTGATTCATAAGGGAGAAATCTCTTAACAATTCTTCCAGAGAAAACCCCTGAATTGTATGTAACACCATGTGGCAGATGAAGGGGGAATTTGGTTTCACTGGGGACTAGCTAAAAAATGAACAGCTCTGCAATAACTCTTCTAGCAGCTGGGAAATTAAGCTTCCCAGAGTCACACAGTAAAAGACGTGTGGAGCTTTCCTTACCATAAGCTATCTCCCTGATGCTCATTAATGCTTTCCCCACGGCTCAAGAGGCCACAGACACACAGCTATCAGCAAATAGTTGCAATGGCTGAAGATGGTCTTCTGTTACCAGTGACAGCAAAGCCCGCAGACAGGAGTGAGCTCTCCTTCTCCATTTGAGTGCACTGTCATCCAGGTGAGTCTGACCTGCAGTGAGGGAGTTTGAATTAACCTGGTGCTGAAGCATTCACAGCATGTTTGTATTTTCTATCTATAAATTGAATAAAAAAGATCCGGACAGAGTACAGTGAATGCTTATTTGCTGAGATCACCAGAATAAAAGAGAACGAAAATAACAGAGAGAAACAGGTTAAAAATAACTTTTTTTTTTTTTTTAAAAGGAGCTATTTCAAAGCAAATTGTTCTGGAAAATACAAAAAGCTTTTTAAAATGAGCTTTTGTGTTTCAGGCTTTAGGCATTTTTTCCCAGCAGCGTGTTTTGTCATCACTTCTGAAGTACCTTCCGGTTTTGAAAACTGAGGATAAGCCTTCAAAGTTGATTTTTGATCAGCGATCTGTGGGTCACATTTGCTTTGCCTCAACCCTCAATGCTTGTTGCAGCTGAATGGTGGTATTAGACTGACCCTGGCCAGGCCTGCTGGCACCGTGGGCCGTGCAAAGCGTTCGATGCTTCGCAGAAAACCGAGGAACAAAGAACTACAGATTTTCATAGCTCTGCCTCTCTCCCGGGAGTTTCCCGTTCCCTGTGAAAGGGAAGGTGAAGTCTCGCAGCTCAGGGAAGCAGCCGGAGCAAAGGAACTTATCACCCACTGCCACTTGCTTAGGGGCTCCCAAGAGCTGCCGACCTCCCCTGAGACCCCCTGGAATAAAGACTGCAGGCAGACCCTGGCCCATGGCAGCAACCGCTCCAGGACAGGGAGCGAGTTTTGGCTCCAAATGCGTCTTCTTCAGCATTTGGGAAAGTAGGAACTTAATAACAGGACTCAGAAATGGCCTCTCTTTGTAACAGTCCAAACCAAAATCCTGGCTAGCAAACCCACCGACATTTTTGCTTATTAAAGGCCACTCTAGATCCAGCTTCTGTAATTCAAACCATCTCTCATCAATCTAAAAACAATCCCAGGCATGGATGTTACCAGGCAATTCATGCTATTGTTCAATATCAATGTTCAGATACATTACTAAGTCAAAGGGGATTGAGCTGGGAGCATCTTTGCTTTAAAATTCTCATCTGTCACCACTGGGACCACAAAATTTTATTCCTCATAGAAAAATTTGCGTATATATAAGTTCTAGAAAACTTTCTCGTGCCCACATAAAACTCGCAAGCTGTTACCTTACTTCCCATCTTCCAGTAGCATGGACTATTTTGCATACTCGAGAGGTCCAAACCTGTCAGAGCCAATGCACCAAAACAGAAGGTGACTTCAGAAGCACACACGGCTTGCAGCCGCTGCAGTGATTTTGACATCAGAGACACTCCAAGCATCAAGAAAGCAAAGACTTTGGGAAACCTACAGATATGATAAATCTGCCTGACCACTGGCAGAAACCCTAATGACAGAAAGATATCCCAAAAAGTAAATCTGCATTTGTGTAACAGTGGAAAATTCCAAATATGAAGATCATTAACTACACTGCAAAGAAGCTTTCATAGCTCAATAAATATAAAATAAATTATTGCTGATTTGTGGACATCCATTGTCTAAAAACAAACACACACAAAATTCCAGTTGGTGTCTGTACAAAAAAAAGGGCTTTATTAAAAAAAAAATCTGTGAGAAAGGATTTAACCTTTAGCTGTGACTACATCTTTCTGTTGAAGTCTGGAATTTAATGTAAAAAAGGACTGATTTGTCTCAAAGATTTTACCTTTCATTAGGGGCATACCTACAAAAGTAAAATAAAGAGAAAGCCAAGAGATGAAGCAGATTTGAAGGATTTTCTTCCTTTCTTGCAGGAAAGTACTTTGGGAAACTCTTGCCTCTGCCCTTTTCCTAAAGAGGAAAAGGCCACACCTTCTCCCACAATGTCCTATTCTAGGTACAGCCCCTTCCTCTTCATTTATCAAGCTGAAGGCATTCAGGCAGGTTTTGGGTTTTTTTTTCTTCTCACAGGCTGTCTCTGAACGTTTGCTTTCAGACAGACCTCTCTGCATGACTATCTTAAAGGAGAGCAACCAGTTCCTTGCTGCATTTAATATGTGCTCTGAAAAACCTCGATGCTCCTCAGAACTGATTTTAAAATATTTTGGAACAATGTCAGTCTGAGATTAAAAAGAGGGTGGTTTACATAGGAAGCAAGTACGGCTGCTATGTTTAAAGTTCTAAGCATTTATATTCAGCAAGCACAACAGGCACAGAATTGACTTTAATGCAACTTGACATGGAAAGTCAGAAGGTGTAGGCTTAACTGTAATCCTCACAATTGAAATACTGAATCAGCTAGGTTTCCATTGCAGGTACAAATCGACCCCAGTTTTACTCTTCTAGAGCTTCTTTCCCATGACAAACCCACATTTTCAGATACGAGCTTATTAGAGAAAACTGTCAAGATAGTGTTCCTAAGACTTTGCATTCCTGATTTCAGAGTGCACAGTGAGGCTTAAGAAAGTTAAACAGAGCTGGAAAATGCCTGGGGCTAAAAATCTTGATTTAGTCTGTAAATATTGAATGTATCACTTTTAACATTAATTGAAATGTATCTGAATATGAAAGCAAGAGGAGAGAATGAACCTTCAGGCTGTGTGGGTTCATATGAAGTGAAAGAAAAGATTTACATCCCAATTCTGAAGAATGCATTCATGGTTTGCTGGTCCCACAGGTTTGGGGGTTTTTTTGTTGGTTTTTTTTTTTTTTTTTCATTTCTCTGTATCTACTGTATTTTAGCAAATACAAATGTTTTACAGTTCAGGGATTAGGCTCTCAAATTTACTCTAAATGCTTAAAATGTGTCTCCACTCTCTAAACTTCCTGTCTACTGAGTAGCATTGAGCAGTGTCATTTATGGAGCATTTTCCTTCACTGTTTTGTTTTGCTTTTTGCATTAAGTGTACTTCTTGGCTTGAGAGACTTTTTTGGTTTCTTAGGCATTTAAAAATTTTGTAGCACTGGGAAAAACGGAAAAGGAGAAAGGAAGAAACTAAAAATAATCAAGAAGTTGAAGTAAAACCTCTGTTCTGTACAAAACATATTACAGAGCTTTTCTGCCATGCAGACAAGGATTTCCTAGAGAAGAAAGGTGACAAAGAGAAACCTTTAGCATAAATATATCAGGTCTCTGTTTGGTAAGACTGAAAATTCATCTCGATAATTTTTAGAAAAATGATTTTTTTTTGTCTGAGAGTCAATAAAGAAATATAGTAAAATAAAAAATCACAATTAGAATTATAAAATCACAATAACCTTGCTACTTATTGCACAGAAAGAAGAAAAATTGAATCCTCTACTGTTCTGAAAACTGCAGGTATACCCAGTGAGAGCTGAACTTTGAACACTGAGTCTTGTTATTGTGTTGTATAAATTAATTTTTAAATTCAGAGAACATGAAAACTTCTCCAAGACTTCTTCCAGGAATTGTGTCCTCAGTGAGAATCAGATGATCTACACTTTCTCTCTGCTGCTGTTGCCTGTGCCCTAGTACAGAACCAAACTCTGCAGTTTGTTGCAAGGCTCAGTCAACATTTTGAGCAGATGATTTTGCTGCTGGATTTGTCCCTTTGCTATTCATTTGGCAGTCCTTCACATGCTCATTTCCAAATGTAAAGTCATAGACTTTTGAAGTTGTAAAAATCCCCTAACTCCCTTGACAGCTGTGATGACAATTAAAGAAACAGAGACAGAAAGTGTAAGAGAATACACCACCATACATAGTGCAAGAGCCTAAACAGTTCTATGCCTTACAGGGTACTGTAGCATATTTAAAATAACATATCACTGACATGCCTTTGGAGCTGGCTTACGGACTGCGTGCTCAGATATCCCTTCCTGCAACTCCGCAGAAATGCAGATGATTGCATTCCTAAGGAGAGATGACTCTCCCTTATAGATCTGCTTCTACAGTGTGTTAACAAGAGAGTTGAAGCATACGTTCAGTGTGCAGCTTCCTTACACGAGCAACTCTAAATACCACAAGGCTGTCACACAACCAGTAACAGGTTCAGAGAAGCAGCACTATTGCAGATGGGAAGTATTTTGTAGAAAAGGGAAGGCATTCCCACTGGAACTTCCTTATACAGAAGGTATCCACTACGGAGAAAATAATGCTCAGTAATCCCTGCAGTGAAGACTCTTTAATGAAATACAATAATCTACAGGAGAATTTTTAAAAATCTGGGTCACAGATTACATGTACCCTCAGAATCGGATGAATAAAAGCAAAAAAAAAAATGTTTTTTTGAATGTTTATTTTACTGAAAGTGGCAAAGTAATTTCTCTTCTTCTTTTTGTTCTGAAATTGAGAGAGGGAGAAATGGCTATTTCTGAAGCATTTCCCCTCTTTGGATTTGAGAAATGCTTGCAGAGAACATGAACTTCTTCAGTATCAATGATGTTAGAGAATGGCTTCCATACTTCAGGGATTCATTTTGCAACTAATTTTGACTAACTACAACCCAGACATCAAGTTTAAGATACCTTCCTAGGAATGTTTTAAAATGGAAACAGAAAAATACCTGGGGGGGGGAGGGTTTTACCCCACGTTAGCACAAAGTCAGGAAGGCACTTGAGAAGGTGCTCCTGTTGCGCCCTTGGTTGACCTTGTGGAGCAGCCATGGACAGTGAAACCTCATGAAACACAGCTGGAAATTGCTTTCCAGGTGTGTATCTGATGCACTCAACTGCAAACTGGTTCTTGGCCAGACTCAGGCTAGTCCGTAGCTAACTCTTCTCCATACATTCTTCTCCAAATGGCATCATATTTGTGCTGCTCTTGCATCACTTGCCCATGTAGACATAGCTCAAGGTGGTGTGGTGAATTGTCCAGGAGCTGCTTTTCTTCATTCACTATAGCAAGAGCATACCCAAACTAACCCATTAGAAGTATTTCTACTTGCCTAGAGTCAGGTGAAATTAATCATATTTTTGCACTGGAACAGCCTCCATTTGCTAAGATTTGTCTGTGTTTCAAGACTATTTTTTTTTTTTTTTTTTTTCCTTTTAGCCTGTAGGAAGGTTGGAAATTGGATGGTTGGAAAGAGATTAACTGGCAGCAATTTTGTTAGGGAAGCTTTTTACACAGTGTTTGTATTTGTGTTGCCTGTCCTTCTAGGGAAAAAAAAAAGCAAAAATCTGTCCTTCTAATGTGGTAGATCTATAAGAAGACTTTTCAAAGGCAGATAACTAAATATCACTGAGTTTCACTAGAAGTTGAATTCCTGGTCTTCAGATTTTTTAAACCGTTCCTTTAAACAGTCAAGCCAAAAAGTGTGCATGAACTGTTGATGTTTTCCAGTCAAGAAAGAGGCAACAGTGTACACCTGCTATTTGCTTCATTATTTTTTAGATGAAGCAATTCACACTCTCTACTGATAAAAAAGAAACCAAACCAAAAAAACTATCAAGCTTCAGTCTGACACTATGAGATTGAAAATGTGTCTCTATGAGACTCCTTATGATATTGCTCACAAGATTTTTCAAGTCTTAAAACTGAACAACAAGAAATTTTGATTTATAATTTGTTTCAAAATAGAGTTGCTTATACGCAACTGATAGGAGGAGAGGAAATGGACTCAGGTTACAGCAGCAGAGGTTTAGATTGGATATTAGAGAAAAATTTCTTCACAGAAAGGCTTTTCAAGCATTGGAGCAGGCTGTCCAGGGCAGTGGTGGAATCACCATCCCTGGAGCTATTGAAAAGATGAGTAGAGCTGGTTTAGTGGTGGTTTTGTCAGTGTTAGGTTGATGGTTGGACTCGATGATCTTAAAGGTCTCTTCCAACCTGGATGATTCTATGATTTTTGGATTGGATCATGTAGCTTTCAGAAGTATTGCACTTCAGAAGGAAACGGAGTTCCTACTCCTGGAGAATACTCGCTTAATGTATGACTCTGTGAAAGTGGTATCAGGAGGGAAATGCAACCTTAATGGGAGACTGCAATAGAAGCACTTCAATTTTGTTGAGTATATAACGCTTTTTTTGACTTGGTCTACTATGAACTCCTAAAATATTTAGTGTTTTAAAACTTGGCTGTCTTAAAGCAAAATGAAGAAGCTGGTTTGAGTCTCTTAATTTTAGTAATAACAGCTGTAAGTCAGTTGCTACATAATTTACATCAAAATTAATCAAGCCATTCAGTAGAATTTTTAAATCATCTTATGGAAAAAAAATTCCAGGTTTGTTTCTGGAGTGCTTCTCTCTAGAAGAGACCTGATGGAGTCAGAATCTCTGAAGAGAGTGTGGATGGAGGGAAGATCCCCTCTTTCCTTGCTGTATGGCTCCTACCCAGGTAGCAGAAATCCTCCATTGCAAGGCAGACCAGGAAATTAATGAAATCCCTGAACAACAGAGATGTGCTTACTTGCTTTCCCTGCAACTTTGCTGGCTTTCTTCGAACTCACATCCCTTGTTCTCTTATTCTATCAAAAGCTTCTGGATTGTTTTTCACTTCTCTTTCTCAATGTTGTGTGACAAACATATGGAGGAATTTGTCATCCTGCTTTAACTAAAATCTGTATAAACAAACTAGGAGTAACATCAGTGAAGTTACTGATTGTAAAAGCCTGAAAGAAAGATATAGCATTTGAGGTCTGTCATTAAGAAGTCAGATGCATTGACATTTCTTCCACCATAATGCCCTTTTTGCCTTAGTGTTAACATTTTTCGTCAGGAGATGGAGAGAGGGAAGGAGAGGGAAAAGTATCTGGAACACTATAATCAGGGTAAAAGTCAATGTTTTTCTTCTATTCCATTAACCCAGCAATGAGGAGGAAGAGGAGGAAGCACACAAACTAACATCACAGCCCAAGTGTCACTGTATTATCACCAGCCTTTTTATAGCTTATTAATCAGTAAGCCAGCTACAATAAAACACAAGATTGTGTTTAATGATTTCTAGTATTTTTATGTAGCTACAAGGAACAACTGTGTTGCCTAATTAATGTTTCTCTTTATCATGTATTTATGTAAAAAGCAGTAAAAAAAATAATCCATTGAGATTTGATTACTTCTACATCAACTCTGCTTTCTGTGAAGACTGGCATTCTCTGGAGAGAGAACATTTTCTGCCCCTCAACTTACACGGTTAATTTTAGACTATTTATTGTCCTAACAAATAACACTATTTTCTTAAAGGGACATAGTAATGTAGAGTACATGCATGGGTAGTACATAATGACACAAAGGAATACACATGCAGGCCTTGAAGTGCAGTGTTATCATCAGAGGCAATTTTCATGAGCAAATAAAACCCCCATGGGAAGCATGGGCTCTAGTGCAGAAACCACCAGCCCTGCGTGCAAAATGAAATTAAAGAGACAAGTGCAGAACAGCTATCCCAAAACAATGAACTAGATGCAAACCCTCTATGCCTGACAAATGGAATGAAGTTAAGATAATTCTGACAAATTCATACTAAACTTCATTTGCATGCACTCCAGGAGCAGATATAATAATCTTTAATGAAAACAGTAGTTAAAATGACCCTAACATGGTAGACTGCCTAGAGTCTAACCAAACAGTGAATTAATATGTAACAACGATGACTAAATGGATTATTTAAATCTTCATGTCTTAAACAGAAATTACAAATTCAAAGTAATCACAGACCAATTTAATAATTCATTTTGTGAATTTTGAATGCGCTCATCTTTGCAAGCTACACAAGCCAAAAAATTATGGTCAACTGATTTATCATCGTATTAATTATGATTGTTGTGATAGCACCTAATGAACAACCAACCAAGTGTGTGACTCCCTTTGCGATAGGCAGCACATAAACATCTAGCAGTAGATGCACCTCTCCAGCATGCTTCAAATCCACATTAACATGATAGATGCAAGGTCGGATTCTTCTCATTCCTGTGTCCAGAACATTTAGCAATGCAATGGCAGCAAACATAATGGTAGTTCCCAGGGAATGTGGGGTTTTGTTAGGATTTTTTCCCTCCCTTTTATCCTTGGCAGAGGGGCAGAAAAGGATAGGGAAACAGAAGAATACTTATCAGAGAGATGGTAAGTGAAATACATGGGAAAAGACAGTGGTAAAAAAGACAAGGAAGTGAGGAAGAGAGCAGAAAGGGTGAGATATAGAATGTTTCTCAAGTGGAGAAGACAAGAAGAGAAAAGATGGAAAGAAGTGATCAGAAAGATGATCATGGAAACCATCAAGTCTGGTCAGAGGCTGATTAAGTAGTAAAAATTTAGCATCTGGACTGTCTTTTTTCTCATCTATTTTCTTTCTCTTCCAAGAAAAGCCCCATGCAAAGAGGCCTTAAGACTCAGATAAGAATCCCTTTTATGATCAGGTCCTTCAGCTAATGATCATAGGCCTCATTCTTAGCAGCATGGAGTCCCCAAAGCTTCTATTTAAAGTCAGCAGGAGAATCAAATGCTCAGTAGTTCAAAAAAAAAAAAAAAAGAAGAGGTCAGACTCTGTTCTTTGAGAGTGCCCATAGCAGAAATTAATCTGAATTCTCTTGCTGACAGTTTAATATCAGAATATTTAATGGACTTTGAAAACATCTTTCTTGGGATTATTTCTTCCCTTCTAACTGCTTTTTAACTTGTAGTCCTGCTCAAGTTTTTTTAGTCTGTCATGCCTTTAATGTTTTTTCACTTCAGCACTCTATCACTGTCATTACAGCAGAATTGCCAGATACCTGCAATAAAGCATTTCCAGCCAGGAGGAGAAACAACCCTCTGAAGAGCACATATGAACTGAATATTTTCTTTGGTCACTAACTGTCATTCCCTAAGAACCCTTTCATGACTTGTGGAACAAATCTGCCCTTTCTGTGCCTGAGCTCCTGCTGTCAGACTGCCCAAGTGACTCCACAGATGACTCCAGCATTGAGGGTTTCCAGGATTCCTGATTAGAACCTTTCACTATGGCTTGCCACCTCATGCAGCAAATTTTCTTAGCTGTGTAATTCAGAAGAGTCAGCAATGGAGTCCCCTTCCCTCTCTCCCCCCCTCCCCCCTCCAGCTTTTTAATTGAAGAAGTTCGTGCCTTTGTATCTGTATTCTCATGGGTTTCATAATTTCAAATATTGCTGTGTCTCATCCTTATTAATGAATCTATTGATTAATGCAAATAGAGGATTGCTTAATTGGGTGGCATTGGCCTGAGTATGTGAGATACCCAAAGTCAGGAACCACTGAAATCAAAAGAAGGCTGACGTCTCAATGTTTTGCAAATTTCTTTGGTGTAAAATTGTTAACACAATTCAACTTGCCCTGTTTTGTTTGAGGACCTGCCTAGCTACAATGATCTGTCAACACAGCCTAGGCTTTTTTGATGTAAAATATTTAGATTTTTGATTCTAACAAGTAGACCCTTGTTGTTAGTGTTCACTCTTCAGCTGTGCCTTTCTCCTTAGATACCTTTGACACCAAGTAGAGTTCTTAATAAGTGACATCGGTTTCTACAGCCAACATTTAGATATGAAGTAGCAACCTATCTAAATAGAGAATAGAACCCTGCTTCAGTACCAAATTTCCACTGATATCAGGGAGACCACGATTTCATCCAGCATCTTCATCAGATGGAGTAAAATAGAAAAAAATGTAGTTATATACCAAGCAGTTTCTTTCACTATTTTATGCTCAAATAAAAGAAACAGGAGATCAGAATAAAGTGGATAAGGAATGAATTCATCCTTTAAGATGGAAGATATTGGACTTCAGAAAAAATTAGGAAAAGTAGGAAAGAACGTCGGCATGGAAGACATATTTAATAAGTATATAAAAACTAAACTGATGATTTTATTGCTTTCAAAAGCAATGCAAGATTCTTGTATTCATGCTTACTAGGCCAAATCAACACCCGAAAAACTATCTACCTCCTGGACTGATCAAAAGAAGTCATATTTCTCAGCAAGAGTGCTTAAAGTTAAGGCCCAAATTAAAAGAGCCTGATGTTCAGAAGAACTCATAAAACCTAGCATTACCTCATCCAAACACATATGAACATCCACAAAGCTAAGGGTCATATTAACCTTACTTAAATGTGTTCACTGTTGCATGATTCCAGACATCAACCTTAAAATAGTACTTCTAGTACTAATCTACATCTCTTCAGGTTACTCATGAGACAAGTTTTGGATTTTACCTGTATTGCCATCAAAATTGTCACCTGAAGTGGCTGTTTTGAGATGTTTTTCTTTGGAAATATATCTGGGATGTAAATCCTAAAAGCTTTTTGGCTGTCTAAGAAAACAGTCAAGAGAAACAGACATGTAATAAAAAATACTAAGTCCATCAACTACACTCTCTAAGCCCAGGACAGAAACAAAATTTTTTTAAACCCATGAAGAAAAGAAAAAAAAATGCCAGAGATGCCAGTGAATGCCAGGTGTCACCTAATTATTGAAGTCTTAAAAATATTGCAACCTTTTGTACACCCAGAGCTTTTGAAACTGTGTATTCACATCATTAAACTGGAATATACATTCATCCCATGTGGTTATGGAGTAAAATATGATCACGTGAATATAAGTCCCAAAGGCAGGGAAGCCAAACAAGGGATAATTTTTCCCCATCCCAATGTTTCATAAGACCTCATGACTTCAAGACACTTCTGTGCTTGGGAAAAGCAATTTGGGATTTTCTTAATGTTACTGATAGGCAGCCCTCAAATATATTTCTCCTTTTTAAACAGAAGATAGCTGCTACTCAGTTATGATTCCAAGAGACAAAAAGAAAGTATGGGCCAATTTCTCAAAATAGTTTCTCTTACTTTATGGCAAATACTCTATTTCTTGATGCCATGCAGAAGAACATTCCCCAGCCATTGACTTCCTTTGTCCCAGCTGGACCTAAGCATTCTGATCTCTCTCTGCAAGAGCACTGCCCTGTAGATTGCAATGAAATGTTCTTGAAAGATCCTCAATAATGTCTGTGCAGTTGTTTAATTGCTCATTTGCTGGCATGGAAAAAAACAGCAAAATTCCATCTGAAATGCAAACCTCAAAATACTTTAAATGAGATTATAATCATCTTTACTGATGCTTAAAAGTGCAATAATTTTTATCCAGACAACAATGACATTATGCAAAATAACATGAACTTGGGAGTCCTTGAAAAAAGAATTACATGAATGTGAAAAGCTACAAGAACTCTAAGAAATGCACACAGACCATCATCTCACACCACAAATAGGAGTCAGAATGACAATACCATAAATTAAAACAACCCTCAAGCAAAAACTAACAGCCAGGAAATGAGAAACAGATTTAAAACAGAGAACAGAAACCAGAAAGCATGACCACTAATGAGATTCTGCACAGCACTTACAGTAACAAAGGAGGTGAGAAATGATAGCAGAGATACAGTATTAATAAGGACATACAAATTATATTTCCTATTTATGCTCTCTTTCACTTTGCATAGTGCCAGCAGCCTGGCACCTATAAGGTGAAAAGGGGACATACATTCAATAACTTCTCATTTTGGAGGGACAGAAAGCTGGGACTGGCCTGACAACCACACTGCAACACATCTCACAGCTGGAAAGTGGGGAAAAAAAGCAAGCTGATATAACCTGCGGAATTAACATTATCATGCATAGAGTACCCAGCCAGTACAGGAATAATGACTTCAACCACTATTACAACAGCCCATTTAGTGTAAATATACTGCATGTTAAGACAGTGTCATTTCCTCTTTCCCTAGTGCTGCTCATATTAAAGGCAGGATTCCCATATTTCTGTCCAGGATTTCTGTCCAGATAATGCAAAGGCAGGGAAATCGATGCATCTGGGATACCTCAGAGCAATTGCACACATGAAATATAGATAACCTGTTTCTGAGAAAAGTCAGGCCTATAGCACATGTTCAATTAAGTCAAAAGCTTCTAGAGCCCTGGAGATTCTGAGTGCATGCACAGGCCACCATTTCAGCACGTGTGCTGTAAGGCCAATACATCCTGAACTTTTCTTGTACGTGCTTCTTTGGTGGTCTGCACAAGTGCTGTGGACACATCCGGAGTTGTGACATCTTTGCAGCCTGCTCAGAGCAGTCAGGCTCTTGGAGATCCACAGATCCTAGGCAAAGATTCAAAGCTCTCAAAGAGGCCACATACAGGGAAGTCTGGGTGTACATAGGGCAAGTTATGGGCTATCGATCCCCGGTTTGGGGGAATCTGAATGCAATTTTGCATGTCTAGACAAGGCAAGTGAAACAAATAATTGAATTATAAATGAGAAATTAGCAGTCCACTAAATAATAAGAGAAAAAAAATATCCACAGGAACTGAAGTCTTTAATGGCGTGATTTCTACACAATCTGTAAATAAAGTTACAATCCTCCAACACAAGGGGCATAACTTAACCCTGCTTAGACATTTCCTGAACTCAGTGTTCTAGTTTGTGACCTAAGGAAAAAACTAACCTTCCTACAATGTAAGTATTCTTATTCTAATGAAAGATAGTGCATTGGCATCTCATAGCTTTGTACAAGCTCTCCTGAAATGTAACCATTTCTGCTCTCACTTGCTTATCTTCTCCTGTCCTGGTGTCTTGATACTCTCTTGCTGCACTCATATAATGGGTAATGAAGATGCACTTCATGCATGACATGACAAAGCACATATATGGAAGATTCCACCTAATGTGGAATAAACCCATAAATAAATCTCCCATAAATATACACAAATGCATGAAATGAATAAGTGTTATGCCTTATTCTTTGACTGTGATAGACAAAGTCTTCAAAATAAGATGCCATAAATGGGATCAAAAGACTTAGTCTTTAGGAAAAGGAAAGACATTTATGCAGTCAGATGTTAATTATGAATTACATAGTCAGAAGCTTTTTGTCTAGGTCAATTAAGCCAAATTCACCACAGTGTAATGCTACCTTGACTTCAGTTATGTCAGGGCTTAATTAACTTAATTGGAGTACATCATCCATTGGTATAAATGATAATAGATGTTTTTTGGGAGTACCTATTCTTTTTTTTTTTCCTTTGCATCTTTACATTACTTTACAGAAATCAAAAAGCCATGAGTCCTGACAGAGAAGGAGACTAAAGGATATGTTTAACTTGATTCATGTGTATAAACTCATAAAAGTGGAATATTTTTCTATTGCTTCCCGAATCAGATATTTTCCTAAACACACTCTTTCTTTTAAAAGTTAACAAAACATTTTCAGGACAAAAAGCCAATCCATAATGCCACAAATCTGTGGTTCCTAAATTGGATACTTTACTGATCTTTTGCTCCAAATTAGCAACCACATAGCTGACCTCCTGGCACAAAATAATTTGCTTTTGCTATCCTAAACCTCTACCTCCCTTTTAAAGGCCTTTGGTATGTCTTTCAATATAACCCCTCCTGTGTTTTGTTAAGAGTTAGTCTTTTAGAATACTGTCTAAACTGAATTATTTCACCACAATATTTAATGCTAACTCAGAAAATGGATCGTGACAGATGTTTAGCAGACACAGAAATCTTCCTAAAGAGTGAAAAGCATGGACTATATCTGTATTGTTATGCTAGCTCAGGACTCACGCTTACAATATGGCTAATGTCCTCAGCCAGCTATGTGGCCCTCTCAGTGGCTCGCAGTCTGGCTTTTGTCAGAGCAAACCGTCTGGCTCCACTCCTCTGAGAAACTAGACGTCTGAGCAAGGCTCCTACTTGGTCTATCTGTGCTCCAACAGGGATGTAGCCATCCTAAGCTTAGAGACGGCCCTAACTACCTTACTATCCAGATGCATCCTTGCCCTTTATTCCTTCATGTTTAGCACCATCAGCAGCGCTGATACCATAAGTCTGATTTAACAGCTTTAGCTGTGTTACAGCAAAACACCGAAAGGGAGAAATATATAGAATCAAAGCTCATGCTCAGAGCAACAGCTTAGTTCCATATGATGTATACTGCCATGGTGAAAAACAAATTACAAGTCAAACACTGGAGTATGTAAGAGTTTGGGTAGAGGTAGAGACTCTGGGGTATATTTTCAAACTTCTCTCATAATATAGCAAAC
>JAOXJM010000001.1:105966126-105997901 GCA_026413425.1 Tringa solitaria | reverse complement strand
GGTGGGGTGGGTGGGATTGGGGGAGGATAGGTCTTCAGCCCAGTGTGTTCCTGTATATTTCCTGCAACTGCTTCTCCCATTGTCGCCCAGCCATTCCATTCTCCATGGGCCCTTATGAACATTCACCAAGTATTTTCCATCTCTCCTCTGTGTAAATCCATATAAGCATATTCTATTGCTACATATGGTGAAAAAACTGCATTGTTGTCTGAGTGTAATGTTGCATGTGGTATCTCCAGAGCCTTGGAGCTTTGAGAGACCATCTGATGCCTGCAGAGCCATGGCAATAGAAAACGTTAAGACTGAGACTGGAGCAAATAGAAAGAATTAACAAAAATAGTGGCTGGAAACAAACAAAAAAACAGACTGAAATTAGGGATTAAAATGAGGGAAGAAGTGAAAGAGAAAAACATTATCTTACCATGGAAACTATTGGTGCTACATATAGATAAAGGTCATCTTTTCCTTTTTAAATCCCCTATTTACAGGGATTATGTAACTCGGATGTGGAAAGTCTCTGAAACATAGTTTACAAGGTCTCAGGAAAGAAGCTTTTAAAATCATATTTAACTATTTCATTCATAAGTATAAGATTATAAATGTTAATTAATTTTAAGGGCTATGTAAAAAAGTGCTGGAACGATCTAGCACATTCCTTGAGTCTATGTCAGATTTTTTGATATATTATCTAAAATTTTCTGCAGATAATTCCAGGTATTCAGACTCTTCACATGAGTTCAAAATGCAACAGAAGCTTTTTTTGATTAAATAGGTAGATACTGATCTATAGCTGTATTTTTCTCATTGGGGGCTATTTATTGAAGACAGAAGAGGGAGATATAAGTCACTGAAGCTCCTTTACCACTAGCAGGGTGTTTCTAGGAAAGGACAATTCTCAGACCATCAAATCTGTCAGTTTTCTTTGACTGTCACATCCCCAAAATAATGGAAAATGTCTCTGAAGTAGCAGTGAGTATTTGCTTCATGGCTGAATGAAAAAAACCTCTAGAATTCAGCTAAAAGCTCCAAGTTTAAAATTTCCTACCTGAAAATATTTTACCACATTGTCTTAGAAATAGCCATTTCTGAAGATATTCTTGCCAATAGACTCACTCCTTCAATAGACTATTTGCAAAGAATAAACACGTAGCAGAAATTATAGCAGAGCAAGTAAAAGAGGTGTCTATTTGCAAACCTGCTGGCTATAGCAGGTTCATTCTTCCGTCCTCACAAATTCATAACTGTTTTTGCTGTGTTTTTATGGGAGTAGTCTTTTCTTTTTTCTTTTAATTTTTAGCAAGTGATGACTGCGTGAAAATTTTTATATTTCTATTAAATTTAGTATGCCCACAAAGAGATTTAAAGGTTTGTGGGCACAAGTGGTGGAAAAGAGTTTAGAAATGACTACTTAGGCACCAGGAATTAAAATTTTGCTCATCACCACACAGAACAGAATCAAAACTTTTAAAGCCTTGGATCCCACATGCTTGGCCACAAACCTAAATCCCTTTTTTCATTTCTTAAAAAATTGAGAATGGAAACAGACTGGTGAAGTAAAAGTAGTAATCTTCCTCCAGGTTTTTATTTGTTTTAATCTAACCTGATACTGACATACGCAGCAGTGACACTTTAGACCTGAATAATACTTAGCAAAAAATGCTAATTTGTATTCTTAATACTGTGGCATAAGGTGCTCTGATACCACACAAACTCCTGACATCTAGCTCATCAGAGATAGGAGAAAGTCCTTTCTGCATGGATTGGAAGCACTGAGCTTTCCATGAGTAGTTCCAGCTTCAAATGCTGTTCAGACCTGTCCACATGCGAACCATCCAGCTGCGGTGCAAGAGGTGTTCAGTTCTTGATGGAGACGCGCCAAGGCATACGGAACTGGGAAAAATTGCTCTATGCAATACATGCTTTGGCACACAGTGCTTCTGAACATGTCACAGCGATTAAAAAAAGGGAGAGAAACTGCGCTGAACTGGCAGCTGTCACTGGTTCACTGCCTGCGCTGGCCTGGATTTGTTCTCGGAGGCTGAGCAGGCAGATCACAGGATCGCTGCTGGAGGAGATGCCTCCCTGCAGCACAACCCCGAGCAAAGCTGGAGCACAGAGCCAAAAGCATGGGAGAATGGAGTAGTTTTACAGGTTTGGGCCTATAGGCTTTTTTTTCTAGGTAATCTTTTCTCCTTTTCTGTTGGATGCAGTGTTCTGAATGATGGGGAAGAAAGGATATGTGAAAACACACTTTAAAAAAAAAAGGTGTTTCTGTTCCCAGAATAGTTTGTTTCACAAATAAAGCAAATTTAAAAAGCTGGAAAACTGCAATTCAAAAAAACTTAATGCTTACACATTTGTACAGAACTGCTGGACACAAATTCTTCATTATCTTCACAACCCACTTATTGTCTGGACAAGTGAGGGCCTATCTAAATGTTATTGACTTTAGCCACCTGTTACCAAAAAAGAAGCAACTCCCTCACCACTACTCCCACCCCACCTGTCCCCTGCTTTCAAGAAAAGGGGAAATGAGTGGTATATTTCCTTAAACTTGAACCATGTTACAAGCCTGCCATGTCCAAGGTGGATGCAAGTTTTGGGATGGAACATAATCCCAGAAAAATTCAGTTGGTTTTTAAAATAAAAATGGTACTTTAATTACACTGATAAAATCCTGCTTTTTAAACGGACCTTATCTTTCCTCTCCAGCTCCATCCCCTTTGTCCACTAGCAGAATTACAGCATATAAAGGAGTGAGGAACCTAGGAAAGATGTTCTGCCATAAACTGTAAGTAGCATAACACCTAACTACAGCAGATAACTAGAACTTCAGATACATATATAACTTTTCTGTAGGTGTTAATACTGTGTGACTTAACTCTGATCCAAAAGAACTCAAATTTTTGTAAATGACAACACTAAATAAAAGTCTAATTATTTGCATTTGTTGTTTTGTGACAAGTATCAAATGTATTTTAAGTCATCTAAGTCAATGCATGTATTGATTTCAAAACCTACAGCCATAAAAAAATTATAGGAATCTGATTGGCAGCATGCTTTTGAATGTAATTAATGCAATGAAAATAAAACATGAAATACTGTGATTGATTCTGTGTGTGTGCATATGTGCTTGCTCGATACAGGAATAGCACTAATCCCAGGAGTAAAAAAGGTACTATTCACAATATTGGTTATCCAACTTTACCAGAATATAATTGGCCCTTAGGGAGTACAACATGGAGTAAAAATAAAATATACAGAAAAATGGAGAATGAGTGTAGAAAGTTAAAAAATGCAATCATTTTACAGTATTTAAAATAATCATTTTGTAAGCCAGTCCTTAATTTGTTTTGATGAAAATAGAAAGTGAAATTTCAAATATATTTATTATTAATGTGGTTATCAGTGAAAAACCAAAACAAATTTAAATAAGGTTGAGACTTATCTACAGATACTCCCACTGCGTCTGAAAAGCTATTTTCATCAATTCCATTTTTCAACCAGAAAGAAAACATAACCATCTGAGCAACCCAGCTTTTTATCCTCAGTGTTTCTATGGGTGCTTGAGGACTACATGTAAGACAACAGAGAGTAGATGCATTTTTACAGGCTTAAATAACTATGAGAGTGATTCAGGGTGACTTGCTGCCCTCAGTCCCCTTGAAGGTATTGAAGGTCCAGACTACAAGATAATTTTGGTGAATACTTTAGGGAAGGTGGGTTTCAGAACGCGATGAAGTGTAGTATGACAGGAAATAACCCGCTCCAGAGTTCCATTCAGGAGGTTCCTATCCTTGGGCTTTTAAGTTTACATGTTTGTGATGGTGGCTTCATTTTAAAATACTATCAATATCTGTGTTGCTGCAGTGCTGCTCCTGCAAGGCACTATGCAAGAAAAAAAGAAAGAGACTTTTTGTGCCCAAGAGAGTTCATGATGAGAACTTAATGATGAGAGGCAATAAGAAGATATAATGAAGTGAAGGAGAAACAGGAAACAGTGAAATGTTTCTGAACCACGCTTGAATGACACTGCAGACACAGCACTCAACTGCCACCAAGTGTTTTGTAGGCATGTCAAAGCAGGCAGATCTAAATGAGAGATTTAAGGCAGGATAATGCATTACCTTTGGCGATGTTTGCAGATTCTGTAACAATTCCATCTCCCTTAGGCAAGCTTCAGTCTCTCAGGTGGGATAGGGCTTTGAGCAACCTGATCTAGTGCAAGATGTTCCTGCTCATGGCAGGGGGATTGCAAGAGATGATCTTTGAAAGTCCCTTCCAACCCAAACGTTTCTATGGTTCTATGGACAGCCAATGGGCACCAAGAATGGAGGAACAAGTGCAAACAAGAGAGAAGGGTCAGGACTGGCAGAAGACACAAGAGAAAGAGGGACAGGAGAGAAATGAGAACTGTAAAAGAGGGAAAACTGCAGCAAAAGGGAGGATAAGCAGAGCAGAAAGGATCTTCAGACCACATCCTCCTGGAGATGAATTACTAAGTCTCAAAACATGTTCTGGGTAAAACACAGTTTGATGATTCAAGTAGTAGCACTGTGAGTGATGAGTCTAAAAATCTCTGCCTTGTTGATAACAGGTGCAGAGATCAGTACAGTCCAAAAATAAACATTTTTGTGTTAACTTTTTTTCAGGTCTGAAAACTATAAAAAATGACATTTAAAAGCACATAGAGGGATTACTATTGCAATTGCTATGCCAGAGACTTCAAAGTTAGAAAAAATAGGAAAAACAAGATTGTCTGTACAACCTCAATTCAACCCCTGGAAGCAGATGTGAACTTTCATTATAAGTTCACAGAGAAATTTTGCCTTGCTATGACTTCTGCTGGATCCCCTGTGTCACCCATCTGTGTGGCCTCACAAGTGCTCAGATTGAAAGAAAAACAAACACACTATGTAGTGCAGCTTAGGAAGTATTCACAATAAAATGACTTAAGGTGGCTTGTGTACAATATTCCTTTAAGGTAAATGTTGTCAATTTTAACAACAGTAACAAATTATCCACTGGTATCTCATGTTCTGCTATTAAAAGTAAGACAAGTACAAACACTCATCTTCGTACCTTAATTAAAAAACCTTAAGTGTTATGCTTTTTCTCAAAATGGATGACATTCACTTGATTACTGTAAGCATAACCACACTCAGCTTTAACCACAACAAATTATCCATCACTCCCACATTTTATGCTGTTAATGGCAATGTAACTACAATCTTCAAAAGCATGCAGTAATGGCAGACTATGGGCTGTTTCACAGCTAATCCAAAAATAGCAGAAAACTACCTTTTATATCATTCCAAGGGCTCTGCACTTTCTAAAAAATATGTCTCACTCCTATTGGCCCCTTGTCAGACAAAAGCTGTATGTCTTAGATGTTCTAATATACCCTGTGCTTCAGGCAGACTTGGTTTTCCAAACAGGTAATGGGAGCTCATTATCTTGAATTATATTACTTAGTTCTGCAATGTAAAACTGCCTATAATATACCTCGATATTATTGTGTTGTATTGACAGAAAACATTAAAACAGGAAATGTAACTGATGGATGCGGTGTTGAGCTAGCTCCTGGGAGGTCTAAGAAGTGATGGATGGCCTAATGGAACAAGAACAACCAAGTAAATAAAGGCACAGGTTTTTGTCCTGCAAAAGCTACTATTTCTAATGTTAGCTGTTCAAATAATCAGGCACAGAAGGAGCGCAGGGACTACCATGCTGAGGAAGACCAAATAATAATACCAAGTTTTGCTCTTCTACATGGTATGCACAAGGATGAAGATACAAACCCCAAATGACATACTCTCTAGTTGTGGATTACTTAGGGACAGTGGGCAAGTTTCTCCCAACCTCTGCTCGTGCTGTGAAAGATGATGGCTCTCTTTGTAATTTTCATCTTGATTACTGTAACAGTAGTTTCCATGCTCATTTATATTTACCATTCTGTATTAACCAATACAATCTATTGGTAACAGGATTAAAAGGCACTGAAATACACAAATAGATCATTAGAGAAAATTACATTTATAACTAATGTGATTCTTAAGGCTTAGAACTGGTAATCATCAGATGCCGACAGACAAAAAATCCTCAACAAAATCCCCCCAAACCCATGGCTGACCTTGCAATTAAAATTAATCTGAATTTATCCAACTTCAGCAGTGTGTTCACTGCCTCAGCTTCCATTGCAAGTAGGTGGGTTGGCCTCTCCAACACAAATGGTATGCCAGTCCCTCCAGGGTCACACGGTAATGCCATATTCCCTTTGGAGCCAAAGGGGAATTCCCTCTTGAGTGTCTGTGCTGTAGGCCCAGGTAATCAAGCAGCAGAAGCTCTGCTCCTTCCCTGTTGATCTGTCCCCGAGGCTTTTTCATTCACTTTACTGGCTCCAATCAGGCAACCGCTTACAGCTTGGCTCTCATTCCAACCCCCTAGCTAGAGATGCTGTCGCAAGTTCTTCCATAACCTCCCACATTCAACATGCTACTTCTATCCCATGGGAGCTTTTTTCTAAAATCATTGTGATCCAATCTTATGTTTCCTCTCCCCACACCTTTTCTTTTAGGCTCCATTCGTGGGGAACTTATCCCAAGGTTTTCCCAAAACTGTTGTTAGTAAAGGTAACCTTCCTAATTCTTCTCTCAAGAGAATAATCATAATTTTCTCTGGATCCCTTTAGGCATACTAAGGGTATTCTTTCTATGGCTTTCTCAGCCTTAGACTCTGAAATGTGCTTTTACTGCTACCTTAGACTCCCCCTTCTCAGTGGCTGAATTAGGCTACTGGACAACTTTTCTCAGCATTCCCTCCCAAAAAACCTCAGGTATCTATGGGCTCAGTAATGAAACTACCAAAACGCATCTGTGTGGGAAAGGGAAAAAGAGCGAAACAATTCAAGTGCAAGAGTTACCAAGCCCAGTTTCACAAAACAGATGAAATACTCCACAAAGTTTAGTGACCACATTTCCATTTCTAATCTGCTATGTTGTTTCCAAACACACAGCTGTTTCATTATATGAAAGTAAGGAACATCACTGAGAAGTCAATCAAGGACCGTGAACCTTCTAGTCTATTATACCCCAGGCCCTCGAAGAAAATATGTAGAGAGGTAAAACATACTTATTTAGTAATGTTATACTGGTTATTGTGTGTATTCTTTAGATTTTCCTCATACTGCATCCAAACATCCAGTCATGAAGAAATGAAAGCATCTTTCCTAATGCTTTAGAAAGATTAGGGATGACAGTTTGTGCAAATTACAAACTTTAGAAACATAAACTTTGGTCAAGTCACATAAAACCTCTGACATGGAATAAGTTACAAAAGTAACAAAGAAATCTGCATACCCCAAAAGATGGTGAACTGGAGCTCATGTGACATGTCTGTGTTATATGTAAGTCACCAGTGAATCCATCTTCTCTACTGAGAGGTACACCAAAGCCATATGGCCTGCAACTGAGATGTATTTGTGCCTTAAATAAAATCCTAACTGTCCAGGAACTCTGCAGTTTTCTCATCTCTGACTTCTTGTAAGTTACTTTGTCTGAGAACATGATGCACAGACCTATGAAAACTGACTAAGGAAAAGAATTTCTAGCAACTGAAAACATCAATGTCTGTAGCGGAGTGTCAAGACTTCGTTGATGCTAAGACTCTTCCCAGGTGGTCCTCAGCTCACTTGGATTGCTTGACTATCCCCGGAGTACCCGGTAAAAGAAAACTCTTCTTGCCCTGAACGGGAACATGCATGGTCAAGATTTGATAAGCCAAAAGAACAAGTTGCTCAGAACTGACTGCTCCTGTCATCTGGCTGATGACCAGATTTGTAATATAGGAAACCTAGATTGTAGTCAAAAGCTCTTCAGCACACTGACAAGTAACAAAAAGTAAGAAAATTACTTGCAATTAATTCTTTTTTTTTTCTATTCTAACAAAGTTCCTTGTTCAAAGTTACCAGACATTGTCTCTCCTTGTGTATTTACCCCTCTTACAAAAGAGGGATGCTGTCTGAAGCACTGAAGGTGCCAACAAGGAATTCAAATTCATCTTATTCAAATTAATTCAAATTACCAGTCACTGTGTTTTTTACCAGCCATGTGCATTGCCAGGCAACTCCTGGACTTTCAAAAACATGAGCTTGCTTACAAATATATAAATAAGGCAGAAGCAAGGAGCACAATGAGTTGTGATGCTTCCAGGTTTCATGCATCTATTTTTTTCTTCTCTTGGTGCTGTGCCACAACTCTGACTTACAGCTGGACTAAACGGATGGCTGCATTGGGTTGCATTTCAAATATTCCACCATGAGAATTCCACCATATTTTTCCCCATCAGCAGAGAAAGGAGGTCAAGGATGTCATTTCAGACACACACACACACACACACACACACATTGCTGACTCAGGAGCAACTTTAACCAAAAAGAAGTGAAAACCGGGGGGAAATTGCAGTTAGTTTAAATCAGGGAGAAAGGAACTAAACATCAAAAAGTTGGAAGCATGTGTAGCTTCAGCCCATTGTTTCAAACACTCTCACAAAAGGTGATTAGATGGAAACACAGCAGGTGTAAAAACAAAATCTGCCCTTAATGGCTTTGCTGGAAACTTAAGCTTTTGTTTGAGGTAGGTTTAGTATAGTTCTCATGCTGCTTCACAGTTAGGATATTTCCCCCTAAGGTAATGTGTCAGGTATTGATAAGTTTGTTTTAAATTCTATGTAATTAAAGCAGTAAATAGAATACTGACATGTCTGTGACCTGAAACACCATTTAATAGATAAGTATATGCGGGGCTGTGCTACAAAAACATGCATAAAATAAAATAGAGGTCAGCCAAGGTCCTCTGCCCTCAGTGAAATTACCCATTTACTCTAAATCATGCATCAGCATTAAAATTGCAGGGAGTATGTACCCCTCCTTCCTCCAGTACTGTGACAGATGGAATAGACCTCCAGCTGGAGACTTTTCAATGTTTTTGTGGATGGAACTGATATCTCCTGAAATTAAAAGCCATATCTACTAATTTTTTTTTGCTCTTGTGATAAGTATGCTAATTGGATAAAACAAGCACAGACATTTGCAAATACATTGCTACAAGATTTACTGTTTAATATCCACGCTAGCAATGAAAATGATTCTGTTTGTGTTAGAAAAGAGAAGCCAAGGAGAAAGGTCATTATATTGTGTCTGCAGCTTTCGTTCCTAATATGTGGTTCTCATTTCTCAGTAAAGGGAAAATCAATACTCCCTTTAAGTTGCCTTGGATTCAAAAAAGAGATTTTACCCACTTCATGGCAGTGATTTAGAATGAACATGAGATATATTATGCAATTCTGGATTTTACAAAGCTCTGAGGTTCATTTCAACATTTTTTAATTGTGCTATTGAGTCTTGTCCAGACTAGCAAATAAGGAACATTTTAAGTGCTATGATTGTTTAGTAGAAATTTAACTCTTTCCTTTATGATCTCCTTAACATCTTACTGTTCTCCTTAGCTCTGATTTAGGTGAGACATTAAAGGCAGACATGGCATCCAGGATTTCTGACAATAACAAAAGAGGTACATACTTTTACTAAGGTAAGTATGCCAGGGTAAGGGCCATAGATTTACTAGGGTTTACATAGCAAGAAGCTAAGTCTGTAACAGAAACACACAGGTAATTTGCTGCCTCTTTTCTTTTTTAATTATAAGATCCGAGTCTCAACCAGCTAGGTTAGAAAGACTGAGAAAATGCTAGATCATTACTGAAAATAATAAGGAAATAAAAACAAGCTTTAGGCTTATTATATCACATAAAGAAATGTTACTTATATTCAGGAAAAACCTTGCAAACTAGAAACACACCTGGACACAAACATGAAGAACAATGGAGAAACCTACTGTGGAGCAGGAGCTCCTGCTGCCAGATGTGAAGGAGCAATTGGACTCACTGTAAGTAAAAGGCTGGAGTCAGCACCTGGAGATGTAATCACCTTGTAAAATAGGACATGGTGCACATGAAAGAGTTAACAAAGAGAAGTGAAAGGAAGCTTCTCATAAAAAGAAACCTCTTGCAAAAAATATCCTTAGGCTTAAAGAGATCAGTATCATCCATGACATCATAAACTCAAATGTTCAGCACAAAAGCTGCAAGCATTGTCTCATTGGCATAAGGTTTCCATCTAAATAAACACATTTAAATGTGTATGCAAAACTATCCTTAAGCACGTGTTTGAGAGCTCTGATGCACTGTGCACCAAACGAGAAACTAACTCAGTTCTGGTGAGCAGCTTCTTCCTGCGATTGTTGGGGCACGCTGTTCTATGGGCCAAACAAGGCCCTACATGAAAGCTATTATCTACCACTTACGAGGGATCTCAGATCTGGATCCAAACTCTGATCCTGTCTCATCAGCCTGTAACAATAGGATTTCCTTAATTTCAATCTCAAATTCCAAGTTATGCATTATCTTCTCCTGTACTTCCTATATTTTCTTCTCTCTTCCTTCTTTTTAATATAGAACACAGAATTTTAATTTGATATATGTAAAAAAAAAAAAATTGCCATTGCCACCTGCTCCTATCCCCTCACCATCACTCACTAAAGACACCATCTGGGAATGACTAGCAACCAGAGCAGGGAGTGAGCAGTCCATATGTTAAAATTTAAAATTTGACAGCCCTATTCTGGCCTTTCCATCACCCACTATTTTTCTCTTTTATTATTTTTGGTACTGGAACTAGTCTCTGCAACATTTGCAAGGACTAAACCATTTTTTTTCATTGTGGATGGATCTTTATTTTAGGCTAAACCTTTCCTTTAAGCTGAAATACAACAACTTCTGTCCATTTTCAGACTTCTTCCTAAAACTTCATGTGAAATAGAATGACATATTTAAATATCAAAACCTGTGGCAATTCCTGCACAGCTTACAGCTAATGTATTAAGTTATTAGACTAGAGAGAAAGATTAGAAGAAAGCATGGTTCTCTCTTTTATTTTTTTGCATTAGCTTGTGAATGTGACAGAGATCTGTTACTGTTAATAACTCTTCAGTCCGGTAAGAAACCTAAATAACTCCTCATTTCAATCCCCATCTTGTGGATTTGCCTTGTCATGTCATATACATCCAAAACATGGTGAGACTCTCAGCCAAAAACAAGGCAAAATTTTACAAAAAGCAAAATGTGCTCATTTCAATATGAAAACAAGCAGGAGAAATCCAAAGGAAGATATCGTTCCTGAAATGATGCTTGGTGTTTGCTTACTATCCCTGGAACTAATTTTCAACAGACTAACTCCCCTTGTAATTGTGAAACTTGTAGATGCATACCTCTGTAAAGGTTTTTGCTGTGTACTCATGTGAGGGACATTATAATCTAGGCTCAAGCAGATGGAGGAAAAATAACTTGGGAAAAAGGCCAGACACACAAACTTTTTATGTATAAAACAAAGCCAGACTGAAACATTACCAAGGCAGAGGGAACTAAATGATCCTTAAGGTCTTCCAACCATTCTATGATTCTCTGAATACCAGCAGATCTCGTATATTTATCTTTTGAATGGCTAAATTTGTTTAAAAATAACAATAAGGTTCTGTAAGGCCATTTAGGAACATCTGAAAGAGGTTTAGACATTGCAAGACTTTACTATTGCATACTGAATAAAACCAGCACCTGGTAAGTTCTTTGAAACTGAAACTACTTTAAGCATTTACTTTAAAATAAAACCTGCAACTACACTTGATAAAAGCTTCTAAATGCTTTTGTACTCCTCTCATAACCCTTTCAAGGTTATTCAGTGGCAAAACAAATATTATTAATGCCACTCAGGAAGCATTCTGACTAGCCAGACAGCACAGTGGGTGTCTTGAGAATGTGCACAAATTCAAGAAAATGGAAGGAGAGAAAGATGAGGCTCATCAGAACACCTATTAGAGAAATACAATTCACACTTTTCTAAGATCCCGTGCACTTCTTGGGCATTATCATTTTAACATTCACTTTGACAGTAGTTTTCTAAATTTTAAACATTTGTGCAGACTTAAGAGTGTATTGATAAATTATTCGATCAAAATAGCCACCACTGTAAGTCAAGATTTACACAGGTAAGGATAATATACTGCCATCTTCAAATCTCTAGGTGAAGGTAAAAATCAGCAACCTTTGCAATAGAGAAAAGGTTGACTTTCAGATGGCGCTGGCTGGGAGGGAAGCATTATGCAGGAATTAGCAGTATATTCAGTACATCAGCAGAGAGTTATTCCTTTTAGCCATAGAGTTCTGAGATCTACAGCTGAAGAACTAGCTGTTATTTTAGTGAGAACCTATCCTGTAAAAAGTGTATATTTTATACTTGCTCTCTCTCCTCATATTTTGGAACCCTACTGGTGTGGCTGCCAGCTGTGACCAGACTGTCAATTATTTGGCTCCCTCACTGAATTGCTGGATCACATCCAAGGCTTCTTATTTACAAGGCTAAAACAAAATCCAGGTCCCTTTTGTTTGTATACAGGAGCTCAATTAGGAGAGATCCTATGGGGAAATAATCTTCTATTTAAACATAAAAGACATTGATACTTTTAAAACTGAAAAGTCAGCAAAAAATTCGAGGCTGCCTAATGTTAGGAGGAAAAGTGGTAGTGGCGTCAGAAGTTCCTCTGATTCAGTGCACTTTCCTCAAAAAGCACTTATTAAGTCCAGGGAAACACAAGAAAAGGCAATGTCTGCTGTCAGTTTCAAGCCTTTTTCAGCCAGAACTGAATTCCAGAAGCTTTGTCCCTGTTGCAGTTTTGCTTTCTGGTAGCTTTTCTGCATTCCCACAGACACCTCCAAACTCCTGTGAAAGAAACCTCTCCCAGTCATTTCTGCCTCTGCGCTGAGTGGGAAATTGTCCCTGCTTGGGGGCCCACGACTTTCTGTTACATCTCCTTTCATATGAAATAGGGGAGTTGTGCTTCATCTCCCCAGTCATGAGAACCAACCAAAACAGTGATCTTGGATCTGGATGCTACTCTCCAAGGCGGGCTAAGGAACATTATGGAAATAGCAAATAGGCATTAAGGAGGAATTCAGTGCCTTTCCTGGGCACAGTGATTACAGCAATTCCAACTACTGGTCCAAGAATCACTAGTGGAAGAGTTTTCCACAGTTTTGTCAAAGCCAAAGCATTTAGCAAAGTTTTCCGTTAAAAGAAGATCTGAAAGTTCAACAGCTAGGACACATCCATTGCTGAGAGGCATGGTGTTCCTCTAGTCTCTATGGACTTTGCCTATCTCTCCAAGTAAAATTATTCATTATCCAATTTCTGAGCATGAGGAAGATTTTCCACTGCCTTCCTGTGTCTGCTTAGTATTTTGCAGTGCTCGGCTAGAACAGATTCTCAGTTTAAGGATCTTGGCGATAGTTTCCCTCCTTATAAAAATCTCCCTTGAATTCTCACAAAAGGTGCTCTTGATGACACCTACCTTCTTCTTCAGAAACACAACATTAAAAGTAAAATTTTACAGAAAAGATGCATTATATCTCCAATACCACAGATAAAGGTGATGAAGGTGTTACATTGGTACCATAAAGAATGACTTGATTAAGGTAGAGGTGATACTTCCAGTATAAAAAGGTATTCTGGGGAGTTTGTGCTGCAGCTATTTCAAACTGGCTTGGACTGAAATCAGACTTAAAAATTAATGACTTGGGGAAGAATTTTAAATTCCTTATTGCAAGACTTCATTTATACTTATGCTGATACTTGTGCTAGTTCTTTGCACATAGACGAATTAGCACATCAGGATCTCTTTTTCAGTGAAAATCAATACAAATAGGCCTCTGTCTGTGGAACAGGTGACCTCATTGTTAGCTAACAATATTTGAAAATGGGGGTCAAAGATTGGTCTATGCCTGAGGCAACTTGCTATGACCCAAAAAGTGTTGGTCATGATTTTTGGCTTCATCATTGGGGGTACAGTCATCTGGCAATGCAGAGGCAATGTGTTGTGAACAATATTGTAACTCCAGTGCCCAGAGGTCACTCCCATTCCTGCTACACCTTTCTTCTTTCTTTATGGGCTGAGGTAAGGTAGGGGATGTTTTCCTACACTCCCATGAGTTTGATCACTGGATATGTATAAGTATCCAGATATATGCACCTTCATCTTTCCTGGAGGAACATTCCTGCTGGCTTAGCCCACCAGGGCAACAACAAAGAAAGGTGTAGGATGAGTCCTTCTGGTAACCCTGCATAAGTATGCTGGTCACCAGTAAGTGCCAGTGAAGAGAGACACCTGGTTTATTTTTACAGATGAGTGTATATGTTTAATATTCCAGTTACCTTACATGCCTCTCCTGAAACATGCAGAGCCTGCCTTGATGCACTCACCAAAGGCAGAAAGTGGTCAAAGCAGATCTAAAACACCTAGGGACAGGAAACCATAAATCTTCAGTGTTGTAACTTACCATCACCATCTCTCAGGTTCTTCCAGCACTACGTATTTGCTGGAGGATGGACGATGGATCTATATATAACTGCCATAACTCCTGGAAAGCTTTTCTTACACTTACTCTTTGCAAGCCTACTTCAGACTTCACTGAAATTTCTGGGAGCTTTTCCACTGCCTTCAGAGGCCAGTACTTTGTGCTCTGTAAAGTCGATACAAGAAATTCAGTTAGGTGTGTAAGACTAATACAAGAGAGAATAAAAAGTGCTGCCAAGAGAAGATTTTTATTCTCTAAGAACTGGGATTACAATGCTCTGATATCTGCTGGGTATAGAATTGCAATGTTTAATATCCCAGAAAACTTTCCAGCAATCATTCCTCTTGTTGCAAAGCTATGGTTGCAAATTATAGAGAAACAAATGAACATTCTTTTTTTCTAGATAGTTAAATTCAGAATGAGTTTTTTGTTGCTCTGCTGAGAATAGTTTGGGTCCTTTTGGATGTTTGTTAATATTTGTGCACAAAATCAGTGTGACTGATTAGTCTAGACTATAACATCAATCCTTCGTTGTGGCTCTGGAAAAAGATGTGCTTAAGATCAAATCTTTCTTCTTGCATTCACTTATTTCCTCATCAACCAAACCCCATACTGCCAGGCAGCTTGTTTATCTCACTACTGAATGATTTAATTTAAGAAATAATTGAACAATCATTTTGGTTATATCCTAGTCACCAAATCCTAACAAAAGATAATACACGGTAGACACAAAGAATTTTTTTGTTAAATGCAATCTTACACCCTACAGATTCATAATATTTCTAAAATTCAGTGTAGTTAGGAAGATAAAAAAAGCTGCAGTTTATGAAAGTGTAACAATAATGGCTACTTCCTGGTTTTGTAGATGCAGCAACAAAATTCAGTCAAAATTATTTTTATTTTAGTGTTCCAAGCAAGCTATTCAGAAGCAATGCCGCAGTCTTTTCCAAGGTAAAGTTTCCATTGGCTGCATGCATAAGGGCTAGCCGTAAAGGACTAGCACTCCAGCTACTCCACGACAACAATGAAGCACATAGGCTGATCCTGCTCACGCTGAAGATGATTGGAGTCACGCTGCCTCACCAAGTGCAGCATTACTAGCATAAGCCAAATTAAACAGAAAGCAATTTACTACAAAGCATCACTTTAAAAAGGACATGGGTAGATGATATTTTTTTGCACTCCAGTGTGGCTTTCCACTTGATTCCAAGTACTGCAGGCCAAACACAATAGCTGCATGAAGGGGATGGAGGCTCACTCTCTTTCTCTCCAGTATGTGTTCTGCCTTATCAAAGAACTCCATGTGGAAGCTTATTTGTCACACTAGAAATAACTGACCTCTCCTCCATACTTGAGTTTTAGATGATCTTATAAGATAGTACATAGGGTTTTGTCATTTTCCCACTCCATGCTGTCAAAGGGACTCGCAAATGATCCCTTTTTCTTTTTTGGCACTGGCAACAAAAAAAACCTCTGGTAAATAATGGACACCTGGAAGTGGCAGGTGCTTAAGTACAGTTGATTTCAAAAGTATGATGATAATTTAGACTAGCTGAAGAGCAAGGAGAAAATATGAACTCTGGAGCCATAATGAACTCACATGGGAAAAATTATAGAAATATTTTTCTTGATTCCCTAATAGGACTACCTGAGTAAATAAGGATTTATTAATCCTTAAAAACTCTGAAAAAGATCTCGGGGAGAAAAGAAATCCCATAATTTCTAGCAATAGCTAACAGTTAACAGCAGAATATTTCATGCCTAACTCTGTCCTTAAATCTTCTGCTGCACCAGACAGTGATAAAGGAGGACTAAGAAATACACGAACCTCCTGGCTAAATCAGGGATTACTGGATTTCTGATGCTGCTGTGGGATCTCTGCTACCCGTAGAGGATGTGTCACACGCACAGCCTTTATACCAGACCAAGTCAGCCGTCATGCATAAGACAACCTGTTCCACCCAACGAACTACTGCATTTCACAGTCAAAGTTCTTCCAGAAATGTCTTACATTTTCCCCTCTCAGTTTCATGCCGTACATCTGATGATAGATTATTACATTGTTCTTTCATCAAACATTTGTAGACAGGTATGGATACAACTATATTACTATAGATAATCTCCCCTTTATCTACTGCACAAAACCCGATACGTTTCTGCCTGGGTCTGACTACATTATCATTCTCTGAATTCCCTCCAATTTGATGCATATTTTTATAGCGTTATACATTTCTCCATGTGAGTGGGTATTGGAACTTGTCATTGTTAGGTGGTCTATTGACCAGTCTGGTTTGTGAAATGAGGGATTTTCATGTGGCTCTTGAGTATTTGCATCAGTATTTCCCCCAACCTTTTCACCTTGTAAGTGCAGGCCAACTGTTTTGGTTCTTGCATTCTTAAATCCCATTCACATACACTTCCCCACATACCTGTTAACACCTTTTCAGGTTTCTCACTTTCACAGTATAATTATCAAATTGCCGATGTCTTATGGTTCAGTATGAGAATTGCCCTTAAATGTTTTTCTTCCTTTTGCGATTATGATTGAATAAAGTCACAGTGACATGGTGCTCTAAGCCCCTTGCAGAGAGCTGTACTTTGCCATTTGTAACTGCTTTTTTTGTTACAGCACTTTACCCAGGATATTAATTCACTTGACAGTACTGCGCACAAACCGAACCGAAAATCTCCAACTGACATCTCGGCTCCTGCATCACAAAACTGATCTGGAAATTTACCCTTGATCAGTAAAATGTCATGGGGCTCAATATTAATCTACTGCTCTCCCTTCATCTGCTAATTATAGCTCATCATTTAGGACCATTACTCACACAGGTAACTGCTGCCAGGAGTAGACTTTGGTGGTTCCTTTAGCGCAAGTCAGCCCTCACAAACATAGCAGAATTTGACCCTTTGTAATTCTATTAGAAAAAGGCAGACTGGTTTGTAAGGCAAGATCTGTTCTTTATATACCCATGCTGTTTTTGCTCTTGGCTCTATTGCCCTGGATTTAGTTATTTTTCTCTCAATACTTGTTCCATTATTTTAACAAGCAACACAATTATGCTTCTAGGCTTTGATTCTGAAACGAGCTCAGCAGGAACTTTACAAGTGACAAAACTTAGTTAATTTCATGCCCCTTTTCACTTAGGGCCCTGTCCAACTAATATGAAAGTCACTGGATATTTCACTCATTGACTTAAATGAAACTTAGGTAACATATTAAGGAACTGCTTTCAGTGATACCTAAAACAGCAGCACTCTTTCCTTTGACTTTCAAGTGTTTTACTCTGGGTCTTACTGAAGACTCAGCCTTAGTGTATTTCCCTCAGTCTTCTTTCCCCTTAACTCTTTCAGCCAGTGTTTTCCTCCTTGGTCTTCTCATTTTGTTCTCATTGGGTCTTTCTGAAAGGGGACCTCTACCACTATCTTTCCCTCTCCAGTATAGCTTTTGTTCTGTTATCCCTGGGTATGTGACCTCTTGTTTGCAAAGCTGCTTCCTCCATATTCCTCTTCCTCTGTTCCAGAAGTCCTGAGCAGCAGGAGCCACAGTGTTATGAACAACTGATGGTGGGTAGTGTGGAGTTACTGAAACTTCTTTGGTTTAGGAAATTGGGCTGAAATTCCTTGTACAACACTTCAAACAGGCTCCCACACACTTTTCTACTCGTCCTATACCAGTAGAAACCAGCAAGTGAGAGAGATGTGAAGAGGCAGATAGAAAGTGGGGGAAAATGGTTTTAGGCATTATTAAATGTTTGCACTGGGCTTAAGGAATGGGTCTTGTTTGGCTGATATGATTTATATATCAGTGTTGACAACAACAGGGGCCAACTCCACGTTATGGATTAACGGTTTGGCATTGAAGGACAGTCATTTATTTACTTTCCATTACAGAGTTCATGGGTTTTGGACTCTCATATCGGACACGCTGGGAGATTTCTCTGTGTTTTCTTAATGTTTACTACTAAGAAAACCTTGGTTGAGGGGGCAGGTTTTGATATGTTTATATTGATATTCCATTGTGTATTATTGTATTTCCTTGTCATTTTGAATATCTGACAAAACAGAGAGACAAAATAATTTAAAAATATAGAAAATATTTTAGGATGTTAAAATTAGAATTAAACAGTAAAGGAATAGAAATATTTTGTTCTTTCCCAGATGTGCTTTGTGAAAAAAAGCTGATGCAAACTACTCAACTATAACCTTACACATCAAGTCCTTAACTCATAGCAATAGAGGGCTGAGTCATATAAAACTATAAAACAGTTCAAAAAGGTGGATCCTCAGCAACTGCTGCTTCAGCAAGGTTCACTAGAAAGTGGAGTTTTAAAAATGGAAACTTGCTTTTTCATGTGATATTTTGACCTTTCAGTTTCCCAGAACTTCTTGATTACCGTTTCCCTCCCTTTCCCAGCAGGTGCCACAGGAATTTACCAGTTTACAGGCTAACCTGGGAGTTGTTGGGTGCTCCATATTCACTTAGACAATGTCAGAGGTGGCAGCAGCATTTGCGGCTGATATCAAGACAATGAAAGTGACCTGTTTCACGCATTTACACAAAGAGAAAGAGGTCTACTATAGTTTTCAATTTCATATTCCCAAGCTAGTTTTTATATATTTCCTTCCACTTTAACATAGATCTGAGATTGAAAAGCTGGATTTTTTCTTTTTTATTTTTTAATGTTAGAAAATATATTTGGTTATGAACTTTTGCAAATGACACCTTGGATTTCTAGGAGACAAATTGGCAGAGGAAAAGAGTATAAATCTTTATACACACATTTCTGCAATCGAAGAAGAAACTGTAAGACCACCAAAGCCTGGCAAAAGAAAGTGAAATAAAGATGACTGTTCCCTTTTTTTCCTGCAACTGCCATTATTCAGGATATTAAATAAGAAGTCTGACAGATGGAAGTATTTAGATTGGAGCACAGAGAGAAGATGCAATATTATCAAAATGGATTCTACTATACTTTTTGGTCTCCAGTGCCTCTATTAAAAAAGCACAAGGCAGAGTTATTCTAATGGAAAACATTATATTTGCATTTATACGGGAGAGTGGAAACCAAAGTTTAAAACCACAAATTACTTTATATGCAACATTTTAGCATTGGGGTTTAAAGTGTCCAGATTTGAAGAAATATCAGATATTTTGAACTGAACAGGGGAAAAGAGTGGTTGAAATATAAACATATTTGCTCTACTCTCTAAAAGACCTCAAAAAAAAAAAAAAAAAAGACATTGAGGAGTATATGATCACCAGATCTGGGCCAAATAACTTATAAGATACAAAATAGTAGGAAGCAATTTTCCCATAAATTAGAGGTTGATAGATTTCTTGCTCAGACTGAATTCAAAATATAATACAATTACTGATGATTTATTTGTAATTAGAAAAAAAATCATTGCAGAAATTATATCATATCAAATCTGAATTATAGCCTTGCCTTTAGTTAATATCTTAATAGAAGCCAATATAATAGGAGATTAAATGACTTAATTAGTACCTACAGAAATCTGATTTCATTCTAAAGAAGAATCATGTTTTTAAGATCATGTTTAAGTGACTACAAAGAAGATGGAGATTCTATTCACAAGGAGCCACATGGAGAAGAAAAGGGGCAACAGGTACAGGTTGCACTGGGAGAGGTTTTATCTTGAATAAGAAAGAAATTTTTTTACAGTAAGGACAATCACTCACTGGAACAACCTCTCCAGGGCTGTGACAGAATACTTATCACTGGAGGTTTTCAAGGTCCAACTGTACAGGGTGCTAGATAATCTCATCTAGACTCCCTTTCCCACGAAATGGTGTACAAGAGGATCTTTCAAGGTCCCTTCCAACCTGGGCACCCCTATGATTCTATGATCATCTACACTGATGCAATGCGGATGTTTGAGAGTGAGGCAAACACTATTGCCTATTCCTCTTCAAGGTGACAAATGAAAAAATATGTTGCATTTCAAAATGGTAGATGTTAAGGAACAAAAGAGAGAGGGCTGAGCTGGTTTTTTTACTTCTTTACCATTTATAAAATGCTAAAGTTCTTTTAAAGTAGTTTTATCAGAAAACATTTTAAACAAAATATTCTAGTAGGTGACGTTTCCAAAGGTCCTGTCCGCACTCATATGTGGCATTAGAAAACATCAGTCATGCTGAATGCTTCAGCTCTCGGAAGAGTACCTCTGGTACCTGCCATTCCTAGGCTGTCACAGATGTTTTCTCTCTAGCAGAATTCATCTGCAACAGGGCCAGTATCTAAGAGGTTTATTAATAAAAGATTATACTGCCACTGTATTCTATTTGTGTTCATATAAATAATTTAGGAATAAAGGAATTCCCTGGTCCTTTGTAGACACTTGAAAAAAAAATTATAGTGCAATGTCAAAGAGGATCATGGTGAATCAATCTGTTCTTACATTCTCTTACTAAAGACACATGATGAGTTACAGAAATAGCGTGAAAAAGATTGCTAGAACAATCAAATGTAGAGTACAAAGTGAAAAGAAACATAGAAGATGACACAGTCACACCATACAGCATCCAGCAAGAAAACAAGAGGAAGTGGTTGCATCAATGCTAATGCTGGTCAGAATGTAACTGTGTTTTATGAAAATTCAAAATATTCTTTCTCTTTTTCATATTATATATTGAAATAAAATTAAATCACTTTCATGGAAAGAAAGCCCCAAAACACAGAAAGAACTCAAATAGGCAGCTTGGCTGACCAGGGCACTCACTTGAGGCTGAAAAGATTCTTCACAGTGATAATCCACAGCAGGGCCTTGGATGTGCTTGTACCCTATCCCGCGGGTGGTTTGATCAGTCACAAGTTCTTCTGCAGCTGTCTCTTCTTCTTGGTTCTGAATTTGAAAAGTTTCCTGATGAACGGAACCTGTCAAATCCATTTTCCCAAAAGGTCCAGAACCAGCTCCCATTGCTGCAACTTTATCAACTGCAAATGAGCTACTCTGATTTGTAGCAGCTAAGGAACAGAGTCAGAGAGAGAAACCTCATAGATTACAGGTGACATATGGCTATTTCCTCTCTTCTTTCATCATCTTTCTGTCACTTTACAGATAATCTAAATTAAACCTTCAAGCAACCTCATTTCCCATTTCTTAACTCTTCTTCTCTCTCTCATTGCTCCTCAGCCTAAAGAAGCATTCTGCAAAACTGCAGGGTTGGTCTACACCTATAGCTTTTAAAATAAGTTTCTGAAGGTCTAAGTATCCAATCTATTCATTCCTGTCCCTATAAAGAAACAACATTTGTACCAATGGTCTCAGCTCACACACCTCCAAGTAACTGCAATAGTATGTCATAGTTACCCTGGCATGGTCACATCTGATGAAGATACAAATTCAGTTCACCATGAAGGACATGCCTGACGATTTTAATTAGATGAGAATTTGCAAAGGCAGTCAGTAGAAGTTAGTATCTCCTATAACAGGAATAAAGCTAGAGCCAATTACATCAGAACCAATTACAGGGAGTCAGTGTCATATTCCATAAAAGTAACAGACAGCTTTTCCATATACAAATCCTGCATCTATAAAAAGGTCCATAAAATGGTATCATCACGCCATCACACTAACTGACAATTAACTCCATTCCACTGATGAGGAAAGATGGGTTAAAACCTAACAGGAGTGAAAGTGAGACTTCAGAACACTCAAAACAAATGTTTCACGGTCTCTTTAGAGTCAAGCAGTTGTAACTTTGATTTATTCTGTGATTACTGTTAGAGAGGAGTGGCAACAAAAAGAAATCAATTAAATGTCATTTTTTTTAACTTTCCACTTTAAACTGCTTACTGTATTACAGGAAATCTTTCACATTTTAATAAAAAAGCTACAAAAGGTAAGGTCAGTTCTCTGTTGCTAACACAAGCATTGTAAGAAACAGTCTAGTAATTTGTTGCATTTATAATTCCTTTTGTTTGGAAAAAAAGATTCCTGTGTCAGAAAAACAACTCCTCTTAATTAACTTTTAATCCACCCTTTTTGTTACCGAGCTGTCTCATAAGCATTTATAAACCACTTTCACTGTTTCATGTCATGCTTTGTGCACCTTATTCTATTAATCAACATTACATTTATATAATTTTTATTTTAAAGTGGTATTATAGTGTGGAGCTACTAATATGATGGAAATATCTTAAGAAACATAGGCTAACTTCACTAATTTCTGGCAAATCTATGCCATCCTAAAATACCCCTATCTGTAATAACAAAAATTAAAATCTGATACGAGAATACTAAATTAGCTGCTTTTATAAAGCTATTAAATAATATTGATCCTCTTATAAAGTAGGACAATTCAAACACTTACTTTGTGCCAACATCCGCAGTTTGAGTATCCTTACTCCTGTTATAAAAAAATATACAACCTTCAGTTTGGCTCTTCAAAAGCATAACTGATTCCTGCTCACAGGTTTCCAGAGCCGTAAGTGCTAAAAGACTTCATAAAACATACAAATTCCTCAAGAGATTAAAAATTCTATAATAATTTTCCATTATTTTCTTTGACGTAATGATTGTATAGAAGTATTGCTGTCATTTTTTATAAGAACGCAAAGAATCAAGATATTGGACACTGGCAAGGCAGCTTAACAAGAGGGGTTTGGCTCACTGATCCACTACAAAGCAGATCAGTCAAGATCTGTCTGCCAAATAATGCCACTAGAATAATGGATAATTTGAGAATGTGGCAAACAACAAATGGCATTTCTGATAGCGTGACTATTCTGTAAGGTTACAAATGTTCTAAAACACATTCAAAAGTTTCTAAAGGGCAGTATTTTCTCAATACGAAATGTAATGTGCCAAGAGCACCATCTCTGTCACTTCGTCATCCAGCTGTATGACAACCCCTTTGCTGCTTTCTACCCTTACCTGTAGATTTTTTCCTCTGTCTCCCCTACCCATCTGCCTCTGGGCTCACTTCACCACTAGGGAATTATAATTCAACTATGCATATATATGAATTCCCTTCTGGCAAAAAAAAGAGCTATCAAGATCTTTATAATGCCTCAGGCACTATGAAAAAGCCAGAATGCAAGGCTAGAAAACGCCTCAGGCTTATGGCAAAGGGCAGCATAATGCATAGTATGGGCGACAGTATGAAAATGTTGATATGTGTTATTGAAACTGAGGAGCAGAGGCTTTCCTAGGACCTGAAGGACTGCAGTTAGGACGGTAAGTGCCTCCATGCTGAAGGAAGGCTTAGAAATTACTTTGAGATCTCAGGCCAGCCTCTTACCATGAGATATGTCATTGTTACTAAATACAGTAGGTCAGATGCTTATGCCAGGCTGAGTCTATGGTGCAACTGGAAATTGCAGTGGCCTTTGTAGTTAAAGAGCACCTTCCTCTTTTGCATGAAAAAGTGGTGACATAAAGGCAGCCCATTATTACAGTGCTCAGGAACTGAAGCACTGGAAAATGGCTCAAAGATCCAGCACCAACATTTAACTCTTTTTTTAGCACAACTGAAATAAGGTTCAAGACTATACTTTCTCATCAGCTACTTAAGGAGACTGAAACACTACTGATTGTGTTGCTATAACGTCATGTAGATGGCTAAATGGAGAATTTAATAATTATTTCATATAAAAAATGTAGTGATGAAAGAAAAATCAGTAGAAGACACTTTCAAATCACATTTAGAAGAAATATATCTTCAAATCCAGATTTTTAAGGATACCGTGTATCTGCTACTATTGCAGGAATCTGATTATGATAATAAACAAACCACACATTTTTAGAAATATCATCACTTGATACACCTGCACTCAAGAATATTGACCTATATTTTGTTAATTTAGAGAAATTTCTTTTTGCAATTGGATAACCCTCATCATGATTAAATTTTCTTCAGCTGTTTCTTAGGTTCAAACACTAAGCTGAAATATAATTTCCAATAACGTCTGATGAAATAGGAAAAAACTACCCTTTTTTGATAGCAGTAATTCTGTATCGCTTGAGAAATGGAGGCATAAAAATAAGGCCCATGACACTAGTTAAATAAGACACTTAGCATTTGAAAATGATCTGATTTTTAACCCATTTTTCAGAAACTTTGAAGTCCTTGTCTCCAAGTATGACAAAGAGGGATTCACAAAGACTTCCAAGGTGCTAACCTGCCAAGCTTCCTTCGGTAGTCAATAAAGACAGGCATATCCTAGCTAAGTGAGGATGCTAAACTTAGAAGTTCTGAATTTTACCCAGCAGAGACTCTTATTCTCACATCATATTCTCACTGGCAGTAGACAGCAAGAGTAGACTGGCCTTTCTAGGCAAATTTTGACTTTGCAGATACCTCTCCTGAGCACCTCTGGCATTTCTCTGTTCTCAGCAGCAATGTCAAGATGTAGGGAAGGTTTACGATTTCGGGATGAAACAAACCTCAGTAAGAACTTCCATCAGATTAGGTAATCAAGGGTCCTAAAGATGTGGGTTTAGTAATTCACAGGGAGCTTCCTGGGAAACAACCCAGGAAATTGTAAAATGTATCTTTTGAAGTACTGAAATCCGAAGTAAGGATTTTTGCTTGAATTTAAAGTCCTCCAAATAATGAATTTATATGCTAATATCAGGTTATTGTGCAAAGGCCAAACCCCTAAAATTCTAGAGTTTCTTTCCTGTAAACACTTCTTGAAAGTTGCACATTCTAGATATAGAAAGGAAGAAAGAATGCCATAGTTTCAAAGGAGAAACATAGGAGATATGAAGAAAGAGAAAAATGAGAGTGGGGGAAAAGAAAATAAAAGAAGAAAATAGACCTAAACTTAACTGTTTCATTTGCTAGTGTATTTTAGTCTTCTAAATGTCATAATCTAAGGAAGTCTAACAGAAAGGCATGAATTCATTTGTGTAAATGAGTATTGAATGAGATGCATCCCTCAGGCTCTGGGAAGTTGCCACTGCAATTTTCTATAGGTCCTTTTATGTATATATCTATGTGTGTATGTCTTATAAAAAAATTAAAATCTCAAGCTTAACAGAGGAAAGTCCATGTCATTTTAACATTTAATTTCATATGCAGTGGAAAGCAAAATGGCAGCATGGAGAAAATTCCTAGAAATATAAGGAAGCAGAGTAAGTACTTTTCTACTGCCATCATTAAACTTTCTGAATGCGAGAGATGTCAAAAAATCATTCTCAGAAGAGCTTGTTGTCCTTAGCAGTGCATATAAAATTTTCCATTGATCTGTCAGTCGAGGAGGTCCATTTTTCAGAGGCTTGTAAAAAAAGAAACAGAAATTTTAAGCAATACCTTTGAAGAGATGGCAAATTATTTTTTCTTGTGTCAAACACCTTGCTTAGTAGGAAGATTTTTCTCTCATCAGCAAATTTTCTCTGAGGATCTTACAAAAACAAAAAGTATAGTTATCATTTGTGAAAATACTCCTCATAACTATGACCTGTGTAGAGGAATGCAGGTATATGCGTAAACATGTGTACCTTCTGTGGGCATATTTAAAGCAGAATTTACCCTGTAAGTGTTGTCCTGAACACAAGACAGACTAGTAAAAATCTGTATGAAACTTGTCTTTACTTCCCTAGATATATGTATTGCACATTTTACATATATTTCTAAATGTGGAGAAATGTATTTATGCACTTAACAAAGATCATTACAAAATCAACCAAATTTCAGTGGTGTGCATAGACAGCAGGAAATAAGTTTAATTTACATGAAATATAGTTTCCATATATTCTAAAGTAAATGAAGATAAATTAAATATATTAAGAAAAATAAGAAAAAAAAAAGTTACATATTGCTTCCTTTATGTACCATAACATTTTTTGATATTTTCCAAACATTTATCAGAAAAATTGCTTCAACACACTTAGAAAGGCTTCTATAAATTTTCTTAAGTGTTCCCATCCCCTCCAATATTCCTCTCCTAAATAAAGTAGAACATATGCTTATGAAAATATCTTCCACATTTCCTCTTGATATATCCAATATGCATATCAATATTATTTTTTGCAATACATAACTTTGCCATATATCACATTTTCATACACATACTTTAAACATAACCAAAATATTTCAGAACATATTGCTTCTACCATAGGAAACACAGGAAAATCTGCCATCAGTGGTCACCCAAGAGACCAACAAAAAAAATAAATCACTGCTTAACAGAGGTGGTCTTTTTCTCAAGTCAAAGCAGCAGAGTATATTCAATACTTGTGGGAATACTTGGGTTTGGTTTCTTTAAGACAAGAAATGGCTTAAACAGGGTGGTCCATGAATAAATCCCTGTCTCACTTACTTGACGATAAACTCAAATAATAACATAATAAGCCTGACCCATATGTAACACAACTCCATGTGGGCTTGACTGATCTTAAAAGTACATAGACCAGCAAGTTTGAAATGCAGAACCAGCTTACCCTTCATGAAGGTATTTTGTCCTTTTTTTTTTTAAAGTATCAAACAAAATGTAATTTTGAACAAAGTTACAATGGTGGCGTAAAAAGATTTTTTGTTAGCAATTGCTTTACAGTTGCTTTACAATTTCCTTTTTCCAAAATAAAGTAAATCTTCTTTATGTTTTCTATTTTTCCGTGTCCAGCTTTTCGTAATAACTGAAAGGGAAAAAAAGGGGAGCGAGAAATAAAGCAACCCTCACAACTTTCAAAAGTCCCAGATTTATTCAGTATAACTTTTACTTCACCAATTGTCACCACACCCATGTATTCAAGGCCCTGCAACTTTTACATCATTTCATTCTCAATTAATCACCATCACTTTTTCCCCACCTCCCCTTGGCAGCAGCCTCAAGAAGGACTTTGCAGTTTCTGCTGAGGAAGCCCTGGTAAACTTGGATGCTAGAAAGACAGACATTAAGAAAACACAAGAGAGGAAGAACAGTGGAGATACATGGACACGGAGACTGATCATGGAGGAGGCAGAGGAGTGGGAACACGGCTCTCAGGGAGAAAAAGTAATACTGGGATTTCAAGAAGCAGCTGAAGAGAACAAAGTAGTATATTTAAAAGGGTATAAAGACTCATACCAGTCAACGAGGTCTCCCCCTAATATCAGGGCTTCCTTCCACTCTCCTGGACAAGTGAAGCGTGCCAGCAGACTGGAGGCATGGGCAGACTTTGAGGCGATGTCTGAGACCATCTCAGCAGGCACAGGCAAAGAGAGGCCTCCGAGAAATTTCACAGCTAATTGTGAGAAGGCAGAGGGTCTTTTCTTGTTTTATTTTACTTTTCACTTTATAATCCCTGGGGCTTTCCGAATAAAGCTTTGAGTGTAATAAAGTATTTCCTGCTAGAGCAGATTGATTTTACCAGCCACAGAAATCCCTTGCACATTCTTTCTAGCACTAGCAAGTACTTGCAAAAAATGTTTGCAACATTCAGGCCCAGCAAATTGTCATTAAAAGGCAACAAAGTCTAAAAGCCCACCTACTTTTGACTGGGTTTGCAATCTAAAGCTTTTGTCTGCTGTTGGTCAGGTCTAAGCTCATGTATTTCCAAGCTATGAGTGGTCAAGAACACCTGCTCTTTCCCTCCCCTCCAGATGTACGTATACAGATTTTTGGACAAGCAAGGCTGTGTTCAATACTGTCAAATGCAGGCAGCCTCACTGTCATTAAGTCTTTGTTGCTCCTAGACTAAAGAAGCTGCAATTTGCTCGATGTCAGCCTGACGACCGGGCCACCTGGAAGCCCTTTTTCCTATGAAAAGCTGGGCCCCTGGGTTTATGCCTGTGGGTAACCCAAGGAAACAAAAACTTTGGAAAATTCTTTCAAGCGCTCTGCAAAGGATGACAGTCACTCTCTGGAAAGTCTTCAAGCAGTCATTGAGTATCACTGACTGTTTTTTCATTATTTCATTTGAGACAAGTCAAGACACGTCTGCTGGTGGGAGAGGGACAGTTTGATCTTCATGATGCCCTGCTGAACATGACCACCACCCTCGTGGGCCACTTGATAAGGTGGGAAGGGAGCTTGTCTGGCCCAAAAGCAACCCCCACACCTGTGTTTGTTTTTGTTTTTTTTTTCCAGTGAAAGCAGCTTCTTGGTCTGGCTGACTGACTACACAAACACAGAAACTGCAGAAACTCCCAGGATAGGAAGGAGAAGTGAGTCAACTGACTCCCTTCAGCAAGAGCCACTACCCAAGGCAGTTTAAAAAGATAGTGAAACAGCAATCTGAAATATGCCTGCAAGTACTTCTTTCAGAGATACCATGCCAGATGCTTCTTAGCAGCAGTGTCCACAGAAGAGAATTTGAGAGAACTATATTAATCTGCAGAGAAATGTTAAATTTCAGCACTGGATGCAGCCAAAGGACACGGTAAGGTAGGCAGTTTTACTAGTCTGTTGCCGAGATTATCCAGTTTTAAACTATACCGGTAAGGATCTCATGCACTTACTTTCCAGAACTCAAATTTTTGAGAAGCTTATGGGAGCAGAAGGGACTTAAGAACTTTCCATTTCATAGGAAAATTTGTCAGGGTGTCAAGGGTAATTTTTCAAGTATGACATTTAAAGTGCTTTGGGAAGATTGCACCAGAAACCCTGTGTCAATGGCTGAAAAAGCCCCCAAAACCAAAAAAAATCCAAAGAAAAAAAGCCCCTTTAACTCAGACTGGCCTGAGCAGAACCAGACAGTGCAGAGGAGCAACTCAGCATCAGCAGGAAGCACAACCCAGCCATCTCGCCCCAGCACCTTTCTCCCTGCCCAGCTTCTCAAACTCTAGGAATTCATCAGCTTAAAACCAAAATGTAACTATTTCCACTTTTTCTGCTATAAACTGTTTTCAAACAGCTAAAATAATTCCATAATAAATAGCTTTGGTGTTTAGATGAGGCTTTATATGCCAAATGTTAGCTTGGAACGAGTATTTATAGCAGGGTTTAAAGTCCCTGAAAATAGGGATTTATATTTATAATGGAAAGGTTGACGAGTTTTTACTGTAGCTGTATTAGCAGACCATCCTATAATAAAAAGGTGTCATTTTAACAAGAGCACTTATAATAGCAGTATAATGTAGTTAGGAAAGAATGAACTTTACAAGGTGAATGTACAATTTAACACAAATACTCATGCCAAAAAATCAAACAGCAGATCACAAGAGAAGTCTATTTAGCATACAGTTTCTCACAGACATCTGATTCTTATAGACTTTTACCAATGAAAAATACACATTCCATAAATAAGAATTGTTAAAGTCTTCATCCATTTCAACAGCTGATGTTTTACACAAAGTCTTATTTACCTGAAAGAAGTTTATAAACAGAATGGATTACTAAATTTTGTCAACGGTAGTCAGTGGATAAACAGTATAATATTAATAAGAGGAGCTGTACATCCAAATTCAATAAATTTCAGTTTTTTTTTTTAATTTATGTCACTTAGAGCATAGTATCAAAGTGTCCTTTTTGGAGTTAATTAAAAAGAGGACAAATTTTGATTCCATAGAAGGGACAAGGAACCCCCTCCAAAGATAAAGCGAATCCTAAGAAGAAATCTGGGATTTTTCTACAGATCACACAAGCAAATGATGTGATGTGTTTCACTCCTTCCTTGTATCAGCATAAAGCCAGAAAAAAATAGCTTTGTACAAGGGTTTATGGTGGAGAAGGGATGCCCCCAGACCCAGCATGCAGGCCAGCCAGGAGTCCTCGGAAACACCAACTTGTAGCTGCTCTGCACAGCTGTAGCTGGGACAAGTGTTGCAGCCCTAAAGTTCCGCTCACAAAAGGACTCCTATAAACCATGCAAATATCAGCATCATCTCCTCCATCCCATTCTCATACTTCTCTTCTGGTTGGTCTCTTCAAAGCTGTAACAGAGCTCCTCTCCTAGCACAGGCAGGAGTAGTGTAATTCACAGGGCGAGCTGGGGCTCTCACACAGTATATGCAATACACATTTTGACAGCACAAGGAGTCCCTCACTTGAGCCTGCAAGACCTCACTCAGACCATGGCTGACCATACAACCCTGCCCAAAGTGCCCCCTTTGTGGCACTACTCCCAGGTCTTCCCACTGCATAAATCTGTGGAGCTGTAACAAGGGCTAGACCTAAAAGTGGTCTTTCCAAAAAGAAAAAAAATCACCGCAAGCAAGTACTCTTGTGAAGTAGTCCCTGTAGGGCAGTGAACCTGTCGGTCAATAAATATAAAAGAGCCCTAGTTCCACAAACGCTTACACACCTGCTTAATTTTAAGCCCCAGAGTAGTCCCTCTGCATGTCAGTGGGCCTTCTCACTAGAAACCAAACAAAATCCGTAGGTGTTTATAGGGTCAGGAAACGAAGCACAAAAGTTGCTGGCCTTCTCCCACACCATCTAGAAGAATTAAAAGCAAATCCTCCCAATTTGTAAGATTCACTGTAAAAGAAGGCTACATTGTGTGGCTGCTTCAACACTGTAGGAAAAACAATACAAGAGGTAAAAGAGTGGGTACCTGATTTTTTTTCACCATTATTTTAAATTCAGTGTTGCCTTTCACTATCTCTTTTTCTTGCTTTCTTTGTTTCCACAGACTAACTAACTTTTAGTGTCTTATTTCTTTTTAAGGTATCCATTTAATTTTGGAAAAACATTAAACAGCCTGAAATAGCAGCTGATTATTACTTCCACTGTTCATTTAAAAATAATATTCTGAGAAAAAAAAATACAGCATACCTCTGGACTGCTTAGTTCTCCAGAAAACTTACTGGGTTTTTTTTGTTTCTTCCACTGAGGTAATACTGTTAAAACTAGATGTCAAGACTTAAAGCCAGTAGGTGTGTCATACTGGCAGTGTGAGAAGACATCCATATCAGAGAGTCTCAAGGGTCGTACAGTGAGCAGGTGTCATGGTTCAACCCCAGTAGGCAGCTCAGCCTCCCCAGCCACTCACTCACACTCCCCGCCCCCAGTGGGATGGGGAAGAGAACCGGAAGGGTAAAAATGTAAAAAACTCATGGGCTGAGTTAAAGGTAGCTTAGTACATAGAACAAAAGCTGCATGCAGAAGCAAAGCAAAGTAAGGAATTCACTCACTCTTTCCCATGGACAGGCAGGTGTTCAACCATCTCCAGGAAAGCAGGGCTCCATCACACGTAACAGTTACTTGGGAAGACAAATGCCATAACTCCCAATATCCTCCCTTCCTTCTGCTTCCCTCAGAACAAGTCCTATGAGGAGAGGCTGAGGGAACTGGGCATGTTTAGTTTGGAGAACAGGAGGCTGACGGGGAACCTCATTGCCCTTTACAACTACCTGAAAGGAGGTTGTAGAGAGGTGGGTGTTGGCCTCTTCTCCCAAGAGAATAATGACAGGACCAGAG
>JAOXJM010000001.1:105938737-105952051 GCA_026413425.1 Tringa solitaria | reverse complement strand
TTAGTAATTTTTATTCCTATTTCTTATTTATTTTTTTGTCAGAGTTAGGTTGATGTTTGGACCAGATGATCTTTAAGATCCCTTCCAACCTAGAGGATTCTATGATTCTATGATAGACCTACATCCCGCTCATTTACCTTTCTGAATGTTGAAAATTTGGCCCATGGACTCCAGAAATCAGTTTCCCAGTTCAACGATATATGCTTGTTTGTATTTACCAACACTGCTGATTGAGAGGGCAGCTTCCATTTTATGAACAGCAACATAGTGTTCAAAATAGTGATTACTCCTCCCTCTGGCCCTACCAATGAGCAGGCAGGGCAAGAGAGGTGGCTTACACCTGTGGGCCTGCTTCTGAAGGCCCTCCCATGTCAAGGAAGCCCTGATCTCATGCTGTAGTGCCAGCAGCAGGAGTCTCCTGTGCCCAGGTTGAGCAGGAGCACCTGAAGGCACCTTGTGAAGGCAGCTCCTTGTGGGAAGGGTGGCCCAGAGCACAGGCAGGGGACTAAACTTCGCTCGGTATGGTGGTATTCACCAAGCATCAGAGGGCTACATGCCTGATAGCTCTAAATCACCAACCCTGAAGCTGCTGAGGTTGATTCAAAGTAGAGGTGACATATACAAAATCTTTTTAGGCAAGAAACTCTGCTGCTGCAACCTCCTGCTCCCATCCCACCCTTTGTCACTGCTCCTAAAAAAAGACTAGATTATAAATTTCTGTTTCATGTCTTCCGCGCTAAAAGCCATGAAAAGTAGATCTGCTGGAGCTGTTAATTAGGTGACACTTTCTTCAGGTAGATACACATGTACACAAGACCTCCATTCTCTAAAAAAAGTTAAAAATGTCACAGATCAGCCTAAGCCCAAAACTCAAAGTTCTGCATGAAAAAGAAGAGTACACTATGATGGTTTTGAGCTGTCATACAGACTGTAAACCCCATGTGAATATTTTCTCAATATTTGGTTAGCTCTGATTATCTTATTTGGGGTTTGTGGTGTTTTGGTTGTTGGGTTTTGGAGGTTTGGTTTTGGTTTTGTGTTTTTACCACATGTCCATAAAGAAAGAATATTTTGAATTGCCAGATTTTTAGCTAGCATAGTTTAACACAGAACTGCAGGTCTGATTATCACATAGAGCAATTCATGGAGCCCTGATGAATCTTTTTTTCTTTAGGAGGTACATGGTTATTTTTAATGTCAATAGCTGACATGTTGGCTGGAGTTAATCACTCACGTTCTGAAATTCGCCTCCTCAAATTTTTGTCCTAGTACCTGAAGATGACTATGGAGAATGTGCGTGTATTCATCCCTTACCACAAGATCATTGACTCTCTGGAATCATCTCCCAAACTGAGACGCTGCTGCTTCAGGGTTTTTGCTGACATTGTTGGATGCAAACTTCCCCCTTCTTCCAGAAACTCCCACATTAAAAGCGACTTGTTACTTTTCAGATATCTTGAAACAACACATCAGACTGCTACATTTCAAAACCATTGTACCCCATAGGAATATTATGCATATGATTAATGCACTAGCATTGACCAGCTAATTTGAAATCATCTGTTTCTCATGTTATGACATGAAAGCAGATAGAGCATTTCCAGAACTGCACAAAGTTACATAAAGATAAAAGAAACAAAAGCAAAATAAATTTCCTTCATATATTTTTACATCAAGGTCAAATGCAAAAGGCATCTCTCTCTCTCTCTCGATACTTTACCTGACACTGATGACATCAACAGGAACTTATTACTCTTTATTCAGTTTTCAGGTTATGTTCACAGAAAGGAATACTGTATTCCACTCAGGGAATCTCACTGAATTTTCTTCAATTAGGAATACAGTGCCTGTTTCTTACCTTTCCCCAACTTCTTTTCTTCACCATTGCCCATATCAAAAAAATCCAGAAACCTGAAGATTGAAAAGGGCTGAAAAATTTCATCTGGGTGATTTCCTTAGGGAACTTGAGATAAGATTTTGATTGACTGTCAATAAAAATATATTCTTTTCATTTCTGCTTGTTCTGCATTAAGTAAAGTTCCATAGATACAGCTATCCGTCATACATTTTAATTGTAACAAGTACAGTTCTTAAGCACAGTAAGCTTGTAAGATTACTAATCTTAATCAAATAAACACTACTAGGACTAGAGTGTAGATGTAAGGCACTGCATTATATGGATGTGCTTCTTAAGCTGCAGCTAACATACATTAGTTAAAGTTAAAACTCTACCATAGCTCTAGCTAAATAAAAATAATATGCTTGAATAATTTAAGACAAAAGTGACCGAGATTTCTATTTGATTAGTTTGGATTTCTCCAGTTGTAGATTACATAAATATTGGTAGTTTGTTCATAAATAAATCTCAAGAAATTTACTTTAATATTACGCATAGACCATAGAACTGAAGCATCGGAATCAAAATCTGAATAGCTGAGAACTTGTCTCAATATTGGCATACAATGTTGGCTGAGAAATCAAATGTCTATGTACCTTCTGTAAATAAGATATATATCTCTTTTGCATTAGAGCTAAGATACACAAAAGAATGATGAGTACAAGCAGAGAACAAGCATACCATACTATCCTGATGTTCACCCAGTTGTTTAGATGAACACATGGAGCTGAAAACGAACTGGTTGAAGCAGTTAAAAAAATTTATCCTCATTCTCACTTTTATTATCCAGAAACACAGTTAATAACCCCTTTTTCATTATATTTTCCAGTTCTAGACATCCAGAAGGAATGAAAATTTTAAGAACCCCAACTTTCTCTTAAAAGATTATTTGATTTTATAGAAGTTAGCATGCTTGATAGGCCAGTTTACAGTTGGCATACAGTTGGCTTCTTCTACTAGCAGACGGCAATGTATTGTCCTGCGCTGCATGAACATGGTTGTATCTGTCATGTTAACTCTTTGCTGCTGAAAAGCCCATTACATTGTAAGCCATGTTTCTATCAGCCCCTTTATTATCCTTTTTATTCTTCTTTTGATATTTTGTCTCTCTTACTGTTGGGTTTTGTTTGTTTGTTTGGTTGGTTGTCTTTTTCCCTTTTTCCTCATTCTTTTTCAGCTCCACAAGCCTGTTTTCTTACTAGAAGTTGTGGAGTTTTTTCATAGATGCCCTAAATTCTTAATAGCTCTTTTTAAGAGCCCTAACTAATACTGTCTCAGACAAATAAAAGCTTCTCATTAGTCTCAATTTTAATGGTTTTCCTATCATTGCTATCATTGCTATCATTGCTATTATTCAAGTTTACTTTTTTTTCTAAGGATAGATACTCACTGTCAAGGATTCTTCAGCTTCAGCAAGTCTCTGACAACATGGAACAACCAAACTCCAAGATTGTGTTATAATCCACTCCTCTTTAAAGTTTTTATTGCAAACCTCAACCACAAGGATCTCTTCTTAAAAGCAATTATTTCTCCTAAGTCTGATTCTTAATACTTCTAGTTCTAGATAAGAATTTTCCTTGCCTACAAACCTGTACTGCTATGCTATGAGATATAGAATAAAAAAATTTTAAACATTAGCTTATTGGAAACACAAATGCACTGATGTATCTACTGGAATTTCCTTTCTTTTGACACTAACACATCTTTTGTACTTATACGTAGGGTTTAAATACCTTCAGTGCCAGTAAAGCATAAATCACATACAAGAATTCCATGCTGGTTGCCTTTTCAGTTCACTTTTTATTCTCCCATTCTTGTTGTCCAGAGAGATCATAAATAGCTGCAAAAAATCCTCTTGTACCCTTCCAAAAGCTCTTATTCTGGAATAGCTGCAGCACTTCTGTAAGAGCAGGGAGTAGTCTTAGTTCAGAATAAATCATGGCAATTTCCATGTTTATGTCTAATACTTCTTGTAAGCTAATGGATTTCTTTTTTTGGGGGTGGTGGTGGTGGCATCTGACAGTATTTGGAAATATTAAAGGAAAAAAATAATCTCACTACTATTTCACCTATAAACAGCTCATTTATCTGCTGGAAGTTTTTGGCTTATTGATTTCTACTGGTGCTCTTTTTGTACTAGCTAATAAGCAGCTCATCAGCTTTTCCCTCCAGTTATAGAAGACTCCAAAGGGATATTTGCTAAAGACACAGGGGAAAGAGGACAATGGGAGGGAGGTACAAGCACTCTAAAAACTTTGAAAAGGTGTTCCAAATACAGTCTCTTTTTGCTTTGCTTGACTATTATCCATTAGCACTTATGTTTGAGTAACACCAATATTCTTACAAAGTTAAGTTGTTTTCATATTAGCAAAACAGAATGCCCATCATGGTATCTAAAGACGTCATAATATTAGAAGATAGGCTAACTTTTATTTTTTTCAGCCCTAACACACTTGGGATAGATCACTCATTCAACTCAGACATCCAGAAACCAGAGTCATAACCTCAAGAACATAATGTTTACTTCATTGCCTACTCTTTCTTCTAAATATTTTTTATATCTTACTTGTCTCTAATTGCCGAGCAATTATTTGAATAGCATCTTTTTTGTCAAGTAACTTGCAATTCACTTTTCAAACCACAACGTGACAATTGCTTAGTGAAACTAAATCCACACAGCCAGTTTTCTGTATCATAGCTTTGCTTATGCAGAAGATGGTGAGGTTCTTGTCCTTTCCCCCATCCTCTTGAAGCAGGGATTAGTCTTCTTTCAGAAAACACAAAACCCAGCTGAATAACAGGAAGTAATATATCCACAGAGAACTTAAAAACAACTAAAAATTACATTCCAGAATACGTATTTACAATTTAATATTGATATTTTTATCTTAACTAATTCTCTTCAGTTACATGTTTCGTATATCTTATCTCCAATGAGACAGCAGAATATGACTATGACTATTTTCCTTGCTATGTAAAATTACTCTTATATAATCTCCTGAATAAGTAACTTCACTGAATATAGAGTTATTATACTTGCCCTTTTGCAGCTGTAGAAATGCTAAAATCCACTAATTCCTACAAACCTACTAACAATTCAGGATGACCAGACTGTCAGTGAATCAGGTCATTCATAGCAATCAAACCTGGCCGTTGCCTTCTTCCAATCCTAACAGGCAGTTTCCATTTTCATGGTAGAGAATGGAGGAATATTATTTTTTGTAGCACGAGTTTCACAATGTTGAATCAGTTAATACGTAATGATACATTATTATTGAATATTAGCACATCATTACCGGCAGAGAGCAAATACTTTCCAAGCAATTTTCAAAACATAGGGCTCTGCATTCAGAAACTGCATACATTCCCAGCTGCACACCTTCCCTCCATTCAATCAGCAAGATGTGCTATCCAATGTGCAAATCATTAAAAGTAGTACTAAAAGAATAGACAAGAAGTATCACAGGCAGTAGAAAGTTATGGTACATATGCAGCTTGTCAAAGTAACTGGCTCCAACTTTTTGAGATACATTTATCCACCAAAATCACCCATAGAAGGGAAAAAACAACAGCTAAGGGTTCTCAGTTTGAGGTCTACATCCTTATGCTCCTAAATCTTTAAAACTTGCTTCAAACATTAAAGGCACATAAAGTCCATTCAAAATTAAGCTTCTACCAACAGGGTTGATGCATTCAGATTTCCTTTGTAATGTGCACACAGAGGTACCTAACTCCTGATGGTCAATGCATATGCTTCAACAACTTCCACAAATACTCTTAATCTTTCCTGTTCAGTTCTATCTAAAATATGGAAATACCTGAAGCAAAGCAGAAAGGAAGTCTATGCTTGCTCGCTGCTGAAGGTATTGTCCCAGGAGACAAGGATCTAGTCCTATTTTAGTGAATGCATGAGAAGGAGCAGCTTCAAAATGGGAAATCAAATAGTTACTGCTAGCAGACACCTTCACACTCTCATAGGCACAGGAGATAAAAGAGATCCAGGGAAGAAAGTGATTAAGTCTGGATCCTTCCTTCTTTAGCTGTTGGCTAAGCTATAAATTGAATCTAAATTATAAGTCAGGAAAAGACTACTCATATCTTCGCTCCCTCCACAGATGATTACAAAAGACTGGCTGAAGTAAATGAAGACAATTGTTGCTGAATGGATGCATCTCACAGTAAGCCTTAACACTTAGCAGACTCCTGGCATTGTCACTTAAAATTTAAACTGTTGACTAGAGGATCTTTATGGCTCTATTCCTCTGTGATTTTTGGCAAGCTGTCTAGAAATTTTATTGTAGAGTAGAGAATTAAACCTTGACATGCAACATTCTGGCCTTGCCAGTTAACTATGCCTGTCTGCATATTAAACAGTCATGTGCTACCAAAATGTAACTCAGTCTTACCTCCTGTTCCCAGCAAAGATAGCCAACACCAACTCAGTATGGTAAAAATGATAAGGGCTAAGCTTGGCTTATAGCTTACACACAGGTCTATGCCAGTACTAAATCAGAGCAAATCTATTTAAACTGTATTTCATTCAGTGACAGTAACCCCAACATGTCTTGCCCCTTGACCAACTTGCTGAGTGAGGTATGAAGATACTCACAGTCCAGGTTCCCCAGGACTGCCAGTGTTTCTGCAGCAATTTACATGGAAAGCCGGTGATTTCTGCTTAAAAGATATCTCCAACTTGTCATTTGAGAGAAGCAAAATACATATGCATTACTAAAACTTAAAAAAGTACTAATTCATACACTCCTTATTTCAGTGTCTGCTTTTCAGATATTTATAGATGTTGCACTAATGCCTCTCCTGACCTGTAAAAATAAACTTAACATTAGAGGAAGACAGTCACCCATCATCCATGTCCCACTCCCCCAATCCTAAGAAAAGACTTAAGAATTTGCAGAAGTGTTTTCCAAGGGAAAGTCCAAAGGCGTGCAAGTTTTTCATCCAGCTTCCAGCACTGTGCTTTCAGCACTGTGTTAATACTGAACTTCTGTAGGAGTTTGGCTGCTTGGGCAACCACCCTTAGGGAGATTCAGACTCTGTCAACAACACCCTCATGTATCCATCCTTCTCCTCACTTATCCTCTGAGACTATAGGCTGGGAAAGTACCAAGCAAACATTTAGCCATACTAACCCTTTGCCTCCCAGGATCCCCTTCCACCAGTTGAATCTCAGGTTTAAACATCCAGCACTTGCACATTGGAATAATCTTATTGTCAATATCCTAAAAATATTGCAACAGGTATTGAGTTGTTTCTATATAGCTAAAAAATACTAATCAGACAATACCAGCTGAGTCCAATTTTAACCCTAACCATTTTGCACAGCTGCATGATGGTAGAAAGTAAAACTCTTGTGCAATCTCTCTCCAGGAAGCCTCAAATCGTCCACAAAAACGGAGGTAAGAAAACACACAAAAAACCTGACAGAGCTTTGCCCCACTGTGCCATAAAGTGATATGACCTATCAAATAAGGCACCGGTCTAGGCCATAGGAGTTTTGGTCCAATTTCCAGGTGTGTTAGGGCTCTAATATGCAACCTTGAATAAATTGTGCCTGTGTGTTAGCTTTCTCCACCTTGAAAGGGATTTTGGTTGTTCTCTGTTTTATCCTGTAAAGCGCTAAGTTCTACAGACACAAGAGGTATTATGTTTCACAACTTTATCTTGACTATCTGAAAATGTATTCTTCCATGCCAGTGGCATTGCTATTTGGTTGTTTATCACGTAGTTTTCCATCATCCAACAACAGATGTACTTTCTGGATAGTCTTCAAGATTGTTTCACAGAACACTTGAGAATATTTTGTTTTAATTTTATTTCTTTTGTTGCTTGTTTTCTTTAAGCATTTTATCCTCAGGGATTTGGCTAAGCTATGACCATTAAAAAATTATACCACAATATGTAGTTTCTGTTTTCCATTTAAGCTAGCTTTTGCACAAATAAATCTCAAAGGATTGAATATACCTTCTCCGCTTTTCTGATTCTCTCCCCATGAATGCTGCTTTCTGTCTGGGCAACGTCCCTTCTCTTTGTAGAACAATTATTAAAGCCAAATGTTACTTGAAATATGGATTATATTTGCCTTGCTCCTCAAATTAAGAGCATACTGATTTCCTTACCTTCCTGTTTGTCCAAATTCTGTCATCAGGTTTACATAAACAAGTCAGGCAGCCTTTCTTGAGACCAAGGAGATGATGGCAGGAAGAAAGCAGACCAGAATGAAAGTTGCAGAAAATATGACCTATTCCAAAAAAACCAGTGAATTTCTCTAGTCTCGATTCCAGAGACGCCCAGACTGCTAAAATAAATTTAATCTATCAAAAGCATGTTTAATCCAGGTCATGACCTCATTTTCTGTTCCCACCCACCCCCATCTTGTACAGATATTAAAGCGAAAACATTTCAGAAATTACATATTTTTACATTTTAAATTTGACTCAGACTTCCGAAGGCTATGGAAAAGTTGAAGGCAATCACAACTTGCAAAGAAAAAGTCTATGATCAGCTGCAACAAAAGGAAACAAAAGGATTGCAAAATTGCTTCAAAATAGTGTCATAACGTCACTAAAGCAGACACTTTCAAAACTGTGCAGGAGTTGCAACTGTGAAGATCCCAATACATTTTATAGGGGCTGTATATTTATGTTGCCTAAGTTTTTCTGAAAAACCTCAGCCTACTTGCCTGATGCCAGTAACATAACACTTTGAATTTATTGCTTAATTTAGACTCACTCTGCCCACTAAAGGATTCTCAAATTCTAAAAATCTGGAGTAGCTTCAAATACCAATCTTTATAAAGAAATAAAATCCTATTTCTGAAACAATTTATTCTTTTCCTTGAGTATTAAGCATAGATGCAGAAAGCAGGTTAAGATCTGAGTACATTGGGTCTACAAGCAGTTTTTATTCAGTTGGAAGAAGGAGTCAGCCTGGGAATATTTAGGTAAGCCCAAGAAGCAGCACTAGCAAGGAAACAAAGAAATCTAACCTGTTCCTATTCATCACAATTATTTCTGACACACAGACTCAACCTAAAAAACTTTTGAGAAGCTCTTAAGATATAATTATCTATAATTCTTCCTTTGTAAAACTGGCATTTTACAGAATGTGGATCCATTAAGGAAAAAATATTACATTCCTCCAAGCCCCCAAGTTTCATGTGTACAAATGGAGGTCAATTGCTTTTCTCTCTGAACCTCAGTCCTGGTACTGAATTAACAATTATTTCAGCTAAATTGCATTTCTGGGAGTAAATTTCAGGTAACAGATATTGTCTCCCTCTCATTTATTATTCCATCTGAGGGTTTAAATGGACACAGAAGGTAGCCAAATAATAAAAAAAAGTCAACCTTCCCAGTAGGGCCAAACCAACAGTCAACTCCTTAGCAACTAAATTAAGAACTTTCATGAGTATTTCATGAATTGGCTAGTTGTTTCTCTCAGCCCTGCACAAACAAGATTCTCATGACCCATCATCATGGGTTCATCACTTTGCAGGACTGAGAAGAAACACCCGCAACCCCCAATACAAATAGCAAAACATACCACCCCCAATACACACAACCTAATAAAAACACCTAGTTAGAGCTTGGCTGAACATTGCTCACACTGGTGAGGATACAAACGAGTGCCATAATACCTTATGATGCCATTCTGCACAAAGGCCCTAATTTACTGAAACAGGTATATCTTTTGGAAGACTATTTTAACCACAACTACAGTAATTATTTGTTAGTATATGTACCTCATACAATAATGAGTAAAAGCTTTAATGTTGAGCAGGATACCTGATAATTTAACTCCCTGAATGCTGGTGGGTTCTAATCCTGGTTTTCAAAAGATTGCATATTTTCTGTAGGACATCATGTGCAAAATTAATTTTAAGGACTTATGCATTAGTATAAGCCCTCCTTGCTATCTTGCAAAAGGACAGAATTAAGACAAGACTTACAAAAGTTACAAAATTATTTCACTATTATGATTTCAGAAACTACTGGTACTACCAGTAATGCAGGAAAGAAAATTTTCACTGTAATCTCAAAGATATAATTAGACTGCACTGATATGTTCCAGACTAAAACCCCAACAGAATATAATAGGAAAGAGTACACATATATGTTTATTTTCTAATGAGTTGAATTAATGACTAATACATACAAAGAGCTCTTAAATTTTCACATCAAGAACAAGCTTCTATAGCTATGAAAGCAGAGAATGTGGATACAAGACTTTTCTCATCCAAAACATTCAAAAGGGAGTTCATGAGAAAAAAAAAGTATCAGTGAATGTCCGTTCAAGAGTGGCTCCCTGCCACTATTTATAACAAAACCTCTAATACATTCACACTTTTCTTCACCTTCAGGACTATACACACTTTTTCTCTGAAGCCACATCTACACAAGTAAGAATTCAAAGCTTCAGTTATTGCATACCTTGATCAACAATTGCATCTGTTGGTTCCCAACGTCCAAAGTAAGTCCTGGTACAGAATGGGCCAGGACATGAGCTAATAAGCTTGTTATGTTTATTGCTTGGGATCCACCACTGAAACTAGCTGTTAGAAGCAAAGATGAAATAACAACCTGTGAGAAGTCAGTGAAACAGTGACAAAAGCCTATGGCTAGGTGAGTGAACTGAGGAAGCAGTATTAGGGGGAGAACCATACACTAGAAGAAGGATTTGGCATCTTGAAATAAAAGTCTCCTGAAAAATACAGAGAAACTCTGTATTAATTCCTTCTAATTAATTCTAACAGGCTCTGCCTCACCTTATTTTTTCTATGTAAGGATTTAACATTTTGTAAATTTATAGTAAAAATCATATTACCTGACATTTTAGGTCTGCACTGTTTTTAATTCCATGTAACATAGATCTGTTTCTGTATACATACAGAGAATAACATCAGTATTAAAAACGCCATGTCAAACACTCTTTAAAACATACATATAAAAATTCTTTTCTTTCTTTCCCATTCACTTTCCTTTTCTTTGTCAGCCGTCTTCTTCTGCCTCTCTTCCCTTTTAGGAAGTCTTCACCTTCTGGTTTCCCTTCCCTAGCTTTTGTCAGCCTTTTCTCTTCCCTCCCTCTCCCGTCTTTTATTCAGTCTTTCTCTCCTCTTTGGCCTTTCAAAATTGCTTTTGGTTAACGTGTTCTCAACACTACGTGAATAAATACAAGCTGAATGTATACCAGAGGCACTAGCCACTCCTCCTGCAGTTAACAATACTTCGGTTTTCTGTTGCTGCTGCCTGCAAGAATGTATTGTGGTCAGATCACACTCACTTCATATATATAGTGTTTCAGTTAATAGAAAGCAATTTCATATTGATTGCAGAAGCCTTAAAGGAATTTTCAAGGAAAAAATATAAAACCCATCTAACAGGGTAGAGAATGAAAAAATAAAATGATCTGGCCTTATGACAGTACACACTGCATGTATACATGAAACAGAAGATTACAATTTTAATAGCTCAGACATGCAAAGAACGGGGGAAAAGATTGTTATTCTATATATTCTAAAGGCTAAATTTCCTAATGAATTCAGCTCCCATTTCATCAGTTAAATTAAGTAAAAGTCCTAGTACCCTGATACAAGCCTCCTTTCCCCAAAGCCTCTCTTCTCTCAGTCTTCCCTTTCCTTCTCGACTGGCCTCCAGATCCCAGAGTGAGAAGGAGGACAAGGAAAAGCACAGCAGTGCTGCTGTTGGTCTATGCAGGAGCTTCAGGCAGGAGCTCCACAGAAACATCTGTTTCTGAGCACAAATAAAGTTATCATAATCCAGACCTTAAATTATGAAAGCAGTATTTAAAATAATTAAGAAAATGTCCCGCTACATGTGTGTTTGGGAGGAAAGGGAAGAAAGCGCTTTAGCTCCAATCGATATATTATCAATCATAGGAATATTAAGTCTATGAACACTGAGCTAAATCCATCCAGGGGACAACTTCTCCACTGAAACCAAACCTTAGTTGGAAAAAAAGAAAGAAAAAAATAAATAAAGAAAGAACAAAAAAAGAAAGAAAAAAAAAAGGAAAAAGGCCTCTGCTAAAACACATATGGAAGAAAGCCTGATGAATAAAAAGAGGTGAGAACTAAAAGCAAGAAATACAAAGGAATTTAATTAAAGTAATTGATTTGAAAACATAGGGTATGTTTTTTGCTTGTTCTGTATAGCTGCAGCAGAATGAACTCTTCTTGTTAATGATGTTGGTTTGGCTTAAGCCCATGTCTTGTGCTATCAAAGCATTTTATCTGTACATTTTCTTTCTTCATTATTATAGGAGTTGCTGTAAAAAAGGTTATTTTTACGTTAATGTACTTACTCATTCCCTCTCCCTCAAAATTCCTTTCCTTTAATCTACTTTTAAGAGAATGGGGCAGAAAATTTTCCTCTCCATATAAAGAGACAGGGAAAAGGTCCCTTCCCCTCTCAAACTACACTTAGGGCTTATTAGATACAGAGAAGGAAGTGGAGAATGATGACAAAGGAAAATAACAAGGAAGATAAAGATACTGTCTTTACTCATATAAAGCTACTCCAAGAAGCATAAACCACAAGCAGATCCTAACCTGCATTAAAAATAATTGTTATTTTGCCCATCTTCTGCTGGTTTGTCTCTTCCAAACACATGCTTATTCAAGTCGTATTTAAGCAAGACAACATTATTTACTTCACTTCATCCAGTGTGGTCTTTCTCATGCCCATGGTGTGCTTCCTGATATAGTTTCCTTTGGACCAAGTTTTAGAGGCACATACCGTAAAAGCCAACTTGACATGTCTCTTGGTGGTGATACAAACCCAAACATTGTTGGTCTCTAGAATGCACTCTTTATTAATGCAATAAACTATTAATATTGCTATNNNTTACTATCTTTTATTTATTCTTGGCAGCACTGGTAAGGCCTTCCTGCCCACTCCAGGCTAAATAGACAAACTTTCTGTCTAATTCTAAATTGAAATAAGGCTGAAAACCTGATGATTCCTGTCTTATCATTTGAGGGGGGGGGGGCAGAAATACACTATTTTTCTCCAGCTTTTCCCCTTTCATGGTTACATCACCCTTGCAGTTTCAAAACAGCAGAATAGCCAGTGATGTCCTTGCACAGAAATTGTTTCACAGAAATGCCAGCAAGAAGTTATCAAGCACCAGCCGCTCATTGTCCCCTTATGGTTTTCGTGCTGCTGACAGTTCAAAGCTTCATCAATGAGGGGTAAAATGCCTAAAGCCACTCATGATGTAAGGTCTTCCACAGTATAAAAAGTATCATTTAAGGACTTACTAACTATAAATGGCTAAAATACATAATGTAAGTAATATTAACAGTAACTTAATTTGAATTGGGAAATTGCCTGCATTTATTTCATTTATATGTACTTTTTTTGGCTAAAATGCATTAGATG
>JAOXJM010000001.1:105914372-105938637 GCA_026413425.1 Tringa solitaria | reverse complement strand
AAATGCATTAGATGGCATGGAGGTGGCTGTGAAAGGTTTGAACAGATTCATAGTGAACAGTGACTGTGGAGACCAATAATTTTGTTCAAACTGCATAAAAGTTACATGACCATAGTGAATTATAATAATAAAGATTAGCAGCCTAAGAGAAATGAAATTGTAGTGTTTAGTCAAACTACTACAAAATTGTCTCCTGGGTCACCAGTTTGTTTGCCCCAGTAGCAACCTACTATGAAAGCAGCACCGATCACAATCCTTGCAGTAGACATCAGAAGAAAAGGAGAATGGTGCCCTTGGAAGTTAAATTATTTTCACATTCCTATGGTCTATGTAGGTACCCATATAAAGCCAAACCAGAGAGCACCTCTGTATGAGCATCAAACAATAAGCCTATATTTACTTGTTTTAAAAACAAAATAGAATCACCACATGTCTATAATTAAACTCTTTATTAAAAGACGGTCTAGATCTGAAAGCATGAGGTAAGATTTTAAAAAGCAGTTCATAAAGCCCTGAAGCAAGACAAGGACTCAGCAGACCGAAGCAGGATGTTCCTGTTCTCTGAGAGGAGAAGTGTATTCTCAGCTGAGCCATAGTAATAGAGCATCAAAGAGGCAAACGAAGTCTCTGTGGTCAGCAAGACCACATTAGTGTGTACTACTCCATCTCTGTCTTGACAGGATGACTTGGTGGAAACCTGCTCAGCTGATCTGGTGCCTTTCACAAGCATTAGAGATTACAGTGTTTTGCTTCCAGTGAATTACATTCACTATTTTTTTTTCACCATTCACCAAAAATAATAAAAAAAACAAATAAAAAGACTGCTTGTACTTGTGACTTCTCTGTCAATTACATATCTAAAATTCTATTTTAGATTCATTTGATGCTATTTCAAATGAAATCTCAGAGGTCTTTGAACAATGATGTTAAATTTTCCCAGGCACAACCGCAAGCACTTCACTTTGTAAGCCTTGGAGTCTTATTTGCCTTTTTTGTAGTTGTACTGCAGGGGCAGCACATAATCAATAGCGTGCAAGATTAATGCACACATATCTTTCATTACTTCCAAATGGTAAACTCCTACTGAAAACAGGAATTCTTTCTATATTGGTCCTAAAATCCATAACCTTTAAGTTACAATAATAATGTCCACCCCTCCTCTGTTTCTCCATTCCTCAGGATTAACCAGTTCTTCCAGTATGAAATCTTTGTGGTCCTACATACTGCCAACACCACTTAACTTCACATCATGAACAGTTCTCACTAGCATGCTCCCCATGTGAAAAGTATTAATGAAATAGTGAGTAAGAAAAACCTCAAGACTGATCCTAAGGAAATTTCATCTGTAACTTTCTTCAGCAACAAGACTAAACTTTTTGCCAATTCGTTATTGATCTCAGATTTTTGCTACTTACCCTCATCTTCTTCAATATAGCTAATTCTCTATGTGGTACTATTTCAAATTCATTACAGAAGTCTACACAGACCAAAATCTAATATTTTCCTTGCCTACAAAATCAGTTACTTATATTTTTATTAGATGAAGATTTTATCTGGTGTGATCTTGCTTTAATAAATACAAGCACTGATATATCCCATTTTTTGTTTGCTGCCATATTTCAGTTATCGTTTCAATAAAGACTCATTACTGAGGCATATTAAGAATTTGATGGGTGAACTTGAACAAAGTAACTTCAAAAATTTTGGCCTCCCATCTTAAACTAGCAATAATAATTCAGAGTCTCTTTAAGAAATATGGTGAAAAAAAACACTTCTAAAATCTTGATAATGGTAACTGTGTTGTTAGTTCTTCATATTGCCTATTTTTCTAAAGTATTATTAATGGGTAGCACAGTCAAATTACAAATACAGTAGTACCATTTAAGCAAAGAAACCTAACTGCTTAAAACACCGAACATTCAGCCTTAAAACTATTATTGTTATTACTGATATTGTCTTATCACCTGTGAAGCACCTCTGTAAAACACCATAACTACAAAACTGTGTATGTGAAAAAAGACAACAGGTAGATTCAATGGAAACCAAGGAGATAACCATTTTATGAACAGAGGTGGCTGGAAAGCCTAACTTCCCTGGAGTCCTTGCAGAACTGAGCATGGATGACATGAAATATCTGTAGATGTTTGAAAGGGGGCTTCTGTGACAGCACTGTGGTTGGACTCTACGATCTCAGAGGTCCCTTCCAACCATGATTATTCTGTGATTCTGTAAATCATGAGCTCAGCAGCCTGGAGGGGGCATCCCGATTCCTCACTGGAAAGGAAAGTTTACAGAATCAACTGGAATCTGCTCCAGCACTCTCAGCCAGAGGTTGATGCTTTACAAAGAAGCCTCCCAAACTAGTTTCCTTAGGCGTCTCCACTTGTAACAGCCATGCTTTTGAACAAGCAGAGGCATGCTTTCCCAACCCCACCTCCTCTCAAACAGGAACTTTCCTGGTCCCCAGGTCTCATAGCCTCCATCTTGATAGTTAAAGCTCAGCTTACACAGGATTTCAAAGCTCCATAGTTTTCCCTTCACCACTTTTCCCAAACTGTAGCTCAGGATAGCCTGGCACCTTGTGCTTCCAACGTTGGTCAAAACAAGCAGCACTGACCATGCCCCAAGGGATGCCCCAGAGCTGCCCTGGGACTGAGAACACATGGGAAATGGGCATTCATTCAGCAGCAGTGACTAGCTTTTCATCGATTTACTCACCACTGTCTGTTTTCAATATGCCCTTTTCACTATTTTGCGAGCCCTGACGCAGGCCCTCCTTAATCAAGGCTATTCTCAGCTCCCTGATCTGTCCTATGTGTTACCTGCATGTCAACTTCACCAACTTCAGGCAATTCTCTGTTTGCACAATTCACCTATCAAGTCTTCAGGGCCTCTACTCATGGGAGCCGTGTATCTCTCCCAGCTCTACATCCCATAGACCCGCACAACTTCCAACTTCACAATCAGCTTCAAACATGAGTTGTAGAACACCAAGAAGCAGAATCTGGAAAGAAGCTGTTTCCCACCTTGTTGTCCTGTGTGCCCTCTTCAAAGGCACAGCTGACAGTACATATCAGAAACTAAGTCAGTGCCATGGGCATTAGAGAATAAGGTTTGGTGCCTGGATGTCCACAGGAGATGGCAGAAGCTACCCAGTGCCAACACAATATGACAGCAGCACAAATGTGATGCAGAGATCCCCAGTGCACCATGCTATAGATGGGAGAGGTACTATTTTGAAGTGACTTAAAAGAAAAAGGCTGGAAACAGGAGCTGCTCCTCGGACAAGAAAGGAAAAGCCATTTCATATCCCATTGTGAGAAGAGTAAAAAGCTGTCCAGAGGAGAAAAGCAATACAACAGCACATTGATGGTGGGGTGGAAAAGCAGAATATGACAATAAACCATATGCTTGTTCTGGGAATCAGGAATCACAAGAGTTATAACACAGCAGAGTGAGGGTAAAAAAAAGGATAAAAAGGAAAGTTAATTGATTATTTTTTTAAAGGGCAGAATTCTTCCTGGACTAAAGGAAGTGTAGTGCCACTTTCAGAGTCACAATAGCAACCTGGCTATTCCTTTGCTTTGAAGGCTGCATGCCAGCAACGCAGCAGCATTCTGTGCCCACTTCTGTGCAGTGTAAGCAAGTGCATACCTAGACAGGGACAAAATAATTGCATCACAAGTTTACCAGGTGAGACATGTTTTTGATGTAAGCAATCTTTCTGAAAGCTTGCCTGTTTTGACTTATGACTATTAACTTCTAGGACCCATGAACTATAAGAGCAAACTTCAGGACAATTCATATCACTAAGACAAAGTGGAAAGAAAAGCCCATCTTGTACTATATGGAAATAATTACTGTTGCAATTTTTCTTTGTTGTTAAAGGAAAGTCAGTCTAACTCTAGCTAACGCTTCAAAGAAAATAAATCTCAGGGAGACTACTGCCAAAATACTGTTTAATGTCGTATTAGTAAATGCTTGTCAGATCTTTAAAGGTGTAATTAAAGACATGGCTTTTAAATGGGCAAGATCATGAAGCAGATTCTCCTGGTAACTCTGCTAAGGCACGTTGAAAATGAGGAGGTGATTGGTAACAGCCAGTATTGCTTCACCAAGGGCAAGTCATGCCCGACAAATTTGGTGGCTTTCTATGATAGGGTTACAACATTGGTGGAAAAGGGACTATGTAACTGACATCATCTACCTGGATATACGCAAAGTGTTTGGCACTGTCCCACATGACACCCTGGTCTCTAAATTAGAGAGACATGAATTTGATGGATGGACCACTCAGTGGCTAAGGAATTGGCTGGATGGTTACAGTCAAAGAGTTGTGGTCAGTAGCTCAATGTCCAAGTGGAAAACTGTGACGAGTGGTGTTCCTCAGGGATTGGTAGTGGGACCAGTGTTGCTTAACATCTTTGTCAGTGACATGGGGCAGTGGAATTGAGTGCACCCTCAACAAGTTTGTCAATGGCATCAAGTTGTGTGGACGGTCACCATGGTGGAGGAAAGGAATGCCCTCCACAGGGACCTGGGCAGGCACGATTCTATGAAATGGTTAAAGCCATTTATGTATTCAGACACTGGTGAATCTTTACATTTTGCTAGACAGAGGCCTTCAGAAGCAGATTTCCAATTCATTTGAACCAGACACTATATATCAATTTTTACTTTCTATTTCTAATGGTAAAAGTTTCATAATGAGATCATAAGGTTTTAACAATAAGAAAATGATAATTATATCAAACAGCATTATTATACTCCTCAAAATATATTAAAAGATGTTTGAGAAGACATGATAACAGCAAAGTTGGTTTTACACAGTAGGATGAGAAATGCAAACATTTAGGAGGGGTCTTTTGACCTGCAAAAGAAGGAAGAAAAAAATATAGGGAAATACACCCAGAATTTTAAACATTTTCTTTTTTAATTTTATAACAGCAATGGTTTCTAGGATTCCTGCAATTTGGTGAAACCCATAAGGTGATTTAACTTAAAATGTAGTTATTTTTCTTCTTTATCCACAAAGAAATTCCATTAACCTTGAGCTTGCAATGTCAAAACAGTAATGGTGAAATCTGCAGTTTACATTGCTCTTTGCACTTCCAAAAACATTTAGTAAAAATAGGGCTGAAAGCAATCTGCAGAAAGTGTAGGGGTAGTTAATGGAAAATAATATGACAGATCAACACAAGGATTTTTAAATAAAGCCCATTTGTCTGCCAACATCATTGTCACAGTTACTTTTCTTTTTTAATAAATTCTAAAAAATAAAAAGAAGTACTAAAATTCAGTCAGAAGGATTCTGTACTTTAAAATTAGGCCATAAATATGATTTAATATAGGATCACCTTACCTTTTTAATACAAATGTTTTAAACCTTATTTTGTGCTCCACATGAATTATACATCTGCAGTTCATATCATTTATAAATGATGTGGCCTTTAAGGAATTTGACAATGGACTGATCTAAGATCAAGGGGAAGTTCTCCAGAATGTTTTTAGGAATAAACATCAATCTGACATTATAATTTTTTAGGCATTTTGAAGTGAAGTATCAATTTTATCAGATAATTATCTACTGGAGGTCAGTGTGTGTCAGTTTCCAATCATTTTCTATTACAAATATAATAAAGAGAAGGTATATACGTACTGGAACACATTTTCCTGGCATAGTTATAACTAAGTAGTCCTTCAGGCTTCAGGAAGATAGCATAGGTAAAACAAAGATGTTTAAGCTGCTCTCATGAGCAGACAAGTTGCATAGCTTTATGGTACTGTCCTAGGCAGGGATAAATTAGTGAAAAAAGCTTAAAACTAATCATGGCCAATATTCAATGCCATCTCAGAAACACTGCAGTTCTCAGCATAATTACATAAAAATCTAAATTGACCAGAAATCACAGAGTTACATAGAAGGAGCTTGTTCAAATTTATTTCATCCTCAATATGCACTTCAATTCTGCTAGGGTGCCTCTTCTTTCCTTTTTATGAATTTTATTCTGGACCTTTATATAGTTTCTTAGTTTAGAATCAAATTTGATCTGTTTCACTGTAAAGAAATGGACCTGGTCTTACCTTAGTTTATGAATGTAAACAAATAATAACTGCAGTTACTTGATTAGTAACTACTTCACTCCCTTGAACTTTCCATAAACAACTTTCAGCTCTCCCAGTTGCAAATTATTTTTTTTCCGAAGCACCACATGAAAAACAAGAACATTGCAGACAAACAAAATGAGTTCAAAGGTGTCTCTTGATCTACATCAGTGTAATCATGGTGAGATTTGACCCATAATGTATGCTCATTTTTTACAGTGGTAAAAGATATGCATAGCAATGCTTTATTACGGGAGATGAAGTGGAACGTTATGTGATGCAATTATTTTAGGGTAGGTTTGGTCTTTTCTCTTTTTCTTCTCAAGACTACAAAATATTAGTGTGATATTCATCTGTTAACCTCTTTCCAAGACCACCTGACATTTAGCACTATTGGCTCTACATCTGATAGAAAGTACTAGGAAAAATTTAAACATAGGTCTTTGACTTGCAAAACAGAAAAGGAGGATGGATTCTGCACCTGTTGCAGTCTCTGTAAGTGGGTATATGGCTTTGGACGTCCCCATCACTTCTTTGAGCATGCTTTCCTTGTCTATCTAGCTTGGAGGCCTTCATGGGAATTTTGCTCCTTTTAGGCTCTAAGCACTGATGGGGTGTGAAAGCACAGCTACAATCCAGGTAACAATGAACGTACTCACTCTCTCATCATGTTGTACTATAAGATCAACGCTTCAGGGGATTCAGCTGGGAACCTGGTAAGCTCCAGGAAGATCTTCCACCTATGAACGTGTCCAAACAGAAATACCCCTTAGCTGGAGCCCCACAGGGCTCATTATAAGATAATGAGCTAAGAATTAGCTTGCAGAGACTAAAAAGATAGGTGTAGAGGCTCCTCTCTATGCAATTCTTAGGTAATTTATGGTTTTCTAAGAAAGACAATTTCTCACTGCATAACTTCCATATTTCAACATTGCAAGGGAAGACTAGACCAAAGGAAAAACAATCTCTTTAAAAAAGAAACAAACAAAACCACCAAAAAACCCAACCTCATGTAAAGATTTAGTTGTTGGGCTTTGTCTTTTATTTTTACTCTGAATAAACCAATTGTCTAAATCGTCAGATAGCTGTATTATAGTCTGTCATCTCATACTGCAACATTGACTGGGTTTCATAGATTAAGACATTGGCTTTCCTGCCTTACCTGCCAGCCAGGCGGCCACTGCCTTCCTTCACATCAAGGAAGAAAGCCTACATCTAACACGGGCGTTTGGAGCTCTGCACATTGTCACGGAGAGATATTCTCGAACCTCAGGTGCAGGCAACACCAGTTTTCTTTCTTTCTGTCTCTACCCCCTTTTAATTCCGGTATGGCCATCCTGAAGGTCTGTTCAGACCCACAGTGCTAGCAGATGTAATGCATATGACATGCCCCTTTCAGTGCAGCCTGGCTTCACCAAGCCACAGTGGCGGCAGAGGTGCAAATGCATGGAGAAGCCTGATTTAGCCCCCCACAACCTCTTCATCCTCAAAGATAACTAAGATAACTATGGCAGAACAAAGCGAATTATTTTGCCTCAAAAGCACAGTTATCCCAAGGGTTAGTCTGGTGTAACACAAACTATATTTTATCCTATTTGCTGTCTGTTTTTCCCCGCAGTTTCTAGGTATTCATCCCATAGAGTCCAAAGTGCACTGGAAACACATTAATGAATCAGGCCTTCTGTTACAGTTATAGATGAGATATTGCCCTCATTTCACAGTTGGAAAAATACGTGTACACAGAGAGCAAATTACTTTCCCAGTTGCAGAGCATGCATATCTGTGGCAGAGCTGGTAGGGTTTATAGACTATCCCTCTGCTTGAACCACCATCCTACACCTATTCCTCCCCACGAATAATTCTATTCTCGTGAATAGCAAAAAACAGACAGAAGTTCCTGAGAACAGACATGTCTAAAAAAGTCTTTGGCACAGATTAAAAATGGACTTGAAGCTTTAAAAAGACATTCTGGGGCTCTGGAGATGTGTAATGGGTTTTGAAGCTTCATTTTCGTTTTTGTGGTTATGCAGCAAGATTTTAAATAATCAACCAGCCCAGTCCATCTGGCTGTTCCTGCCAGTGATGATAGCGGTGGCCTCTGCTTATACATGCTGTGCTCATCAACAAAATTCTGCAGCTGACATGCAGCATACTTGGGTTTTTTTGTTCCAGTTGGGCTTTGATCTACAGCATTCAAAGATGAGCAGTTCCTTTCAAGATATTTGCAAACCTTGTCAGAGTCTGATTGCAGCATGACATCGACATTAGGCTGATTATTACTTGTCTGAGGAAGCACTATTTCTATGAACACGCTGGCTTTTCTTCTTCTTTCTAGTGGGCTAGATATCAGCACGCAGTATCAGGGCAGCAGCTCCATAGCAGCCACTGCTGTAAAAGAAAAGATTCAATTTTCCTGTAAATGCTGAAAAATTGCCAACAAGATTTCAGGACAGCGTTGCTTTGTAATTCAGGTTAAAAAAAAAGCCTAATGATACCTACTCCAACTCTGACTTATTCAGTATATTTGAGTGGGTACAGAAAGTCACTTACACAGTGTCTTCACCTACATAGAGTATTCATTATACACTAGTGTTGTAGGTGGAAAGGAAATAATGAAGGGGAATAATCTCTTCGGAAATGACAAGACATTACTTTTCTTCATTCATTTCTTTTTCTTTCTTCACTTTTCACTATTTCAACCCCCAACCCCCATCTTGTTTATGCTTTGAAAATGAATAAAACAATTCTGGACTTTCAAACTGAAATGACTATATTAAGGTAAAGAGATAATTTTTGTGAAAGAGCCTATGGATGCCATCTTTACAGAATGTCATGACCTGCTCAGTGTAAATCCTCAGTTCCAATACATCGTTCAGCAACTCCTTGGTAAAACTGAGCAACCAAAATGCTCCTGAATGAAAACAAGGAAGTTTCAGTCTCTGCTTTGCTCCCCAAGACCTTATATACTATTGTACAACTCCTGGTGTCTGAAGAAAAGCAAAGTCACCACAGACCTTATTCAAACTTCTGTTCTCTAAAAGTGCCTTTGACCCACATAGAGGTTGGCCTGCCTCAGATTCCTTAAGTGAAAGCAAGAGACTAGAGAGAACTTAGATATCGGAACACATTTTGGCAGTTTTGCGGATTTTCCGCCAAGCACAGTGGAAATGTTAAATGGAAAATGAGCCAAAGTCCTATGGGCATCTGACAAGAGAGCCTCTGGAAGAGAACCCTTTTCCTGCACCAGAGCAGCTGAGCTAACAGAGTAAGCATTTATTTTCACTGAAGCTTTTTGCCACAACCCTCTGCTTATTTTAGCATTGTCATTTTTTCCAGTAAAACCTTTGGGGATATACTCGCTTTTGGATGCATGCATGCATGTAACTTCCATTAACTTCTGGGAAAGCATGTATTGGGACAGGAAAAAAAAAATCCTTATAGAAAAACTCTGGGATCTTCCTCCATAATTTCAAATGTTTATGCATGTTATTAGTCCTAAAAATGTAATAGTAATTCAAAAATGAAACAAATACCCAACAGGATGAGCAGAAATTGTATAAACTGGTGGTGTCTCTCTCAGATCTTCATGTCAAAAGACTAACAGACACTTTGGTCTATTGTACTGACTGTTAATTATATAGATAATAAAGGAAGAAAGGAATTACTGACAAGGAAGGATAGAAGAAAAAAACCTGGAAATAAAAAAAAAAAGGAAAAGTCATTATTTCTATCATTATTCAAGTAATATTCTGAAAGAAACATTGATTAAAGGAAAATATCTAAGAGCATATACCATTACATACAGGAATAAACACATACTATCAGAGAGTCTTGACAGACCCCAGAATATCTGTCCTCTCCTTATTTAACTCTCTTGAAATCCACTAGTGGCAGAAAGGAATTAGCATGATGGTTTGTACCCACTCAAGACTATTTGTAAACTGGATCTATCTGGTGCATGTAAGATTAAATAGGAGAACACCAGTACTGTCTGTTAAACTGTTTAATTAATCCATCAAGTGTATTTTTATTTCTGCACCTAGGTCTAACTTACAGCTGGGGTATCACAAGCATAGCCTCTACCTGCTATGGATATATTTCCTAAGCAGTTTCAGTTTCCCTCCATCTCCAAATGACTTTCCCAATTGTCACTTTAATAGTTGTACACTTCAGCAAAACGAGCTTATGCCACTAGCCTGCGGTGCCTTATTTCCCAGTTGTCTTCTTTCCGTAAGCAAAACAAACTAAACACCTAAAAAAGCTAAGCTTGCTTTTTTAAAATTATTTTTATTTTTTTATTTTATTTATTCATTCTTGCTGATAGTGCTTGGAGTAAATTTTAACTTAAGTGTCTCACCACTGACTTATTTCTGTGTCCTGATGACTTTCTGAAACAATCCAGCGATAACTAGGACATGAAAAGAAATATATTCAAGCCATATGCTTACTTTTACAGGTTGACTTATCACATCACTCTCTCCCCACATTTTCTACTTTTTCAGCAGTGTCAGTCTTCACCTAATTGTCAGTGTTGCATGCAAAGAGCCCTGAACCATCTTTAACATTCCTGCTTCTAATAAACATCCCTGAATGAAGAGGAAACAGATAATATTTATTCTTTAACCATGCTCATGAACATTATGCCTCTTAAATCTTTCAAGGTCTCCTTGTCCCAAAGAACAGAAGGAACCAGACAAAGGTCTGTTAAATTTGGGCGTAAGGAGCAATATTTGCTTTTACCTGTTCTTCAGCAGAAACAAACAGAGCATCTCCTCTGAGGAACTTTTTATGCACCATGATACACAAAGAAATATTTATTTTCTCAAGTAAAATTACTCACTGAAACAAGGAAAACTTGATTTTTTAAAATTACAACTTATTTTAATTGGGAAAATAACAGTAATATATAGTATCCCGGAGCACTAACATGTTAGCATCTAGCACATTTTAGGAACAAGGCACCAAAACAGACTTACCTTTCAAAATTGCTTTCAGTACAAATGTTAACCTGTGTGCCAATCCATTTTGCCCCATACCTACCTTCCTGACATGAAACCATCATCAGGATAGTCTCTACAAACTATAATCTGGCTTTGAAAACAGAAATTGAGAAGAAAGCAGTGATAAATATTTTTTTAATATTTTCATAATTTTCTTGACTCTGTCACTCCTTTTAGGACATTATTATCCAAAATATTTCAATAAAAGTGCACAAAATAAAATGTTCATAGCTGCTTCAGGTAACTCCAGATTTCTATGACAGGATAACTTGAAATAATTGTGAACACTTTATACACACTATGTTATCTGATAACTAAAACTACATTTAAATCAAACTCATGTGAATCTTGACTATGACAATTACCATTTTCATATTAGGAGAGGGAATAGAAAGAGGTCAGGATATGCCCTAACAATTCATTGTAACTGAAAGACTGCTTCTATCTGCAGCAGTCATCTGCAATAGTAACTATAAAAATCTTCACTATTCTTCCTTTGGCCTAATAAGTAGTATTAAAGTATTCTCCAGCTTCAATATCACAATGAATTAGTGCAAGGTCTACAGCAATAGGAAATATTTTATTGTAACCAGTGAGCATAACAGAAAACAAGGGGAACAGGAAGAAAAAGAAACAGACCTGGTGCTGATCTTTCAGCTGTACAAACCTCCCCATAATGTCCACACCACTCTAGAGACACGCTTGAAATCAAAACCTTTTGGAAATTTGATCACCTTTGGTATTCTCTTATTTGGCCACTTTTGGTTTTGTGCTTGGAGAATTAATAAAACCTTCTTAAGCAGTCAAGTGTCATCAGCCCAATAAAAGGACGTCTGTCTCTGGGACCTTGCTGGAGAGGTGCTAAGTACTTGCAGCTGCTGTACAGCTCTATGGGCCCGTTCTGCAACTTGTCGTCAGGCTTTGCTTGCACATTTCTGCTTATGGCTCAATTCTTGTGTGCTTTTACAGCCTCAAATCTCAGATAAAAAAAAGCACAAGGGCCAGTCCTCCTCTTATTTCTTTCAATTTTGCGTCAATAGTCCCATTACTTGTTGCCAAAACATTGTTGCCTTCATGATCCAGTCTTTATGGGGAAAAAGACCACCCCAAAACAATGAAGGAAAGTAAGATCCGTTAAGTCTTTCAACTGACTTCAGTCAACTTTGAACATGGTTCATAAACTCTTAAAAGAAATAGACCCAACATTCAAAAAGCTTTTTAAATTTTTTTAAAGAAAACAATAACTAATTAAAAAAAAGTAATGTTATCATGAAAAACAGAATATAATTGCTCTGATACATGCAATGAAGAGCAACAAATACAAATAGTAGAGGCACAAATATAAAGACAGTTACTATATCTGTGCTACCATTTTGTGATCTACCATTGGCTGCTATTGTTAACTGGAAGGATCAGTGCAGATATTTCTAACTTGAGAGGTACAACATGTCCCAAGTTAGCTGTCAATTGTAAAGAATACATTTTTTATGTTGATACTATTTGTTTCCTTAGGCACCCATACACAGTCATACCCATCTAGATTTAACACACACACACACACACAAATAACCAACCAAACCCAAACCAAAAAACCTTTAAAAAAACAACAAACCCACACCAAAAAACTCAAATTCAACAGCTAAAAACCCTCAGACCTCTTAAAAAAAACCAACAACATCCATTAATATAAGTGACACTTCCTTGAAAATTTCTCTCCCATACATTGTCATGCCAAGTACCTATATCCCAAGTCCTCCTCTGCTGGAAAGTTTAAATTAAGAAGTCAGCTCAAACTCCAGGTTTTTTTTGTTCTGGGACTCTTAAATAAATAAAACACTGTGCCTTGAGACATACTGCAAACATTCCTTTTTACATCCACAAAATGCAAGTCTGAGATCAAAATAAGCTGCCAGCGGTGGTGTAAAAGAGCAACAATAAATAACGATGTTTGACTAAAAGCTGGTTAGCATCTTATTTAAACTTAACATACCAGTGATGTTGCAAGATAAAACAGCTCAAAGTTTTATATAATTTTCCAAAAGTTACATTAGACAGTCACTAGAGTTGCACAAAGACAAGATGAAATCCTCAGAAATAGTGTACTTCAGACGAATGCCCATGGAAACCCTGCACAACAGTCAGGGATGCACAGAGAGATCAGAAAGGGAAGGGGACAAACATGCTGCACTGCTGCTAGCCTTCTAAAGTCTTGGTGAGGATCCCATGTAAATCTTTAGAGCAGAACAAATAATTAAATTGGCAAAGCTTTACAATAAGCACCAAATAATTATTGCTTTATTCTGCATTTGTTTTTAAAAAAACATGCTGCATTCTTTTGGTATTCATGTGACGGTTACGCTCACATGTGCAGGAACTCTATTGCCCTTTAGCGTAATAGAAGAGGGAAAAGTGTAGGAAAAGCAAAAAAAAAAAAAAAGTCAGATGTCCCCCAATGAATCCCTGCTGTGCCTACACACACAAGTCATCTTGATGGAAAAATATTTAGTAAGTTAGGTTACTGAATTAAAGCCAGGTGAAGTTTGTAATGAGTCAGGATAATTACAGCAGAATTCCTCCAAGTCAAAGGCCTTGGCGGCTGCTGGCTCATGTGACACAGCAGCTGCTTCAGTCCCACGGAACAAGTAGGCTGAAAGTCTTTGCCTTTCTACTCTTTTCCAAACCTTGTTTCTATTAAGGAATCTCCTCAGGCAGTTTACCCTTTTTTATTGTTAGCTGTAAATATACTGTCCACTGTAATTTCATGGAGCTATTAGTTGTCAACAGGGGCTCAGTGGAAAACCAATTAGCACAAAAGATTGAAGCCTACAAGTATTCTTAATTATATATGAGTTCTTGCCTAAGTACAAAACATAACAATATGGGCCCACCCTAAAAGCAGGTACATGTTTATGTTAGCCGTATTGAAGCAGCACAGCAGCTGACAAAAACAGAAGCTCTTCCAAGAGGCATCATCCAAATGCTTTGTGAGAGTTGTCCCCTCACGAACAGGACACGGCTATCAACAGGAAAGTCAGGAGCAGAAGAGTGCATAAAGGCACGGAGAGGGAAAGCAAGGTATCAGGGCCACGAAGAAGGGCAGTGACAGAATTATTCTCTGGTCCAAGAGAGTTTCCCTCTGCTTCCAAGAGAACACCCTGCCAATAAAATATGTCAATATTCACACCACAAACAACAGCATCACCTTCCAGTCAAAGCAGATGCAGATGTTGTTCAAGTGCACCTTTCTGGTTCTCTCTGTGGGGTATAGCTTGCAGACAGACTACTTTAAATATTTTTTTAAGAGAACTATTAATTGTTTTAGTGGCTCTGTTTTCTTTATCTCCCTTGCCACAAGAGCTCCTTCAATTAACAACCTGCACGTGTTGGAGAAGACAGAAGTGCATAGATAGAAATATCGGTAAAGATATATTCCAAACATCCGGCATTTCGTGAACTATGATATTAGAACAAAAACATACTCCACAGCAATTTCAGTTTCTTGGCTTCTCCACAGCTTTATGACAAGTGAACAGGGGCAATTTCCTATCAAACAATAAAGGCCAATAACGGTGTTCTGAAAGCAAAATGGATAGGAGGCTGTCAGTAGATTTTAAGAATAGGGAGGAAATATTGAGAGGTATTGGGTTTGTACCTGTTGATAACATTACAGAATATACATAACCATGCCCTGCAACGAAACTAAGTACTAAACAATCATTTTAGCAATATCAGCTAAATGAACAAGAAAAATAAAACAGATTATGCCAGAGAACTAAAAAATACAGGTTTCCAATACCTTTTTCCTTTTCATGGTACAACCTGGTATCAAGTGACTCTGCTGAGAATTCTGGCTAAGAGTCCTTGTCAAGGACAGCAACAAAATTCCCTTTAATTTAACAAAAATGAGATATTGCCATTCTGACACTGAAATAGAGGAATGAGGGGGTTTAGTTTGAGGCTTTTGTGTTGGGTTTCATTTGGTTGGAGGATTTGGGTTTTTTCTTTTTTTTTTTTTTTCCTTTTTCATTCCCCTCCCCCTCTTCTCTCTCCCCAGGAGAGTTGTGATCTTCCAAGTAAAAACAGAAATACTAAATGGAAATCTTGCAGAAATAGTGCATAGAACACCATTTCAAGAGGAAGATGAATCTCAGTCGTTGGAGGTTTTCTAAACCCAATTTAACAATGTCCTGAGCAACCTGCTCTAGGGACACCTGCAATAAGCAAGGGGGTTGGACTAGACAATGTCCAGCAGTGCCTTCACTTTAAGACATACTATTCTAAACTAATAAAAAGAGAAATTAAATCTAAAACCATTTCATTATCTCATAACACTTCTCTATTTGTTTAGATCAAAAAATTTATTGTAATATTTTTGTGTGTGTGTGTCTCCCTTTTCCAGCCATCTCAATATCTCTTTCAGGATTTAGAAATCATAGAATCATACAATCATTTAAGTTGGTGACATATTTACAACTCAATTTCAGCTTCTTAAAAATATTACTGTAAAATTACCAGTAGGGTATGAGAGAATTACTTATTTTTAAGTAGGGACATTTTGTCTCTCCAGAAATATGCATTTTCTCAAGACAAGACATAAGCACCCTGGGATATCACACCAATGAAAATTACAATGTCAGTTTCAACTATGAACTAGAAGGTAATTCTAGTACGTAAGCTTTAAATGACACAATTCTGAGTAATCATCTCAAAGTTGTGAGAATTTTTCTGGTTAAAATTCAGTACCCTGTGGTTAACAAATCCCGAAAATCCTTAGGGAAGAGGCCTGGTTATTACCTATTTAGAAGAGATACTCTGCTGATATTTGCAGAATAGAACACTGTGGGATAGAGCTCAGCATTTGCGTGACCGAAGGGACGGACTGCCCTCAGCAAGCAGCAAGATGGTGCTTCAAACAGGTTTTCTCACAAGGGTGGAATACTTGACACACCTCAAATATGTCTCGTCTTTCCAAACCAGCCAATGAGCATGTCCTCTTTCTGATGTAGAAAAGAAAAAAGAGTTTTTCCTCAATAAATATTCTTATCTGAGAACTTAATAATAAAAAGAAGCTTTGTGACATTATTAATGTCCATTTGTGTTTTAACTGCAATACTTTGAATCAAAAGCAACCAAGGTGAAGTATAACGCCACAAGTCAAAGCCACATGTAATCTTTGCATCTCCTGAAGGGAATTTCTTGCAGGGGATGTGGGTCATATAGCAGAAGTTAACAGCACTAAGGAAAGTTTCAAAGCACTGTAGACAGCATGGACCAAAAATTATTATAGATCTTTGACAGAGGGGTTGCATAAATTCTTGAACTGCCAATTCTGCACTGATTTAAGCTATCACTTTGGCAATATCTTTGCTGCCTGATTTTTCCTTCAGAATTTCTAGTCTCAGTAGATTTCTAGAATGCAGGTTCAAATACATCAAGAAATCACACCGAAATCTTTGTTGACTGAACTTCATTAAGGATTCAGATTTAAGATTTCATGTGGGCATCTAGTCTAGTTTTAGGAAAAATATAAACTAAATTCAGGGTTAGGTTTGAACACTGCAGCAGGATCTATTTAAGTTCTAGGGTTTAAAAATATTTTTTTTTTAAGTCAATGAACAGAACCAGTAAAGCAGGACCTCTTTTTCATATATCTGTGAAAAACATGTCCTGTTTCGTTTATTGAAAGTTTTAAAAATTAAGAATTCTTTTTACCCTATGTAATATGTAAAAAAATTAACGTAAAAAAATACATCTTTGCCACATATTTTGTCTCTTCCAAGAAACAAAACTACAAAAATAACTTTTAGTATATCCAATAAGCAAAAACGTCAGAGCTGATGATACTGCTTTTATCTATAAAATTCTGATTAAAATTTTTTGTGATTTCCTGAAATAGTAGATCAAAAAAGAGCAAGCTCTCTTATGATAGCAGTATTTCACACTATCAGCTGATTAAAAATATCACATAGACTTTTCCTGTATTTTTTACTAGATATGGAAATACAAAGCAAGATATGCAGAAACATATTATTTTTTCCACACCTAAAAAAATATCAGACTTACACAAAATATAAGGATGTGAGATGAATGCTGAATGACATATTAAGCTTTGTTTCATAAGACCACCAAACTAGATAGGTCTGATTCATTTCTAAGTGACAGTAGTGGTCAGATTTACGTCTGATCTTTATGCCCAGTAATACAACATGCCAGTATGTTTCTGAGGAAAAGTGCAGTAGGAGATGCTAATGGTGAAGAGATGCAAAGTGAAGTTCCCGGGAACTTGTTACCACATGAGGTCCCAGGTCTGTCTGAGAAGAGTGCAGGTGGAGGAATGAAGACAACCAACTCTCCCATAACTTTTTTCCATTGTCATGATCTTCAGTATTTTCCTTAGAAGTGATATATTCCAGAAAATTGAGTTAACGTGGTGGCATTTCCCTCCAACTCTGACACTCTTGTTTATAATAGTTAAGAAAGGGATTCAGAGCAAGACACTGCAAAGAGAAAACTTACCCAGGTAAAAATGCATAAGACCAAATTTACATATATATTAAAGATATGCATGCTTCTGCATCTCTCATTTTGGAACTTCAGTTCTCTCTGAATTGGTTCAGGGTTTTTCCCCCTTTTGTCCCCAGCATGGAAACTTCAAATGCACCATGGAGTTGGAATAACTGAGAATTAAGACCAGTAGCACTTAATTTTTTAAAAAAATATAATCTTCTTTCCATCACTGCAGCACTTTCTGCCTATCTCCCCAGTGATGACAGTGCACTTTCTTTGCCTTCAGGGTCCCTTTTGTCATTTAGGTTCAGAATTCACTTGGAGATTTAGGCAACCAGGCATGCCATTGATCTCTGCTAGACAGCTTAGGTGATGACTCAGCGTCTGCACCAAAATATTGCCTTAAAGATAAGCCATTAACCTGATTAACTACCCAAATTATTCTCAGGTAATTCTGAGCTCCCAGCATATGCTCCATATACTTCTCTGAATGTTAGCTGCTGCATCTCTATGCTGCATTCATATGTCTCTGTCTGGCAACAGCTATGTATGTAGACTCTTAGATGGATATTCGTAGATAAAAGCGATGATGAAGAAAACTGCGTCTTCCCCTGTTTTGGTATTCTGTGACATTCCCATCTCAGCAGACTGTGTCTGGCAGTCTCACAATGAAGCACTGCATGTGTCAGGGAGATGGATTATATCTGCAGTGTCTGAATTTCAACCCTGACTATACGAGCTCCTGCTTAACCTTACCTCAGGGATCTTGAATTTTGTGTCATTGAATTAGAACAGCAAATATATATATTTTATGTGCCCTGATTATACCACGTTGCAAACATTTAATAGTGTGAGATAACACAATGAAAGAAACCCATATCCTTTATACACATTTGGCAAATAACATGTTTACTCTTTATTCTGATCTATAAACCTTGAAGTACTGCAAGAACAGTGATACTTTCATTTTTGGGGTGGTTTGCTTTAGGTTTTGGGAATTAAAAAAACTCCATCTATCATTAATTCCTTTTCAGTGTCTTTAGGCAGATTACATAGAAATGAGAAATAATTGGATTAGTATACCACTTTTCACTTACTGAGGTATGAGCACCAATGCTGCAAAAATCATATGAAAAATTGGTTAATCTCATCTCCTCTGCCCAGTTAAAAAGATTGGTGTTGCAGCTCACAGCATAGCTGAAATTTATATTTTAGCGTGCATTAAAAGAAACAATGAAATGACTGGAAAATTTCAGAGCTACAGATGCCAGTATAATGCAGGCAAAGTCACACTAACTAAAGCCACACATTATTTTTTGCACAAAAATTTCCCGAACTTGGACCTTCACTGTTACAAACTCATTTCTGGACAGAAATAGAAAGACATACTAAAAGATTTCATATTTTGCAGTATCTGAAGGCAGTCTTATATGGGAAACAGCTTTTCATTTGAGGTTAATTTGATCCTTTTGAGTTATGACTTAAAATTTATCTTATAGGAATTTAAAGACTATAGGAAAAGTGTGATACCTTGAGTAAAGCAATGAATATGGATGAAAGAAAAGACTTAAATAATATGATAGCACACACCTGCAGTTGGATATCTTCTACTGTTGAAGTATTGGACATTGGACTGTTTTCAGAATCAAGCTAAAGTTCTTACGATTAAGCTTTTACACTAGTTGCTCCTTTGTAAAATCTCCTAATTAGCAAGACTTATTCCACCAGTAGTTTTTAAAACCTACATTGTGACTTTTCCCAAGAGATGGCTATAAAGGTGCATTGGGAGCACTTTTCACTGATCCTTAAGTATGGGTTGGATCCAGGGTGTAAACTACCATATGTAAGAGTACAAGGCTTTTTTTCATTTTTAAATTTCAGGTCACTGCAATATACTGAAAGCTTTGGATCAGCACAATGGATTTAAAGACTGTTTAATTCATCTTGGTACTTGCACTTTAACGGCTAAGTTTTTAAAAATAAATGAAAATGACTCCCTGGTTCCATAACAGTTTTTCCCTTCCTCAGTCTTGAATCATATAAAATAATATTAAAGAAAATGTTAATACTGCTGTAGACTGAACATAGTACTATATCGCTATCTGCACAATCATTGCATGCTAACCTTCTACAACTCCCTATATCAGAACAAATTATTAGTAAGAGAAACTCCTGTAAGTGATTTATTATCAGAAATATAGTTTATAAAATGTTTCGGTATTTTTCCTTATGTGTTGTTGGCAAATAGTGTTTTATCCATCCTGAATTATCACATTTGAAAATATAGAATACAGTCAATGCAATAAAGAAACAGTCTTAAAGAGTTGCAGAAATGGCCTCATGCTCTAAATTGTATTTCCTGGCTCATCTCAACTGAAACAGAGCTCAGGAGATTTCTCAAACACAAACATGACTGTTTCATCAGCTTATTTTGCTTTTCAACATCGATATAATGTTCTAGTTTCCAAAACATCTTTATTTTTTAGCTATTTCAAGCTCACTACTTCTTTCTGCTCAAGACCAATCTACATACAGCCATATTGCACAATCCATGGTATTTCTCATGACTGCAAATTCTGCATATCTCAGAAAGTAAGAACGAGTATGACACATTAAAGTCTTTGGTGACCTTATTTTAGAGACAGGCTTGAGCAGTAGAGACAACTTGATACATTTGAAGATCAGTGACAGACTTACACTGTCACTGAGATTATTTTTGGCTGTCCTTGTCCTCTGACTGGTATGAAAAGCTTCTTCTACAGGCCATTCCAAGACTATCTATATTGCCTCGGGTTATACATTGCATTTGTAGTTTATACAGTTACATCTGTTTTGAAAACACTGCTGATGTTCTTTAATTTCCCTGCGGCTTCCAAAGGCACTTAATACTATCTGGTCCTTCTGGATCCCACAATATTGATAAAGCCTGTATTTGAGAACTAGCAGCAATAGCTTTCTAGAAAACTGTATCAAGATTCACACTCACCTTGGAAAGCACTTTCTCTAGAAACAGGCATGTATGAATCTTGTTACTGTAGCAGCAGATGCAGGACAAGTGCCAGCCTTTGGTAACTGCTGGGTTTTCTTTTTTGCTAGAATTTAAGTGAAGTGGAAATAAAGAGACCATTATATGCAATTAAAACCCATGAGTTTGAAGTTACGAATTGCACAGTGACAGTGTGAAATTCAGATCAAGTTAGAAAACCAACCAAGCAAGCAACTATTTAAAAAACAATGTATCATAAAGGGAAAAAAAAAAAAAAAAGCTTTGAAGTTTTAGTTTATTCAGGTGTGGAGTATCTCCGTTACTACCCAAACTAAATTGTTTTCTTGATACAATTACAAACAATTTAATAGTGTCCGTTACATTTATTTCTATTCTTATACTTTATTTCTCCCTGGATGGATGCAATGCATTGTTTTCTCTTTCTTAGTCTCTTAACTCTTTAGTGTGGAATATTTTCTTCTACTCCAGTGTACTGAAAACAGTCACCTAATAAAACATCCTAGTTTCATTACATGATGACCCTTGTGAATTCAAAAGCAGTAAAGAATGTTGCTATATTTGGTCTTCAAGGAAAAAAATTACATCAACTGGTTAATTCAAGCAGATGAAAGCTTAGGGTACCAATCCTTAACTTTGAAACAGCATTAAAGCTGTAGCTGTTTTTTGGGGATGTAGTTATTCCATGTATTAACTATATTAATTAACTGTTATTATTATAATTATTAAGTGTATTTCAATGAAATGCAACTCTTACTGTTTTTAATAATATTTTAATAACAATAAAAATATGTAATAACACTTAATAATCCTAAAACATATGATTCAAGTTTTTATGGCTACTAATAATTTAAAAACTGATTTTTACACTGGTGTTTCACGGAACTGAACACAGACTTATTTCAGGACTTTGTGGCATTCAGACCAAACAGACATTCCAATGCCCATGAACACCCTCTGACCATCTTGTCTCAACTGCTGTGTTCCCAAAAGATGTTATATAGCTCTGGAAAAAAGGGAAAGGGTGCTATTATGTGAAGAAAAACAAAAATTAATTCCATAATTTCCCAAAAGCATTACAGTTAACCTCAAGATCACATACTCCGTGTTAGGGTCTTGGAACAAGATACACACACGTGCTGTATGTATCTGTATTTACATTTATCAATTTATAGCATATAAAAAGAAGTCACAGATAGTTTGAGCTCCAGAAGTTCAAGAAATGTTTTCTTATGTCTATATTTTCTCTCAATATCTTCATCTTTCCTCCTGTCTGTGAGATCCTAGATATCATTTAACATCTGTCTTGGCCCCTGCTATGAAACTCATTTGTGCAAAGGTATATAATAACAATATATAAAGGCTATTGGGTCAGGCTCTTCTTGAAGATGCACTGTGATAAGCTACAGATGTAAGTTCCAACTAGGAAAAAGTTTTTGTAATGATGGATGTTAAACATAGGAACAGGTTGCTGAATAGGTCTGAACATCTTGAAAGATGGGTAACCTCACTTGGAGACAGCCCTTGAGCAACCTAGTATAAGCTGGCCCTACATTTAACAGAGGTTTTCCTCCAATCTAAATTATTTTCTAAATGTCCAAAATGACCACATATCCTAATACTTAGTATTCACCATGTGTTCTCGGATGATCCAGATATGTCCAAGGAAGTCCACAAGCAATTTCTAGTGTGTTTTTGTTTCAGCAGGAGGAAAATTTAGGTGAACAACATCTGAGCAATAGTAGGTACAAGCGTATCCACAACATCAGGTGCAGACACAGGACATTTTTGCATGCATGAAGACATGTTATTCCCTTCCTTCTTCTCAATCAATTAGAATACATATATTCATGCACACATGTACTCCACAGCAACAATACATCTGTAGAAGGTTGAAACTAGCCTAAACCAGTCTAAGTAGCATAAATTACATTATTCACTGTTTGAAAGTAAATATTGAGAAAAAAGTTGCATTCAAATTGCTAAAACAAAGAAGTAACTTTCCATCTTCAAGACTATTGTTTTATCATAGAACCTAATTTTGTTCTTTTTCTTCAAACCAATGCCAGATATAGCATCTTAAGACCTTCAGTGAAAGCTTTTTTCTTCATTTAGAATTTCTTCCTGAACTTTGTCACTTACAGGAAGGAAAGCGCATTATAAAGAATGTTTGACAGATGGTCTGGGGGTTTCTCTATAGTTTTTTTTTTTTTTTTTTGTGAAAGAACAGTTTAGATTTAAAAGAAGACCAAATGAAACCAGAAAAAAACCAGCCAAGTTCACCTATGGAAAGCTGTATCTGTACTATGTTGTTAAGACTTTGGAAGACTACTAATTGTCATTAGTTTCCCCCGCGATTTCTCTCTTGGGGAAGTCAGTCAGCTAGGACAATTATCCCACAGAGCTAGCAGCTTGGCTGAAAAAGATAGCCACTGGACAACAAGTTATATCAACAGTTCCACCACCTGGGAATTAGGAAGGAAATTGCTTTCGAAATGCAAGCTTTTCATCTTCCCTTTATTATTGAGCTGAAAACACACTATGAAATTTAGTCTATTGGAACTGTCAATCTAGCCATTAAAAGAGATAGAATGAAACTAACCCAGATTCTGTTTTAAGCAAAGAGATATTTGTTGAAACCACAGTTGCATAGACATCTTTTACACTTCAAAGCTGTATAAACCTCTCATAGCTTGGTAGTGAGTGCTCAAAGGCTGCTGGATTCCATACCTCAGTTTTTGCAACAGGCACAATGGATAGAGGCATCTGCTTACCAAGTCATGTTCGCATTAGTCAAATGAGAAGCAAACACCAAGAAATGAAAGAGGGAAGTCCTTAAAAATGGTTGCATAGAAGGAAGAGAGGTCATTGGTTGCAGGACATACGTATTTGCAAGGACTGTATGTGAACAGGTCCACTTCCCAGCTTCAAATAAGGATCTCTGAAAACAAAGCTTGCAGGTTTTTATCCATCACGAACAAAGGAAAAAAAAGTTGCCCCTTATGTTCATAAGTTGCTTTATCTTACATTCCTATGAGATGCGATTGCTCTGAATCTGATTAAACCATGACAACATGACAGTGTGATGTACACTTAATAACTCACCGTAACCACAAAAATCCTTAAATTGGTTGCTCAACAGCTCGAAACTAGGGATGAAATGACTGAATGCTCTTTGGATGACAGGTGAAGTTCAGCCTCTCTAGTTACCAGTTATTTTTGACCATAAGCAAAAGTATTTTTAAGGCAGACTAGTGGTGTCTTAAAAGGTTTCTTTTTAAAAAGGCATGTGAAATGGCAAATTTATACTGAACTATAAAACTACCATTAACTCAAAAAAACCCAAACAAAACCACAAGGAGGAAAGGTAGAAAAATAATTTAATTCCTAGATGCAGTAAGTAACAATGGTACCAACTCTTCCATAAGACAACAATAGAATGCTTTGGAGAAGGAAAATGAATGACACTCACAGCAAGATGACAAAGTAGGATGCCACCAAAGGTCCTGCAAATGGACTGACAAATGAAATATTCACCTTTGTGCCTTTAAATTCCTGTATTACTAAAGTTATTTTCTTAGGAACTGTAACTGATAATTAGACACCTCAAGCAGAGGAGTATTAACATAACAACTCAAATGGGTTTTAC
>JAOXJM010000001.1:105882232-105914272 GCA_026413425.1 Tringa solitaria | reverse complement strand
AGAGGAGTATTAACATAACCACTCAAATGGGTTTTACTTTGTTCCTACTGGTCTAACTCTTTGCACAAATTCTCAGTTCCACACTTGAAACTCCAGTAAAGTAACTGCATATGCGTAAAAGAATAGGGAGAAGGAACAACTCACTTTCTAATTCTAATATCTCCAGCTAAGTCTGTACAGAAATCCTTCAGTGTTTTAACTGATGAAAGTTATGCTGCATAGTTCAAGATACACTCTTACCTTCAAAAAGCAGGGAGTGTCTTTTAACCATTAATGTGAGTGAATACATTAAAGATGAAAACAAATGAAAATAAAGCAAAAAGTTCTTAAAATCCCTAAAAATTAGGAACTGTATCTCCATTACAATCTATATTTCAAGAAGGCTCTCAGCAACAGATCAAAATATTAACAAGACTACTGTTGAAATTTTTTCTAGGTCTTTACTGTGCTGAAGCATTCTAGGCTTAGTTTCCCATTCAGTCTTTGAACTGTGCTCATCTCTCATGTTATTTCTTGCTCATTAAGCCAGACTAAAAGGTTTCCTTTGCCTATTCTTCTCACTTTTGTAAGGAACACAGCACCATTCCAGTGCAGCATAACTCTTGAAATGCTAAATGAGTATCTCACTCCGAGCCAACCTCTGTCCTTAGCAACACTTTATGACTACATTTTATTATTTTAATGAGAGATGGAAATAGCAGGAATGTTCAGCAGCGTTGTAATAACACAGTTACATTGCTCATTCAAATGAAACTGTATTAGATACAAAATGCTCATTAAAATAACATTTGTGTCAGAGCTAACCTTAAAAACAGGCTAATTCAAAGCTAAAGCTGAGTTTTAACTCTTCACTGGTGTCTGCACACTGAACTATCTCATCCTTTGGTAAAAAGACTGAGCACATGATTTGCAAGAAGTAGACAGTTTGGTCAGCAAACACTTAACCTCCATTTCTTTCCATTAGTACCTTAAACCTCACAAAAGAAATGTTATTTTCTAAGGTATTTCTAAGTTTTCTTTGTACCACCTCTTGATCAAAGCTGTAAGTCCAGGAAAAAAACACCAGTCATTCTGTGTAACAGATTGGGAATTTTCCAAGGCCATGCACAAGACAGATGCTCATTTCCAACAGAAGATCGAACATGCTTTATGAAAGGTGATATTTTTGTTTGGTTTAGTAACAACAAAACAGATGCAAGGAGGAAAAATGGCATACAAAGGATCTCACACACAAATAGACTCAGCAAAACTCCAACCTGCCAACTCATTTTACAGATGGGGACGGAAGAGGTAGTTCTTCTTTTCTCTCTCCACATGAATATGTTTCAGTTTCATTCAAATCAGCCCCATGAATGCCTTTCCCTAGTTATTTACGTGAAACCAAAGGGCTAAACCTATCTTGATTGGCTGTATCAGAGTTTGACAAGAATAACACCTATAGTAGTTGTGCCATGAAGCTCATCACTGCAGTGCTTGTACAACTGTCAATAACAGACTGAGCACTGTGATATAAACCCGTCCCATTCTTCACACTCCAGAGACAGTAGTACATACTAGAGTATTCGGGAAGGAGAGCAGGGGATCCTTGGATTTTGGTTTTTTTTTTAAACACTCATTCATTTATGTTTATGGTACATAAAGCACAGTCAAATAAACACACCTTATACTTGAAGCCAAAGTGGGAGGGGAGGTTTGTGATCCCTTAGGCGTTCACAGAGATGTTAGATAGTTTTGGGCCAACCCTTTAGAAAGTTCTTGCTCCACTTGTACTGATTCATCAGCTATGAAGTGCGTGTGCATGCATATGTATTTGATTTACTAATTAAAACTGTGTCACTTTCTTCTATTCATTATTTTTCCTTTGCAGGATTGCCTGGAAGGAAGGTGTCCCTTGGGATCTCTAGGGTTATAGAAGAGATTTCTAGATATTTCTGCTGGATGCATTCAGAATGTATTAACAATATATATATTGACTTCACATTTCAGTCAACATCAAAATTTATTGACCCTTGAGGTAAATATTAATCTCAGCCCTGACTAAATCAATATTTACCACTTGGTTCAATACATCTTGATCATCTCAAGATAATTCAATATATACTTGATATGCAAGAAAGTTTATTACACTGTTTCATGGGGTTTATGCACTGTTTTTTCTATTTTATTTTAGGAGATAAAGTTTCTAAGTGGTATTTTGATAAATAATGCTATCTAGTTTTATCTGATATTCTTTATCATAAATAAAATAAATATGCATAACAAGTTCATAGACTTGTTTAACAAGCTTGGGGAATGCAGAGCTCAGCACCAATAAGTTTTGCTTAGTAATGCATTCATCAAAAAGCCAAGGACAAAGTACACAGCTGCCATCTTAAAAATATAAAAAGAAAAAAAGAGTATTTTTAAAGACTAAGATTTGTTGTATTCACAAACAAACTTGAAATGGAGGAATTGTTGTAGTAATGTTGCAGACATTTAGTAATTAAAAAAAAAAGAAAAGAAAAGAGTGTTCTATAGCTACAAAAGCCTGTACAACATACTCCCAGGAAAAAAAAAAAAAAAAAAAAAAGGATAGGTAGAAAAATGCAAGCTAATAGTTTTTCAACCCTTCTCAAACAACAGTTCAGAAAAAACTTCTGTTCACCACCTCCACAGTGCAGCTGTTAAAGACAAAACCCCTATTACTGGATCTGTACACATTGTCAGGCTCTGAAAAGTACCTGAGGTCTGCTATGGACTGAAGAACCTCATGTCAACTGAAGCTGCATTCTCCTATCTCCTGGGGGTTTAACTGCTGAAGTCACAAAAACAAATTTGGATTTAGTTAAAACAGGCTATCCCAAATTCCATACTTGCTCACTTTAGGGGATAAAGGCTGATAGCAGATGCCACAGCTAAGCAGGTATCCTATTGCAGGAAACTGTATGAATAGTCTCCCTGCCTGACGTTTTCCTGTTATCCATATAAATAAGGTACAGAAAGCATGAGTGAAAACTAATGATACTTACTGAGGCCAAGAGAAAAACTGTTTTGACAGCTCAGCAGAAAGACCTCTTACCTCATACTAACCACATACTCCATACACCTGATGGGAACCCCTGACACCTTACAGGGCCACACCACACTCTCCTGCAGACTCTCACCTGGTCAGAAGTACAATGAGGGCACAACACAAATAAGCAAGTAGCACAGATCAGGTTTGTCCCATGGATCAAGACTGCTCAAAGCTCTATGTCATTTATTCTGTTAGAGAACTTATTTTTTGCAGAAAAAAAAACCAAACAGAACAAAACAAAACCAAAATTTAGATTTCCCTGGTGTGTTACTAAATGCTAGACTTCAGGTAGATTTTGTTCTATGAAAAAGTAGAATTTACGCATTCACCCCTACACATGCCCCAGTGACATCTATTATATGTTGAAAAACCAACTGACAGATGCTTTCTAAAAAAATGCGTTTCTAAACTCGAAATGGGATACATATTTAATGTTTCTTATCAAAGATAATAGCAGGACAAGGATTATACATGTTACCAAGAATGCAAAACTCAAGCTGAATGTTGCAGTCTGCATTATTTACTTAACATCAAGAGGTAATTCATAAGATAAAAGTCACGAAGCACCTATCTAGATATCCTTAGAGCTGCGTGCAGCACAACAAAAATGCTTCCAAGAAGCAAGAGAAATTATAACATCTGTCTGACTGTCTTTAAACACAGCACAGTCTCTGCTATCAGTGGACAGAGATAAAATTCAATGCTTTCGGACTATGGTATTTTAAGATTTTGTATCTCTGACTACATGGCTAATGAATACAGCAACCATGCAATTCATGAGCAAGCTGATGCTGAGAAAAACAGACCTGAAGCTGTTTACTGCCTCTATATTGATTTCCAGATGAGTAGCAGAAGCTCTCAAGGAGAAGATGAGTACATAGAACACTCCAGATGTCTAGATACACCATAATATGGGAAAAATAAGCCTATATTATATACAAATATAGACACCTGAAAGTGGAGATGCACATAAGTTTATTGTTCACCACTCCACACCATTAGATGGTGGGTGACCAGTAAGTCTTAGCTTCTAACTATGGACTCCCAGAAGTCAGCAGATTACTTCTGTCTGCAAGAACTGAGAGCAAATCTATATTCAGCAAACTTAAAATTGCTAAAGGTACTATGCTTCTGCACTGGGAAGTTTTTTGATTTATGGATCCCCTGGAAGATTATGAACTAGTGATGAATGTTCCATCCATTTGATATGCAAGCCTGAAAATGGGATCAAAGCTGTAAACTAGTACAGAGGAAGAAATTTAAGCTAGAACTAGATAAAGCTCCTATTAGCAAAAGGCAAATACTCTGAAATGCAAATGAAATTGTGGTAAACCTTAGGGATCATAATTTTCTGGTCTGCTTCCTTTCTCTCCCATCTTCAACTCAGCTTTGCCACATCACTGTTAACAGCAGAAAACACCTGAAACCATTTCATAAGTTCAGCAGAAAAATGGCTACAGATCCCAATGCAGCAGAAGAAAATGTTAGGCTGAAATATAGGCTTATACAAGGATAATATAAAAGGAATCTTTCTTGCACAGGTAGACAGAACAATATATCTTGGGAGGGAGAAAAAAAACAAATAAAACTCTGGTAAGATAAAGTATGTAATTACATACATGAAACTTAGTCTTTCTTTTTAAGGTAAGTGGATCTCTCAAGTAGCCTTACTTTCTATAAGTAGCCAGTGCCACAAACCTAGCATTGATTATATGATGCTGATAAGTCAACCTGATCAGTCAAACCTGAAGAAGAACTCTCAAATCTGAATAGAAGATTCACCCAGACAGAAGAGTTTTGTCCTTTGAGCAAACATACGGGTCAAGGACAAAGACTTCACTTGACAGCTAAAAAAAGCACATTAAGAAAAATAACCCAAGAAAGTCTTCTTTAAAGTAGGCATCAGCAATCTAGTGATTAGAAGAATACTTAATAGGATTTTACTACCCTTCTCCCATTATCCCCCAAAAGGAAAAAAAAAAAACCAACAAGGAAAAAACCAAGGAAAAAAGACTTGTATTATATCTACTTTCATTTAAAATACAGAAGACAAAGACAACTCGGATAAGTGTTTTTAGCAGTTTGAAAGACAATAAATGGTTATTCCAGGTCGCTTCAGTATAGAATCTTGAAGAATAACAAAATCTGTTTTGAAAGTTGTTTCCTATAGGAATCATCTGTGTATTGAACAGAGAGCAGGCAAAGGAGAGGGTAGGAAACAGACATTAAGGCCATTCATACTAGACCTAGGTAAGAAACATAATTTTTTTTGACTTTTGTAGCTATTGTAACCTCCTTTATAATCATATAGATTTGAAAAAATATCAGCAATGTTTTACTTGTGTTTAACTTGTGCTAGATATTCTTATTATATACATTAAAATGAACAGGAGTGCAGAGAGCTACCATTTACTAGTCTTTTACTAGTCTGATTTACTAGTCAGCTCTACCTTGCTAAAATAACATCACTACTTTGAAACAGGTGCTATACAAAAAGCTCAGATCAATTTCATGTGCTGCAGTACTTCTAATTCTTTAACTGAACTTGTCAAAGACCATCTTTCCCCCCCTAACTTCTCATGATTCAAATTTTAAAAGTGAGCAACGTCAGGCCCACCGCTAAAAGTTAAAACTTCTTGAACAATGCATTAGTTTTACTGCAATGAGCTCTACAGTTAAAGAATCACTAATGCCATGATATCATGACTCCAGCAGTACAAAAGAAAATGTGATCCTATGTTCAGTGGAAATTTTAAAACTATATTGCATTGACCAAGACCAAAACATGAAGCTGAAGCAAACATTAAAGTACACTTTTGTAAGCTATGAATTTCCAGAGGGAAATAGAAAACACAGCCATCAAAAAGCATTAAAAATCTGGAAGCTGTAGTGAGAAGTTTTGTTGATGGTTTTCTTTTATAATACATTTTATAAAAAGGTAGACCAACCCTGCTCTCATATTGCAGGCCTGAAAAATATCATATTTACCAGAACAGAAGAAAATCACAAGTTTCATATAATTCCAGTGTGGTTGCCCAACACAAGAACATTGCAAACTTGCAGCTATTACACTAGGTGAGGGGTGAGACATGCACCTGCACAGAGAGAAATTAAAAAAAAAAAAAAAGGTGTTTTCTACAGGACAAATGTAGACACACATTCAAGAAAACAGGTCACAAACCAGCAGTAGCATTCATGACCTACACACATCTGCAGGTTCAACAACCTGATTCCAAAAGAAACTTCTTGTTAGCAAGTCCCTCACTACAGCACAAAATCTAGTCCAATAGAAAACCCAACATTTCTTATTTCTCTGTTAGTTCAGCCCTTTAAATCTCCCTTTTTGTAAAGGCAGTTGGGGGTCATTCTACAAAAATGGAAAAAATTCCATCCATGTCTTGAAAACTTCTCTCCAAAGTAGCTCAAGAGAGTCCTGAGGTACAATCAGAGAAGGAGGTACTATAGAGAAGGTAGAGCAATAGGAGCTGGTGAAAACAATAACTAAATATGTAATAAACCTATTTATCTCCTATAAGAGAATTGACCTCAGAATAAATGTTGCTCACTGAATACCATCAACATCTTTTACTGTTAGTAACCTTGAACCAAAACATTTTTTTTTTAAAAATAGTGTACATTTATGTGACTTTTGATAGACAGACTTAGCAGTTGTGCTGGAATTGCTAGCTCTATAATCCATATTTGTTGCTATTCGTAAGGGAGACACCCAATATTTTGGCTGAAGGTAGAAATTGTCATCAGAAACAGAGTTAATGTCCTCCTTATATCGTTCCTTTAGATCACAGAATGGTTGCGGTTGGAAGGAGTCTTTAAAGGTCACCTAGTCCAACTTCTTAACAATGAGTAGATACTTGTCTAATTAGATCAGGTTGCTCAGAACCCTGTCCAACCTGACCTTGAATGTTTCCAACCATAGGGCATCTATGACCTCTTTGGATAATCTGTTCCAGTGTTTCACCAGTCTCATCATAAATAATTTCTTCCTTATATCTAGTCTGGGTCTATCCTTTTAGTTTAAAGGTGTGACCTCTTGTCTTGTTACTGTAGGCCTTATTAAAAAGTCTGTCCTCATCTTTCCTATAAGCCCCCTTTTAACTATTTAAAGGATGCAATAAGGTCTCCCAGGAGCCTACTCTTCTCCAGGCTGAACAACCCAACTCCCTCAACTGGTCTTCATAGAAGATGTGCTCCAGCCCTCTGATCAGTTTTGTGGCCTTCCTCTGGACCCACTTCAACAGGTCCATGTCTTTCTTGGGCTAAGGGCTCCAGAGCTGGACACAGTACTCAAGGTGGGGTCCCACCAGAGCAGAGGGGCAAAATCACCTCCATCGACCTGCTAGCCATGCTTCTTTTGACGCAGACCAGGATACTGTTGTCCTTCTGGGCTGTGAGCACACATTGCCAGCTCATGTCCAGCTGTTCATTCACCAGTTCTCCCAAGTCCTTCTTGGCAGGGCTACTCTTAATCCTTTAATCTGCCAGCCTGTACTGATACCAGGGGTTGTGCCAACCCAGGCGTAAGAGCTTGCACTTGGCCTTGTTGAACTTCATGTGGTCCACACAGTTCCATTTGTTGAGCTTGTTCAGGTCCCTCTGGATGGCATCTGGTCCCTCAGACATGTCAGCCACACCACTCAGCTGCAAATTTCCTGAAGGTGCACTTGATCCCACTGTAGATGTTGAGTTTACCCAATTTTACTTTCAGTTTCAAAATATATTCAACTTACTTCACAAAGGCAAGAATGACAAGCACATGATTGGCAAAACATCTGAAAGGTTGACTTCTAAACTCAGCAGGAAATCAATCTGCTTATTTCAATGAGGGCATCAGGGAGAACCTCCTCCGTGGTACATCACTACTCACGTGCCTCACAGGAGGCTATCATCTGCTTTGCAAGTGAGGGACATTACCTGATGCTTTAGATGGAGAAAAACCTGCTACTAGATCAACCAGCTATGGCTGCTATAACCAATGAATACCATTCTAGATGTCCCAAGCTAGATGCAATGGTTCTAGTGTTTGCAGTAACAGTAAGGAACAAAACTCAGACTAATTCCTTGGAGCAGAGGAACTATCATATTAGAAAGCTCTACTTCAGTGTCTATAAAGGTAACATTTCCAACTACCAACCAGGACTGGGGGAGTGTGGCCTTAAATCATTAATAAGGCTTATTTGGCCCATTTCTCCATTTTATTCTTCTGAATTTCAAATCGTCAGTCTCCCAGCAAAGGCAAGAAAAACTGAAGGGTAGACAAGATTTGCCAGGAGAAGGCAGGATCACCAGTGGTACACCTCATTTTTTCCTATTTCCAACCCCTTTTTCCACTGTTGCCTTAAATCTTGGATTATTTACCTCTGCCAGAGAAACATCAAACTGCTGTAGGACACCCCAAAGAGGCACTGTATTTTCAAAAATAAAGCTCTCTATAAACTACTAGAGGTCAGCGATGCTGCCATTAAGCTTCATCAATAATTGCTGCCAGAGAAATCAGACACACTTACCCTTAGAGCTCCCAAAATGTAGTGCAAATTGCCCTACAGATAGATAATAATTCTGCTTTCTTAAAAAAAAATATTATCAGGATAAAGACAAATGTTTTCCAATCAAAAATTGGAAAGTTATTTTGCTGTTTTAAACCTTTGTTAACAAACCAACATGGTGTCTGTACATAACTGTCAACGTTGCTATATCAGTCTGCAGTACCTACAGGACATGAATAGTTAAGTCTCTGAAAGCTACTTCATTTAGCCTTACACATTAAGATGATTTTGCCACAGGTTTAGGGTTAAATCAAGTCAATGAGCAATTCCTATAGAGAAGATACAATAAAGAATATTATAAGCAACCATTACAATTAGCTAAGGCATTGATCTAGAATATTATTATAGTTATGAAGTCCAAATGAATCAAGACTTGGACATGTAAGAGGGTGTCCCAGCAGAGGGTGATACTAGGTGTGAAACTAAAATGCACTACGCAACAATATTTGATGTTAAGTTTCTAACTATTCAGAAAAGAAACACTTCCTGGAAGCTTACTGGCTCTGTGTTTACAGAAAACCACAAAGAGGGGATTTATTTGATCATTTACTGAGTACATGAGAGGTAGGAGTTAAGAATTTCTCTGCAAATGTGTAGAATAGGCAGAAGATCAGGGGATGAGGAGGTGAGAGTGTTTTTTAAGAACAGTACTTCTCTACTTAACTCCAGTTGGAAGATGGTACAAGGCTACTGGAAGTCGAAACTACTGAAAGACCCAGATTTAACCATACCTCAAAGTAATCCATGCATTCAAACCAGTATTCATTGAAAATAAACAATGTGTTTCAGAAATACTAGTTTCTGTATTTTGGCTTCCCCTTAGTTCTACTTAAATAAATGAAAGACAAAAAGCATGCATTTGATACATTTCAAACCACAAGCAGCACCATATGGGGTGGCACATGCTAAGGCAATACCACAAGCCAAGATACAGTGGATAAGAGCTGAAAAGATCATCATATGCACAGTGTAGACACATGAGAGTATAGGCACCCCAACTGAGAGGAAATGGTCATTAGTCAAAATAAAGGCAGTGATTATTTATGGATTTTAGGCTGAACACAAGTTCCCAAATAAGTCTGATGTCAGAAATATGATCTCGTACTTCAGCAAATAAATAGATAAAATTGAGGATTTACAATGCTTAGCCATTTTTCTCCCCCAGATTTAAGTCTGGAATTCAGTGTACACATAACCAGACAGAGACAGAAAGAAAATTGTATCAGCAAAGGAGAATAATTTATCAATTAGGCTGATAATCCATTTAGTTAACAATTACTAATCAATAACAATATTCTGAACTGCAACAAGATTACATTCAAAGAGAGGCAGCAGACTATAACTGAAGAACTTGAAGATGTCATCTAGGAAAAAGCAGAAATTCGTAAGAAGGAACAGAAGGGCTGTAGAAACCCAGTCATCTCAAGATTCATTTCATGCTGACACAGTCTTGATGCAACAAAGTCTATACAAAAGTCTATACATAATACAAAAGTCTAACAAATAGGAAATATTGCACATCACTTTGCTTAAGTATGTATAGTTGCAAGCAATAAATGAATATGTAATGAAGATTAATTTTGCTATCTACAAGTTAAAAAAGAATTTGGAAAGGCTGGCTGTATTAATAGGGTTTTGTCAGAATACTCTCAAAACACAAAGAAGATATGTCTGCTCTTAGTTAACTCCTAAACTGGGAGTATGCTGTTTCCTCCAAGTAACATTTGTACTGTGTTCCACAGGATGTACATGCAGCTTCTGATGGCATGGAAGCAAAAAGGGTGAAACAAAGTATGTGAGAGGCAGAGGAAGGGCATGCCCAGTTGAAGATAAATTATGAAAGCTCTTGCCAAATGACTTCCAGAAAGTGATCCTGGTTATTCAAATGCGGTGATTGGATCAGCATATTTCTTACTTCTATTGGCAACTTAAAAGAGAAGCTTTCTGTGCCAAAAGCATTTTTGTTTTTTTTAACCACACGAAGACAGGGCTATTCTACTCCTTTATGTAAAAGATGAGCAAAAGTCATGTAGGAATTGAAAGAAAAACAAATAGAAGAGCTGTGAAAAGGGAACAATGACACTGTGAAATTGATGCATTTGTCAAAGTACAAACCAAACGGAGAAAAACTTCCTGTGAAAATAGTGAAGGAAAGGCTACCCTGACACAAAGTAGGCTCAGAATTCATTTATAATAGCTGGAAAAGGATAGATATGACTATGCTAGGTTAGCATTCTCCCTTCTCTAAGATAGCCTTAATGGGAGATAGTGCAGTTAGAAGTCTTAATTCACTCAATACATCTAGGGAAAATGCATTTTACAGGGACTCTCATTTGATGAGCAGTTTATTGGGCACTTAGCAGTAAAGTACAGATCAAGCACGCCACAGCTAGGCCTCATCATCCTTAACCCATAAGACAGGCAGAAAATGTTTTTTAAAATAATAAAGCACATAGATTTAAAAGAGCTACAGATTTTGCTACAACTTTTTGAATTCCAAAGTAGCACTATTGAAGGATTTGTTGACTTTTCTTCTTTGCAGAACACCAGAAGCCTTGTGTGATTCAATACCATAGGATCTGCTTTCATGTTCCTAAACTAACACTAACCCTAAACACTAACACCAAGCTACGCTACAAGAAGAAACAAAAATTACAGAGTTATCACAAAACACCACCCTGTCACAACGGGAAAATTTTCGCAGACAACCACATGTTCTCTGTGAAAAAGTAGGTGATATCTTTACAGAAAGAAAGGTGGAGGTAGCAAGTTGGCTGTTTCTCAAAGAAGATCCAAGATGTATAACAAAAACCCTGCCAACGAGAGCACACCTGTCCATAGCAGCTAGTAGCCCAATAGATAAGGCAATTTCCACAGGGCTGGTGTCCATATCTGCCAGATTTCTTCTGTCTCCCTTTCACTTGAGACAGCCAAGACACCCCCCATGTTTTATCGCTTTCCTCTTCTCTTTTCCAGTGTGCAGTCATTTCCACCCAAAATGGCTCAGACAAGAACATGGAAGTAACTATTCCTCATTTCAGGTGAAGTGGGTGACTTGCCTGTATCCAGGGCCCCATGCACCACCATACTGATAACCCTGCTCCAGGTCATGGGCACACTGGGCTCAAACCAGGCTCTGCACACTACTGCAGACAGGTGGGTACCTTAAGCCCTAATCCCACCCCAGGAACCTGCATGAACTTCATCAATTACTTCAAGGGGAATGTGAATAACACCTTTCCTCAATAAATGGAGGAAGGAAATCAATTTTGTTCTAAACTGAATCCATGGCCCTTTTGTACTTCAGATGGCCCTCTTTGGAGGAAAAGCACAAAGCTGCCAAGAATTTGAAACCCTGGTGAACAAGTCCTTCTCAGCTCACTAAGAAAAGCTCATACATTCACTGCCACTCACTTGTTAGGCTCAGGATAAAGAAAGCTTACCAGAAGGCTGCCAATAGTTATCTATTTATATTTGGAAATTCAATAGTTTTATATGAACACAAGACCATTCAGGGGGAAAGTTTGCAAGCCCAAAATGAAGACCCTTGTTCTATTAAGCATAGAGAAATATTTAATTTTTCTTACTACTTATTCATATTTCCCCTTTTGATTTACTTTTATTAAGCTCTCTTTAGGCTCGCAAGTCTGAAGAGAAGGGGGTTTCTCCCTGCTCTTCTTTGTAGTAGGAATAGGTATTGCTCTCCAGGCAGGTTTTTCCAAATGTTCATAGCTTTGCTCTGTACTTAAATAAAAGGCCTTTGAAAGACAGCAGTGTAGGATGGTTCACCATAGATTTGAGATTTTTCTAACATCATTCCTACAGTGCTGCAATTTGGAGGGTTTTTCAGTCAAAACCACAGCTGCTATTTTCATCCAGCCATAGATGTCAAGATAAGGGGAGTAGACTTTGGAACTTGATACTAGAGTCATGTACATCATCAAGAATGCAAGGGGGGGGTCATCTCATCCTCACTTTGCTGTTAACAGAGACTGTCACAGCACCCGCTGAATTTCTCTTTATACATATTTTTAAATTCCAGGATGAGATCTTGTTTCACTCTTTAACTTAATGTCACACTCTCTGCTTCCAAATTTATTTTTAAGCTTAAGTTGTTCAAAGGGCACTTCCAGTGATACAGAATGGAAGCTAAATAGGTGTTGCTCTGTAAAGTGATATATTCCCTAAAACTGTTGCCAGCGGGTATTACAAAGCCTCAGCAAGCAAACTCTCAGGAGGCATAACTAGGTAATGCATCAACAAAGACATATAAAAACAAGAGGCAGCTGAGCTATTATTAAGAAATGAAGCAGAAGCTGTTGAAAGTACAGGGTGTGAGTTAGAGGAAAAAAGCAATTTGGTTAAATAAAAAGAACACCAGCATCTCTGTGTAAAGTGGAAAGCATGCACTGCTATTAAAAGAAGAAAACCCTGATTTCTCTTTGTATAACAGTCTACTCTCCTAGCCGCATCCAGAGCATGAGTATAGTCTATGCCTGAAAGGCTCTTCAGAGCAGAAATTTTCATCCATGGTTCCACCTTGACTGAAACCAGCAAGAATTTTGGGGTCTGAGCACCTCTGAAAGAGGCGACATGAGCTCTAAAGCTATGCTAATATCCACATGGGGGCACAGTTGTACTTGCATGAAGTCCCATTGAGCTGAATGGTTCAATAGCCCTTCCTCAAATCCTGTGAACAACAGCAGGGCCTTTACTTAGTTTCTTTAATACAGAATTTTTCCATCTTTGTCTTCTTTTATAGTTTCTAACCAAGTTCTTATTCCCACCATTAACATTTTTCATTTTTCCTCTAAGCTGGTCCTATATCTACTGTATCATGGAATACAGCAAGAAACCATGAACTGAGAGACTAGCTGTTTCAATTTGTATTTTCAGTGCATTAAAAGAAAATTAGAAGTAAAACTTACAAGTCTCCAATGAAGATCACTATTGTGGAGGCATACAGTAAAAAAATCCCATGTTGCCAGATCTATAACCATTTAAATATTACACTTTAAAAAAATCTGTAATAGTCATGCAAATATAACATCCATTTGAATGGAACTGTGCAAATATATTTGAAGTTCATGTAATCATTTTGTGCTCAGAACACTAAATTCATGTCTGGGCACTTCAGTACTAAAAAAAGCAAGAAAGTAAATCCGAAAGAATTACAATCATGCAAATCCAGTACCTAATTCTATAAATAATGTCTCTGATCTAGTGTATTCCACATCCAAGCCAAGCAAAGACAATAAAAATTCAGACACAAAACAAAAGAGGGAGAGAAAGACCTGAGCATTTTACGGAAAGTACAAGAGAGCAAGAACATAATTAGTATCTACATTGGAGTTATTTTGGACTGACTTTGTTGTAAAAAGCAGGTCTTGACCTTGACCTTATGGTAACACCATGCTCATTTAGGTTCCTTCAAACCCTTTGGTAGAACTATTTCCTGAAATTCAACAGCCAAACATCTAAGCCCACAGCATAGGCACCATCAGGTAAAGCACCTGCTCTTTACTTCTGAGTCTCATTCAGAGAAAAGAACAGAGGTTGTCTTGCACTTAGTGAAGGCTCCCATGTTCAGACACAGTCTGCACAACACACTTATCTGGCACTTGACCCAGGGTCACAGCAGTGCAAGTACCCTCTTCTGACTGATTTCACCTGTCATATGAAAAAGGATCAATTCAGCCTCTTACGGCAAGCTAATGCCTTAAACATAACACCAGGTAGACATGTTTCAAAGGGCATTCAATTAGCTTTTGCCCCAATCTACAAGTCAGTTTTTTGCATTTCAGCCTTCACTGCTTTTTATGCAGTTAATGGCTTTACTTTTCCCAGGTTAACAAAAATATTCACACTCACACCCAAAGCCCAGCAGACTATATATACGGCTTTGCAAATCCCATGCTAGGAGAAATGGCAGGTTTTCAGCTCTTGTTGTGACTACTTCATACAAGGAAAGATAAAGGAAAAAGACCTGTCATTTTCCACCAGGCCACAAATGTTAAACTGTCTAGAATTAGTCTATTTTCCTTCTCCAGAGCTCAGCTCTGTATTTCATAGTCTTACTTACCCACATTGTTGTTTCTTTCCTGACTTTCATTTTCTTTCCTACATTCATACCTGAAGTCTTTTAAAACTGCTGCTTATTAGCACGTGGCAAGAGATGGGAGAGTAATTAGGAGCTCCATTAAGCCTTTACATGCTTCAGGTATATGGAATATATACCCATGTTCCACCATAGCCTAGACCATAAGCAGCTGACTGAAGTATTGTCTCAATGTTAAACTTCAGAACATAGGTACTATAGGTATAGGTACTATTCCAGTCTACAGATTATACATCTCTGTCTATTAACCTGACGTAAAATCATAGATTGAGTTGTTTTTCATACTTTGCAGTTTAGGAAAGGGGTGAGTTTTCAATAGGACACATACAGTGAAAATTTGTGAGCCAATAGACATTCAATAAAAAAAAAGGCAGGGGGGGGAAGCTAGGAGGAAAAGAAAGATAGATTTTTTAAAAAAACGTCATACAGCCAGGGAAAGGACAGACCTACTCACAGAAGAAAGACCAAACCATCCAATTTACATTTGTCTACAACAATCTTAATTACGCGCAGAATTAAAAAGCTTATTTCCAGTCAAGACAAAAGCTATCAGAAGGGCGTTACCAAAACAGATACACATTAAAAACATTTTAAAAGAATTTTAAAGAGGCTCATAAGGGCCCCATCTAGTCTCCTCTGAAACCATTAGGATCCTTGCCATAGATTTTTTTTCAGATGGGACATTAAGAAAGAGTTTCCCTTGAGACAAAAAAAAAATATGTTTTTCCACCAATTTATGACTCCGACAATTATACAAGCAGAAACAGAATTTTGTTGCCAGCACTTGTCCTGCCATAACTCAGATATTATACAGTAATAATAGCAAGAAATAATGAGTAAACTGGTTTTCACATTTTAAGGGCAGCTCTTACTATACATGCTTACGTTACATTTTAAGAATAAAAATACTGTCTATTTGTCAGTCTTTGTAAATTTGACTGGAGACTTGACTCATCCTGTGCCCCAAAAAAGTCTTGATTCCACACTTACACAACACCCACACCGTCACTGATGCTGCTCGCTATCCTGCCAACACCTCAGCCTTTGCTTTCTTTGAGGAAGGATGATAAGAGGGGTATCGCAAAACCAGAAGTTATTCACTGCCGGTGAGCACCTGCAATTACTTAATTGCACTCAGTGGTGGACCCTGACATGAGCTGTGAGAAGAGCTGCTTGTTGGCTTCTGACCGCACTAAAGCAGCAAGGGTAGGGAGTGAGTTCAGTGAGAGCATGGTTGAATGTATCCCCCATTTGAAATATTCTGCTATGAGCTCTTGTCCATACATTGTTGGCTGCTCCATTTCCCCTTCTGTCTGCTGCAAGCCCTGCTCAGTCAGGTCTACATACTTTCCTGCCTGTTCTTGCCTTCAGCTGTGCTGCCCTGCATGGCCTTGGCCTGAGCCTGCATGGAGCAGCATGGGTTAAACAGGGTATTAATATCATTGACTTCAGAGAGAGCCAGATAACTATCAGCTGATGGGGAAGTGCCTCCACAAATATTTACTTATTTCGAACTGAAACTTTGACAGTAGTTTCAATTATCACAAATGCTTTTGAGTTCTCTGATTTTTTTTTTAGATTAATAATGACATTGGTATAGGTACTATTACAGCCAGAAACGTACTAGCAGTTGTAATTTAAAATTAAAAAAAAAAAAAACAAAACAAAAAAAACACAACAAAACACAAATAGGGAGCCACTGAAATTGGTTACGTATAAAATGTTGGCAATGGGAAAAAATGCAAAATAAAATTACTTCACTTCTTTAATTTAAATTTAACCATTACCTTTATGAAGAGGAAATGAAAGCATTTCAGACAGATGTTTGACATTAAGACTGATGTGATATTAAAATTTACTAAAATTTTAGAAAATGGATCACATACTGTTAAAATGCATCATGGTGATGGTTGAACTTATTACAAAGAGAGAAAAAAAACCAAAAAATGCATAAAATTTCCCAGAAAACTCATATCATCTTCTCCTCCCTTTGTCTTATTATTTTCTCCCACAACTGCAATTCTACATTCAGAATGAGTGTAGCTATAATAACACTGTATAAAATCATGCCATTGTACTGTATAATCTTTTTTAAAAATATTTTTTCCCATAAACAGATTGTAAGATAAATTTCATACATAATTTTCTTAATCTAAGCAATGTCTTGGTCTGCCAAGGAATCAATTAAGTATAACAGAAGAGATACATATTCTTTAGTACTCAAATTTCTTTATCGTAAGGAAAATACTTTTATTGCACACAGAGGATTGTAACTTACACCTAAACACGGTAAAATTTCATATTCTGTTGTATGTTTGTATCTCAAGACATCTAGAAGGGAGCCTATAATTGCCTGCATATGCCTCAACCTAATATCATTTTTCTTGATTGAAACATAAAAAAAAAATATTCAACTTTTAAATTGAAAATCTTTGAAGCTCAAAACAGACTGGCATGCACTCTTTTGAAAGCATTTAAGTAGACTGTACACTCAGCTCAGCTTTTCTTTCCCTATTCTTTTGCTTTATGGGCTTGTCTACACAAGAAGGGATAATGGGGAGGTATATCATTCACAGTGAGCTGCAGCTCAGTAACTGCTGCATATTTAATGTTCGGCTGCAGCCATGGCCACACAGCCAGCTGGCTCACATCTACAGGGCAAATAATTGCTTCCATATTTGTGGGGATTTTCTTGATATTAAGCATTACATGATCATACTCCATGTTCCTTTTCCCCCTACCAGCCCATTAGCACTGCAGAACTGCTGTATACTGCAAACTACAACAACAAACAAACAAAACACATATTTACCAGTTACCCTGATTCTTCTCTTGCCATGCCATAATTCATCTCCTCCTCTCACACTGGCAGTACCACTACTCAGACCAGCCACCCAAGAGGAACTGGTGCTGTGTGCCATATTTGTGGTTACCAACACAAGGACATATGGAAGGATGTTTGGTACTTTTCCAGGGCCCAGGTCAGCAGCTGACTGCCAGCCTGCTGAAGCCAAGCCAGAACCTGGTCACAAAGCAGTGACCAACCCATCTGCAGCCACAACAATGGGACAAGGCATAAACATGGCTGGAGGAAGGTTCCTTGGGATAAGTTCTCCCAAAGCTGCTGCTCAAAGTTCAGGCCCAGCTGCAGATAGTCAACCAAGCCACTCTGCTTGGCAACATTTGGCAAAATATAAAGATGCATCCATCAGCCAGAGTACTAGAAGTTAGGAAAGATAAGGAGATGTCAGCATGGGATATCTTTAATGAGAGCATCATTATCTATCATAGTAGACAAGTGAGAAAGTATGGCCTTTCTTAATTAAACAAATGAGGGATGAATTAATCCTACTAACATGGGTCTTTCCAGATCAAACAGCAGGTTAGAAAATATATGAGCTCAGAGGATGGAGGACAATTGTACAGAGAACACGATTATAGATATCATTAGTTCCCTAGGAGTAATTTGGGAATCACTTTTTTTTTTTTTTGCAAACTCATGAGTATTCTCCTACAGATTGACATGTCTTATCATCTACACTGACAAGACCTTCTCAATGGAAACACATCTCCCTCCTCAATGGATGTGCCCCTACCATATTCATAGTTAACAGTTAATAAGAATTAAGATGGCATTTTGGGGTACAAGCAGAGACACGCTTTTGAATCAAGCAAGGGGTCACTTGTGCTATTACTCTGATGCTGTCCCTGCAGTTCTGGGAGTAACCTGTCCTAAATGTGCAAGATAATCTTTTCCACAAGGTTTTTTTTGAAAGCGCAGCAAAGGTATGGATATTATGCTCGTTATTCTGGGGGAAGTTACCTATCAGATGCAATTCTGACTGATAATGATTTTTATTAGACAACAAGATATTCAACAGCATGGTTTAACCATCAGCAAAGCAATTACATGTGGCTGAAGGAAGTGAAGCTGATGCTCTTTCACAGCTAAGTTAGTGCTTGCTAAGCAATGTCTCCACCTGGTATTTTAAGTGCATGTTATATATTGCATAATACCAGCTGAAGCATGAGAAAACAGCTGTGGCTGGAAAGCATGGCTTCAGTCAGGCTTCCAAAAAGAGAAGCAGCCAGCAGTCATCCTCGTCCAAAATGACAAGTACTAGGGACATGTCTAGCTCTTACTAGATCTTGTTTTACTTGCTAGATAAAGACTTGTCTTTTAAATTAAAGAATCCAATTTCTGGAGGTATATGTTTTTTCTTGTACCTTGTATAATTTTTCAGGCATATTTCATGGGCAGACTATGCAACACAACATGAATATTTCAAGGTGTTTTTTTTTTTTTTTTTTCCAGAATGTCAAGGAAAGTTCTCTCCTACTGTTTTGGGTAATATTTTTCTACTACTCCTTTTTTTAAAGCTTTGTCTGCTGAAAGAAGAGGAAAATTAAGTATGAGTTGACATGCAGGATTAGCAACTGTACTGCACAGAAGTCCTACTATGAAAAAACAATGATCTAAAAATAAAATGATGCTTTGTTTTTGCAACAAAGTAAAGTGCCTAACTAATTTTATTATTGAAATGAAAAATACACAGGAGTACAAATGCATAATTCAAAAATGAAATAAAAAACTGTGCCAGGGTATAGTGTGACAGTTTATTCACTCAAACAAATCTGCGTAAAATAGAAAAGGTTTAGTCTACAGCCACACAATGTCTGTGGCCTGTACCTGCTCAGCTTGTGGCAAAAAGCACAGCTGGGTTGGAGGACTGAAACTAGATTCTTGGACTATTGCTCTTGATGTCTTTAGGATATTACCAACAGTGGCACAGGACTGTTTGGGCTTAGGAAAAGGGAGCCTCCCCAAGAAGAGCTCCTTAGACCGTCCAGGGCCAGAGGAGGGATTGCATACAGCTGCTATCCAATGTCAAAGAGTCATGAAGAAGAGATATGGCAGAGCACTTCTTTCTATAAAGCTGTCTGCCCACTAGCTATCAGCTATCATGGTACATCCCAGGTTCAAGTAGGCAGCCGTGCATGTTCCAGCTCTATAGAAAGTGAGTGTGTCATACACACATGCAGTCCTGTCCTATCTCCACATAAGGGACACGGTCTTTTGTGTTCCCACATCTTTCCCTCCTTCCCATGGAGACAGCCGGACAGAAACTTTGCTGCTGGCTTCTCAGCCCTTTAATTTCTCAACTCAAAGAAGTCCCATTAACTCCTGGTCTTTCTTCTCGGAACTGGTCAAATATTCCTCATTTCACCACCTCCTTCAAATTTTGCCTGCTTAGGCGCATATCTAACGGAAGATAGTTCATAATAAGCAGCAGTGGTCCATTGCTTCATTTTCAGAGAGCCAAAGCCATCCTCTTGTCACTGTGTTGGGACATCATGGAGGTGTCTTCACCACAGGCATTTAAACCCAAGATAGTTTGTTGGTTTTGTCCTACACCATCGCACTGCACCACGCTAACGCCTGCTCAGTCTCTCATTTCCAGCACGCCTGAGGATCCACTGCCCTTGAGTTTCTATATGCACCCAGCAAGTCTGAGAAAATAGTGACTGGCTCTTATAGACAATGGCTGCGCTGATACATGGCTGTTCAGCATTGGGTTGTGGGAGAAGCCAGACCAATTATCAGGCCAGTTGGCAGCTATATCCGCACTTCTGCAAGTAACTCTTTTAGCAGAAGAAATTAGAACAGGGAGCAGAGAAAGTTTCTTTGGAATGAACTCAGCACTGCTTATGTTCTGTCATTCACCATAATGGTGACATCTGGCATAAGTGGAGGGGCAAATCTCCCTTTTGTGGGATGGGTGACGAAGTGTCTATGCTTGGTGCAGTTTGGCTTTAATAAGTTGTTTTCCTTCTCTTTCCATTCTATATCCCCTGCAGACACACACAAAGTTCACTGTGAAATAAATGGAGTTTTGAAATGATTGCTGACAATGTTTTCATACTGATATGTATTTTCATGGAATTATTCCACAAAATATTTCTTTTTTCCTTAGACTTCATTGCCTAAGAGCAATACTAAGTTTTGTTTAAGGGCAAAAATGAAATACCTTTGTACAGCTGTAATGATCTAATCTACATGTGATTAAACGCTCCAGGAAATACCTTGCACATTGCCTCACTGATAGTTTGAAAAGCACTTCATTAGATGCTATATAATATTTGTGGTCCCCAAAAAGGGTTTTCAGAAACCTGTTGCTTTTCAATGCTCTCAAGTTCCTATTGCCTGCTCAGGTTTTTGTTGCAAGAGGCATGCTGTCACAGGACCAAACATTGCCCAGCTCTTCTTACTACTAGAGAGAACCACAGTCCATACTAGACATACAGAGGAGGGCTGCTTATTTGCATCCTTGCAAGCTGAATTCTCAGATTCTTGCTTTTCATCTGAAGCTAATGGACAACCTGAGTGTGATGGTCAGCACAGGGGACACATAAACATATAGGTACCCACCCACACTCACACTCATATAACAAATGTTTCCATTGTATATTTTCCTGACTCCTATTCTCACCAAAAATAAGATAGCTTAAGAAAATTCAAGACTTCCAACAAGCGGGTTTTACTGTCCCTGTATCTGAGTCTTGCTGGAAATAGACTGATTCTGATTCAGCTTAAATACAGAGAAGAAAGTTAGGAGGAGGAAGAGACTGACCATCATAGTGGAAGGCAAACCAATGTGCAGTATCAGTGTAGAGATGCCAAAACACTAGATAGAATAGACCAATATTGTTCATTATTTACTCCACACTGACTAGTTTACTATATTTTGAAACAGAAGCATGGAACAAACATTATCTTGTCAGATATATGTGCTATAAATTCTGTCTTGGCAACACAGCTCACCTCAATATGCTCATTTCAGAAATTTCACTCAGAACTGACTTCCTTTCCATCCTCCTTTAGGTAATCCCTCTGTGTTTCATTGAGGAAATTAAAGCGTATCAACCAACCTATGCAAAGAATGAAGTCATGACAATGTCCTACTAACTTTACAGAAACAAACTGGTTATCTGTGAAAATCAGTAAATCTTTCCCTTCTGAACAGGGAGGACCTTCCCATTTATTTATTCAAGAATAACTGCATGTTTAAGTTCCTTACAAAAATGTATGCAAAAGTTAATCTACTTCTCAAAAGCATTCTTTGCATGTTCCTCTCCCTCACCTTCTACTGCTTATGGTAGCCAGTAATCCTGACATCTCTGCACATAAGCTTTTTACCAAATCCCAGTGTCCTAGCAGATTAAACCTAGAACCTAAATTATTTCTTTGTGTTTAAATGTTAAAAATAAAGCATCAGATTTCAGCTGACATAAATCAGCCTGATTACACTGAAGTGCAAAGCAAGCAAGAAATAATCTAGTGTACCAAATTCAGCTAACAGACGTATGTGAAAGGTACCTGTGCATTTGCTTTTGTGGGGTATGACCACATAGACACATATCAATATTGAGACAATGGGAAAAAACATAATTGCCTCAGTAGGCTTTCCATCATCAATGCCTTAATTTACCCACTCTTGATTGTAACTTAAACTTGTTAAATTTTAATTAAGCTAAAGGCGTACTAAAGAAATTCTGTAATAAATCTAATTATAAACAGGTCCAGGAAGACCCTGTTCAACTACTTCTCTTATTTGCAAAGGCAAGACCATAAGCATACCTCAGCTAATGCTCCCATGACTTTTAGTCTGAGTCACAGCAGATTTTCATACTCAGGATGAAATGCACAGTTCATACCACTGCACTGGTGTTAAAAGTTGCCTGCAGACCCAGTGAAGAATCAATAAAATCTGTTGAAATGTTTATGGACATTGCTAAGGACATGACAGACAAACATTTTATGCTTTAATGAGATTATGAAATCTTGAAACCCTAGCTCTTATGCTATGTGGAGGAGTGGAATATTAGGGCCTTAAAACCTTTATGTTCCAAGTGCCTCATGCCAAAACCATCGCCTATGGGTGGAGCAGAATCCCAGGAGTCACCAAGCCTACTCCTCAGACCTCAGAGATGGTCACAGTAGATGACTAACCTGTGTCCTGAGACACATTCAGTAATGCAGGGTCCTTAAGCCAACTGTTGGCATGTTTCACTTTCCTTCCTGATAGAAAGATCAGCTAACCTTTAAGGTTCCTTACTGAAAATTAAGTTCACAATTTTTTTTTCATATCTGTCATGAAGGTAGGGAATAGATCATTCTTTTCCTCTATGCATTAGACATTGACATACTTAAAGATTAATCTCATGTTTCTTATTGGACTCCTTCTTTAAACTAAATAGTTTTAGCCTGTAAACCAAATTATCTGGACTTCTGAATTTTCCTTCTTCTATTTCAGACTCTCTTCAACCAGTCTTGAAGAGCAGTACCCTAGACTCAACACAGTTGTTGTTCTTCCTGTTCTATGAAGTGTATATATCTTATAAACCAAACTTGCTTATTAGCTATACCTTGACATATCTTTTCCTGACGTGCAACAGCATATTTACTTCTGGGTTTATCCTCAATAATTTGCAGGTCCCCTTTCTGTGGACAAGCTACCTGGCTCTTCACCTGCCTACCTTTGCACAGCTGATTATTCCTACCTAAACTTTACACCTTGTAATTGTCCCTAATGAAGAATGCTATTTTTTTCCCCCTAGGTGATTTCTCCAATTTATCAAAATAATTTTGAGCTCCAAAACTGTCTTCTACCACTCTGGCAGCCCCTCCCTACCTGGAGCTGGACAGGCAACTGCTGAAATCTTCTTGAAGTGAACTATGAACTATCAGACTATTAATTCCTAAGTCGTTTGTTTTCACCTTTTAATTTTTTCATCTAGACCCCACTTCCCTACTTTGTTGTGAGGACATCACATGATATACTACCAAAACCTCATTTAAAGTCAGGATACATAGCATCTACAATTACTCTGGTACAGAAAGTAGGTAAATTTCTCCAGAATGAAAAATTCTGTTTACTGTTATTTGTTTTGCTGCTGTCTCTAGTTTGCTGCAAATATTAATTTAAATTATTAAGTATTAGGTAAAATATTTTTTTCATTGTTTTTATTCTCTTACATGCCAATTAAACTTAGGAAGAGACTTTACCTACTGTTGTGGGAGCAAAGACAAGACTCAGAAGTGGGATCTTCCAACTTCTTCTTTTGTTAAAAACATCAGTACAAGTTCCTTAAGGTGGTAATTTCTACAGAAGTTAAGGTTAGCTCGTCACACATGGTTAAAAAAGTTGAAACCATTATCAGGCAAGCCGGAGGCCAATGAGAGGTAAACTTATCCATGTTATGTAAAGACATCTTACAGAGGAAGAGAGGTTGTATAGCACTTCTTATTTCTTTCAGAAACACAGCACTAAGGGACAGAAACTATCCTTGTACTTGTGGGTGGTTGTCTTCCATTCCTACTTCTGTTTTTCTTTGTGCTTTCTGGGAAGTCATTTAACTTTTTTTTTTTTTTTGCTGCAGATCTTGTGCCTATACAATGGACATAAAGATGCTCACTATACTTTTTTAATGTCTTTACCAGCAGCAAAGATGAAAAGTGTTAAGTGCTAAGGTCTTTCTTACTTTCTTTACTGAAGGTCTTACTTTCCTGAGCAGGGGAAAATTAAGCTTTAGAAAATGGAGAGGTTTAAAAAAAGATAGCATTCTACATAATGAAAATAACGTGCATGAATACCTAACAAGTTTCAGAGTTCATTGTTCTGCTGAGAGAGGAAAATGAAGATGTAAGGTATGCCTTTAACTCCTCTTTCATTTCACCAGCTGTCCCATGGAACCTTTAACTGCTCAGAAGAAATAAGCGCATAAGTGCATTATTGGTTGAAAAAAAACCCCATATGACATCAAGATTTGCTGTACCATACAAAAATGGTACTCCTCCACAAAAATGAACTTGAAATCAAGATTTATGCAGTTCAGTGTCATTTTTCTTAGGATTATTTTTTGCCATGAACTTAAGCATAGATCTTGTCTAGACCTTGATGGCATGAATTATTTCAGGAAACAAAGCAGTGTGCACAGCTATAGTAATCCTCTGGAGAAAAGCAGAATTGTTTAAGTAATTTTACCCTTAACAATTAAACTTTTTCCAAAAAGCCAAGTGAATAATAAATTTAAAAAAAAAGGAAGTATCTTTACAATAGTAAATCTGTTACATATATTTCATGACTCCTTGTGAAAGAATATATAAAAGAGGAAATAGAAGAAACAAGAAAACAGCTACTGATGAGCCTTGAACAGACCTGTCTTCCAATATAACTTACCCAAAATATTTGATTATATTTTATTTCTATCTGTTACATCCTCTTGACTTGAATACCATCAGAGCATGCTGTCCCACTGCATGAAAATGTGAAGTGGCTGCTGAATCAGGAAAGTAAAGCTTGAAATTAGAAGTGGAGGCTTTTCTAGTGAACTTCAAAAGTGCCCAACATGTGCTGGGAGGTGGTCTTCCTCTAAAGAACTTGTCAAAGCTGCATAATTAAGTGGTAATATTTGCAAACCCCATTTGCTAGAATGTCACCAAGTTCAAATCAGTAATGAAAGTTTTCTTTAAACACCTAACAGATGATGTAGACAGATCCATTTCCACATGTTTCCATTTGTAATGTATTTCAGAGAGGAGAGTCTTCCGGTAGCATATGGCCTGTATAAGGCATTTGATATTCTGGAGTGTTAACCTGTGGGATGTGAAGCAGCTCTGTATGGGGGAGGTGGTTTCCACCTGCAAATGCAAAAAGTCAGCATTGCATTTGTGTATCCTCACCAGAGCCTTAGTACTTATTCTTTCTTAATTTTCTTTATTGGCATATACTGTGTTCAGTGCTGCTCTTAGCTTTGCCATAATAGTCAGCAAGTGGAAGTTCATTTCTAATGTTTTGCTCTTTCACATTTTCTTCTTTAATTCTGTTAAACTCTCCATTATTCCCCTCCAGTATGGCTGTCAGATTATATCTCCTTTTAAACATACTCACTTCTGCTCTCCCTTTCACTCACCAAGAAAACATAAAATGACCAATTATTTTCATTAACTTATCCACCAGTTTTGAAGAGATGCCAATAAGATGGGTGGTTATACCCTTCCCTATTTCTTATTTAACTCAAGAATTTGTCTCACAATTTCTCTCCAGATTCTGTTTTGTGCTGACAATGCAGTATATTGGCAGTAAACCTTGGGTTTAAGACCATTCTTTTTATATTCCTCACTATTCTGTAGTAGATTATGTTAGCAAAACTACCTTTGAAATCCATTACAGCTGAGTAGGTTCCCATTGAAATGTTGTTTCTTACTTCAGTGTGGATGCCAAAAGATTCAAACATGTCTCTCCAGCCTCTGAGTCACAAATGTTTAAGAATCTTTCATTTAAACATGGATAGTCTCCATAACAGTCCATTGTCTTCTAATGGGTATGGACCCTCAAAAACAGACAGTATACAACACAGCTTCAAGAAAATGTTGTCTCATGAACAGGATAGTCTCCCAAATCATGGAATAGTTTGTTTTGGAAGGGACCTTTAAAGGTCATCTAGTACAATCCCCTGCAATGAGCAGGAACATCTTCAATTAGGTCAGTTTGCTCAGAGTCCTCTCCAACCTGACCTTGAATGTTTCCAGGGATGGGGCATCTACCACCTCTCTGGGCAGGTGTTTCACCACCCTCTTTGTAAAAAATGTCTTCCTTCTATCTCATCTAAATCTACCCTCTTTTACTTTAAAACTGTTACCCCTCATCCTGTCACAACAGGCCCTGCTAAGTTTGCCCCCATCTTTTTTATAAGCTCCCTTTAAGTATGGGATGGGGTGAGGAAGGAACATAGACTTCAACAAGAACTTATCCATAAAGATTTAGTTGTGTTTTAATGCTTTTCAGAATCTGGACAATGGGAGTAAACCTTTATTACATCAACAGACAGTCCTATCTGTATGTACAGCAATTGTTCATCAGACCATTTGTGTCTCTGGACTATAGCATGATAACTTTGGAAACAAAACACATTCCCTCATCCATGCCACATCATAGCAGAGTTTTCAGTTACGCTTGTAATGCCACAGTGAGGGTTTTTGTAGTGAACAGCTACTGCTACATACTTGAGATATCATCTAGGCTTCACCTCCCTCACAGCTTTAGATATTTCCATCAGGAAAAAAATACTGGAAAATATTTGAACTTACAATATTATATACTCAGTATAGATCTGGATAAGTGTTATGATAATGTAAAGTGTCAGGATAATAAAATCATGTTGGGCAGATTATTTCTGCCAGGTGTTTGATATAAATGTTTGATATTTCCCAAGACTTAATCTCCACATTTCAGGTTGGTGGGTAGCCTCACTCAGATTTCCACAAGGCCAGTCATAGCTTAAGAAGTAAATATAAATCAACCACACTAACAATCTCTCACAATCAAGTAATCAAACAACTCAGCTCCTTGTCTGTTATGAAGAAAGATTACACAGCTCTTGCAAAAACCGTAAGCTTCCTGTTCCAAGACTGATTTCCAGTTCAACTCTGTTTCCCTCTTTGAGCAAGCTCTTCAGCCAGAAGAAGAAAAATTAAGCCAAAAAGCTGTTCTAAGTCTAGCCAACTATATCATGGTATGTCCTATTGTAAACAAACTTCTGGATTCACAGATCAAAACTTGATATCTATCTTGTTCTTTCTCTCCTCAAATTAAACTTGTTCTTATCCTTCAAACTCACTCTATACAATTATCTTTAAGGGATAAATTATTGTTTCCATTATATATACACATATAATGATAGATAGTATAAATAAACTATAAGTACATGTTCCATCTAGGCTTACACAGCTCTGCATTTGCTTATATCATTTCCTTAGAGACACAACTGACACATACTGCATACTAATTAAAATACCACTCACCTACACATGGAGATGATGCCTGGTATGCCCAAGGGAAATGAATAATCTTTTTCACAGTTGCTCCTTGTTGTGGACTCACTTTCCTGCTTTGAAAGTAAACCCTACAAAGAGACCTGGGCTTAGATGAATCCTTGTTTTAACAAAAGTCTCTCACACAAAGAATTTCCCTAGCTTTTAGTTATTCTTTTTTATTACTCTATATTTATATTTTTTAGAAAGACTCATTCAGTTCTTTTGCCCTTCTTGCTAAAATATCCTAGTACCATTAGAGATAAGCATAAAAGAATACAACAGGCTCAAGAAAATTCATTAGTAGAGTAGCATCAATGATGATGATCTTATACATAACCAAAGACTCTATTTGTACTTTCTCTATTTGGCCAGAAGCCATGCAACACCTCATGTTTTCCAGTCCAGCAAAACCCATGTCAGAACTCTCCAGCTCAGCCTCTACAGCCATAGATGGAATTAATGTTTAAAGGTATATTTACATGCTCTTTCAGATGCAGGTTTTCACAGGCCTCCTCTTTGACACTTTTTCTTTCCCAGTTTACTCAGCCAGGGGCCATTGGTTCTTTCAATTATTACTTACTTAGCAGGAGGGTTTCTATCTCTTCACAGACTGAGACAATCTAGATGATCCATTATTGAGAATCCTTTCCTAACCCTTGTCTATACTATTTTAATCTGCAAAACCCATTAGACTCCTTACTAAGGGTCAACAAGTCCATAACTATGTTAACTTGTATTTAAATTTGTCAAGGGACAATTTAATTTACCATAAGATAACAGCAATCCTCTGAATTATTGAAACGTCTCTCTTCTTCATTTGTATTCCCTGATTGATCCGTTCTGTTTTATGTCTTCAGACTTCTATCAAATATTCTCATGAAATTAATTATTATTTTACTAGTTTTCTAAAATACCCAAAATATTGTGCCTCTACCAATTCCTTATCCTGTCCTGAACTCCCACTAAAAGAAAGGGGAAGACATGCTAAATAAAGTAGAAGAATGTTTTCCTTCCTTTTTTCTCCATAGGAGAAGATTCAAAGATTAGTATGCAAGAACAATGGAACACACAGCACATCTTCAGACTTTAAAAAAAACACCTACAGAGAAAACAACAATTTTCTGCAGACAAGTCTTTAGAGTTGAAAGTACTCTGCAAACAACACCTCTGCAAACAACACCTCTGCAAACTCACCAAACTCCCCTCGCTAAAGAGCCACCCCAAACAGCTGTAATTACCACCCTTTGCACTTATATAAGTGGTGGGTCCACAGATGAGGGTGCAGGTGGGTGTGGTCAGGGCCTTTAAGGGCTATTCAGGGCCCTGATATAGAGTAAATAACAAGAAAATAGAGAAGTCCACCAGATCCTGAAATAATAATAATAATAATGAAAAAACACACATTACTAGGTTTGCATGAATATCAAGGTAAATGTTTGAAGAAGATTCTTGGGTAAGATACTGGGTTTTGGGAACTGTTAACTGAAGTTCTGAAGACTTTAATGATTGGAATATGTAAAGCTTGGTGGAGAAGAAAAGTGCCCAGAAAAATGCATTCATTAAAAAAAACACAGAGAGAATATATCTCCACCTGTTTTGGTATGCTATTCTTTAAACTATTCAGCCAGTAGCCACAGCCACATCTTCATGTGGCCTAGGAAATATGCTTACACAAAAGCTTCCAAAAGACCAAAGCCTTTTTCCACCACACCAAGAAGACATGCAAAAAATTATGCTGAAATAGAAGATTAACTCCTCGTACTTGCACAGACCTATTTACTGGTTCAGTTCATATTTGTTCATCTTAGCTTTTAACAAGAAACAGAACACAGGTCACTGGATATTTTTTCAACTAGGATCCAAATAATATGACTTCATCTATTTTTTCCCACACTATGACCCTATTGCACAAAAGGTTTCATAGGAGAAAATACTCCAGATTATTTAGAATACAGTTGGTAACCAACCACCAAATTAAGGAGAAAAGCTGATGATAAGAACAATCTGACTTCATCCTGGCAGCAATGTTAGTTGATCAAAGCAAGTTAGAGATGAAGAACTAAAGTGAGACTTGCCAATAACTTCAACTCCACCTTCATCAGCGGCAAGTGAGTCAACTTCCAGCAAATACATTACCATATTGGCAGGACCAAAATAACCTTCATATGACTGATAGACTGCCTCTGAAAGGACAGCTGATTTTCATCCCTTGAGTACTCTAGAGGGCTGTGTTCCCCTAGTACCTTAAAGAACATAAGTTATAAACAAATACCCGGTCAGATCACAACATTCCATATGCTAGTCTGCTTTTTTTCAGTACATTCAGGCTATTCAGTAAATAACCATTTGGAATGTAATAGTTTAGGGGTAGGAAGGGAAAAAAAGGCATCAATAACAACAATCACCAGGGCCATTAATCTCCTCAAAGCTACCTGCCAGATCTTGGCAGTAGAAGCAACAGACTTGTTTTTTTGGAAAGGACACAAATACAGTACTGTGACTGATTACTTCTCCAGATATATTGGTTTGGCTCTACTTATATAGACTTCACTGGCACACATTGTCCAGAAAGTAAAGTAAATACTTGAGAAACATGAAGTCCTCATGTAGATAATGAGCATTTAAAACAATCAATGTATTTACATAGAGCTTTTACATTCAACATTGTTGTCATATTTTATTTTGCCCCCAGAGCAATGGAAAAAAGATAGAAATGAGAAATGCATGAAATAGCACGGATTAAAAGAAAAACAAAACCCACAAATCTGAAAAATTAGTGAGTTGATACAAAACACTCTATCCAGTCAACAACCATTGCACCTGGATCTGGTCCTGCAGAATTTCTGATGGTAAGAAGATTAAAGATGATTCTATCCATGGCACCCAGACAACCTTAAACTAAATGCTCCAGCTCAAAGGAATGTTGAACATGAGAAGGTGAAATAAAAATCCATCAACAACAAATGTCAATGCTTGGCACAGAGTAAAACCACTGCCTGACCTGAGATCAGGGACTAGAGCTCTCAGACATGTGGAGGTATTCAGAATTTAGCAATATTCCTAGCTTACTTTCTGTGAGGATTCAGAAGGATTTCTTTGGTGGAGCTAGACTCATCTGCAGTATTTTTCAGTTCAAAAAGGAGAGAATCAAGGACCTGTTTGTATTCCCTAATGAAATGTAAACTACTTAGGAGACTTCCCACAAGACCACGTCAGAAGCCAGAACTATCCTCCTAAAGAACTGATCTAAAAACCTCTCTCTATGTGTACGCTCCATACGCATGTCCGCGTGTGTTCATGGTTTAAAATGTTGATTTGCCATTTGAAGTCTTAATGTGATTGCCAGACAGAACCAGGATATGTTGTAAGGTTAGGATAATAAACAGGATATTTTAAGGAAAGAGTTATACTACCAGCATCACAAGCCATGTACTTCAGAAGGACTCAGTAAAGCAATGCAACATTGATTATATCCTGAAGAAGTAAAATCTTTGTCTCTGACTGCAGTAGAGATAAGAACTCCCCCATAATTTTGTTCTGTTTGTTGGATTTTAGTTCACTTGAAAAGAAAACATGTAGTTACTTGGGATCTACATAATACATGTTTTCATAATTAATTTGCTACTCAGTATTTCCAGAGATTTGCCGAGGTTTTGTGCTTTGACAGGTGTCACCTTCAGTGCAAAGGAGTGCACCTTCATTGAAAGTCCAAATCTTGCCAAAAATCATAGTTTCATAGGCCCAGAAAAAACCGAGGCTGAGTGTGATCACCCCAGACTCCCTTTCAAGGTCTCCCAAAGGAAGAGGGAGCTGGCATGGGGGTGAAAGGGAAAGCCTCCAGAGCACCTTTCCAACTGTGGGTGGGCTGATGGGTGCCCTGGACTTGCTACTTTCCTCTGGCACAGGCAAGTGTGGGGCATATAAGGCTCTCTTCACTCCTGACTTCTCTGCCTGAATAGGCATGGGAAGGGCCCAAACCAGGCTCTTTCAGGATGAGGGAGCGCACTCACATGCTCGCTCTGTCCAGAGGCACAGCAAAATCCAAAGGAGGTTGCAGGAGGAGTAAGAAACTCCTTACCAGTCTCAGAGGTTTGCATATCCTTGCACTGAGACACTATTATGTCTTGTTACTTCAGTTATTCCATAACATTATTTAACTGATTTTCGTCATTGAAACACCGTAAATATGCATTACAGGAGTAACCGAAATTCAAGAATTTAGCAGGTCCACATGCAGGATTGAAGTACAGATTGTTTCCCACCACAGTTAGGGGCACACAGCTATTTCTGTGTCAGCCAAATCAACACTCAGACATCCAAAATAGAAGTCTGAGAGTTTATCTCTATCAGTCAGCAATCCAAGAGAGGGTGTCGTGGTTTCAGCCGAAATCACCGCAACCAGACCGACAGATGGCCCTTCCCCCCC
>JAOXJM010000001.1:105854783-105879778 GCA_026413425.1 Tringa solitaria | reverse complement strand
ATGAAAGTATTTTGACACTGGGTATAGCAGGAGAGAGAAGAGAGCAAATAGAGAGGAATAACATATTTTTTAAGGAAAAATTACTTTTTTATATTTTATATTACCTATCACATGGTATTTGCTATGCATATGAGAATGATGGATTGTATGAGAGTGTAAAATAATTTTTGCTGCATTAGGTGCTGTAAGGTATTACTGATAAATATTTGATTACATACATACATGATTTCAAACTGAGAAACAGCTGGGTCAGTGATGCAGCCTTGGGTATCAAAGAGATCTTTTATTTTTATTAATAGCTCTAGCATTTTCTTGCAATATATGAAGTTTGTCACTGAGGCAGAAATGGAAGCAGCTAAAATTTTTATTCATCAGAGCATGCAGATACGTATATAACTTTAATCTTGCGAGTAATGCTCACCAGAGCTCTGTAAGTAAGGACTTTACTAAGTGATGACTTAGTAAAATGCACCAATTTTCAAACCTTGGCTTTAGAGAGCTTTTACACCCCAAAGAAGGGTTACTTCTCTAGTCCTCTAGCTAAAATTCACTCTGGCCTTTTACAGTCCTTGCTCACAATAAAATAAATGCAAAGAAGTTATCTTTCTATAATTGTGTACACATCGGTTTATAGAGAACATGAAACAAATGCTGTTTCCTTATATTGCAACTGGATGGAAATATGGGAAAAAAACCCAAGGGTGGCTGTTGTAGCTTGTCAGCATTGCAACAAATGCTAAACCGCCAGCCTTTTGTTCTCAAATGTTAGTAACAAAAAACCAACAACATCTTCTGAAAAAGATTACAATTTAAAATGGTAATGATACATTTGTCTCAAGAGAATTTGTTTTCTGTCTACAAATCAATCAAGATATGGTGGAATGATTTAGAGAGAAATCACAGCTGAATGCATAAAATTCTGGGAACAAAGAATGGTACCTGCATACAGGAGACAGCTGGCAATACCCATCAATGGACAGAGAAATACATTTTTACTTATTCTTGAAAATAAAAAAACCCTCATCAATTCTGGTAGTTTCTGCTATATGTATGACACAATTTTTGTTTACAGCACACTGTCAAGAAAGATACTGTGCTCTCCATATTTTTGCTAACACATACCATGGATGTATATTAGATCCAGACTCTCATGATTGGAATAAAATTACTGAAATGTGAATCAGGTTGATAACTTTAATGCAAAATATTATCTTCTCTCTTTTTTTTTTCCCCCTGAATTTCTCACAATGCTTTTTACACACTAATCCTTGAAAATCATTTAAGCAATAAGAGTAGGAGAAGGCATCACACTGGAAGGGAATAATTTCATGCCTCAGATGTGTTGTGAAGCATGAGGATGAAGAATGAGTGACTTCAGTCACCTGAGAAGTGCAATGATTCCCAGAAATGCACTGCCTAAAGTATCTTATTGCTATTACTGCATGGAAATTATTTTAGAAAAGGTCACACCCATAGAGCTAGTAAGAATGATTAGATATGAGTGATTAAGGTGGCAGCCATACAGCCTATAATTCACTGTTTAATAAATAAGGGAGTTCTCACATCACACTTTTAAAAATAAAGTGCACATTTTAAAGATTAAAAAGACCAGTTTGCTGATGTTGAGGATTATATTTTTCATCTCACTTGTGAGGAAAAATGCCATTAACAGATCAGTGATCATATCTTGCTCAAATGAAGTACCATCCTGGTCAAGCGTGACTGTCAAAGCTCTGCTACAGCACCTGAGATAACTCACTGTTCGAGTTGCTGTATCTACCCCAGAAGACTTCCACGGTGACATTTGTCCAAACCCAAAACAAGAGTTCAGGACATGCAAAGATGATTGTGTTGACTAAAAGGGCAACCACAAAGCTGACTATCACTCAACCTCTGGGGTGCTGACGCTGGCCTGAACTCAGTATGCAAGATATTGCTGCTGGCAAGCACCCACTTCCTCTGAGTGATGCCTCTGCCCAGGTCCATCCCCAGGAGTAGTCACAGTCTTTCTGGGCTTGAGAGTGCCAAAGAAGTAAAGCCATGTGCCCCACCAGCATACAGGCAAGAGACAGTAGTGCTCTCTGGGTCAAGGATCAGTTTTGGTCTGAAGTGGACAGTTCAAATTTCATTATTAGCTTTATTGGAGCTTTTATCACGCTTTTGTTTCTTTTACAATGAAAAATATCTTCTATTCTACAAAGCTGAAACAAATTTATATCTTATTTATGCAGTTTTTGTATTTAATAAAAAAGACTTTTCAGAAAACCAGCAAAAATGAAACTTTAAAAATACCATCCTTCATTACATGGATAACAGGCTGCAGTTTGGTTTGCTGATGCATCCTCTCATGGATTCTATTAAGGCTTATTATCAACTACTGAATAGAAACAACACTTTGATTTTGGAAAAAAGATTAATTTTTCTTTCAAAAAAAATTGAACCATCGCTGGTTTTTTAAAGTTTCACCTTTAAAGATCACACTCTTACTCTCCTTTTTGACATATGTTGTAATTAAATATTTTCTTCCTTATTCACATCAATTTATGAATTACATCATGCTTGACCATTAGTTTCAGGAGTGTTTTCTTTAATTATATGATGTTATTTTTTTCAATTTGCCTGATAATGTAAAAAAAAAAGGAAAAGCTAGTTTAAAATTTAAAAAGCAGAGGGGAAAAAAGTAGTTTCTGATTTTAAACCGGAATATTTTGTACTACTTCTAGTCTGTTATGGATCTGAGGAACTGATCCAAGTACCTGAATCACTTTTGACTTTGCTGTCACAATGAAATATTTAAATTAAGGGACTTACTTTTGCTCCCCTTGAAGTAGTATTGAAAGCACCTCATCAGGATAAAAAGTGATAAGAAATCAAAAGGATGAGGCATACTTGAGGAAGTATTCTCATAGCCCATTCAAGATACATAATTCAGACATGATTCCATGTAACTAAGTTTAGCAGCCAACATCCGCCACAAAGGCAATATGTAGAGGCAGGTTCTGTCAGAGAGTAGTAAAGAACATTTAATTAGGATGTATAAATTTAGAAGGTGCAAAGGCTCCCACCATTTCCAGCCCCATTGGACTGAAATCATCAGTAAACCCAAACATTCGCAGGAATGCCACAAAATAGAATTTGGTGTGGGGGGTTCTGTCGGGGGTTTTTTTGTTTGTTTCCATTTATTTTTTTCTTTTGTAGCTATGATTTAAAGTGGGGGAAAAAAAGTTTTAAACAGCAAAGAAAGCTTCACATTGCAAGAATCGCTGTAATTTACTCCTTCTAGCTTGAACTTCTTCTGTTGTTCAATTTTTAGCAATTGTTCTGGGAATAAACAGAAGTAAGTAAGTTGGCCTCAGCAGCTGAGAGTAGGTGAGATCCTGCAAGTCTTTGTCTTTTACATTAAAGAGCATCAGCTATGAAAGGACTTCAGGGACTCAGAAGGACCTGACAGCTTTGCACCCTCTGGAAGAGACTAATTTGCTGCTAGTTGTGGTAAACACTATATACTGTGATGGGTAGTGGTCTTAATTACCTACAATAAGGGTTCTTGGTTTAAGAATTCAAGCTACGCAAGCTGAAAATCATGAAACGGTAACAATGCAATCTTCCTGGGTTTTTCTCCCCCCTTTTTTTTCCTCCCTCTCCCCTGCCTTGTGAGCTGGTTTGCATGCCCTCATTTACAAATGTTGTTGGGACAAGGTCAGGTTGCTCTAGGCCAAACATTCAGATTTCTTATCTATATTTTATAAAACTTAATCCCACTGGCAATATTTGCTTGATTTCTTTAATGGTTCCAATGAAAACAGTGTTTCATTTGGCTTTAAACTCCAATCACAGATGAAACATTACAGGACTATGCCAAGATATGAGGGCCAGACACTGAAACCAATTCTAAACAAAAACTGAAACTACTTAGTCTGTTTATTGGTTATAAAAACTGGGAAAAAAAAAAAAAAAACAAGAAAAAAAGAATTGCTTACACAAAGAAATAATTTTTCAGTGATTATATTTATAATGGAAAATGTTCCCTTGCTGGTAAGTTTACTTCTTTTTTCAAAGAAGTAATATACCACTGATATGTTGTAACATGCTGTAATGTGGTACCAACCAGCTTCCCAGCTCAAAGCTGTGGAGTCCCAGGCATGGCAATGTTCATTAACACCCAGCAGTTGGATAATTTATCACCCAACTGGCACACGGAATTTCATATCTCTCTTCTGTAATTCAAGGGGGACCTTTCCCTCTGGCCCACTGCTACTCTGAGTTTAACCCTTCAGCAAAACTTTTACGCCATCCTTGCAAGGAGGTCTAATCCACACTAAATATGCTAATCAAGAAGTACCTCGAGGGCCTTTTTTGATCATTTTGGTCATATATATATGCTAAATCTGCAGCTTTCGGTGTTATCGTCGATGAGAAATCAGTGTCTCTGGTCTATGAAATGCCATTTACTTTGTCCTGTACAATATGTAGGTTTTAAACATGCTATTTTTTATCAACACACACAGGCAGGGAGATTAGCTCAGAAGGACACGTTCCATACAGGCAAGACGGATGCCCTGTCTGAACACTTTGACCTTCCAATCAAGAGACATCGCCACAAATAATTTGGTGGGGAGGGGGAAGGGAAGCTGAGGAAAAGTGTCCACCCTGCCAGCACCTCCATCCACACATCCATAGCATGTAGAGAGAATACCCTGAACGTGGGAGCCCTGTGATGGATAACGGTGGAAGCCCATCAATTTTTGCAGCTAGCCGCCCTTTTTCTTTTTTATTGTGAGAATCCCCAGAAAGAAGAGTGTCAATAGGAAACGCAGATGGGGCGAGTCCCAGCAGCACTATGGTGTGCGCTGCCAGACAGCCAGCGAGGAGCTGTAGCCCCAGAGAAACAGATACGTGACGCCTACACCAACAGTCTTGTGCTCCTCTGGAAAACCCTCTGGGAGATGCTGGCTTTGGGAGAGTAACCTCCCTTGCTCTTTTCAGGGTAGGAAAAGCCTGCCTTATCCCATGGACAAAGTCGGAAAATACCTGCTAGCAAAATCTTGTGGAATCTCCCTTCGATCGATACCTTTCATTGCAGGTTTTTCCATAGACAGAAGAAGGGTTCATGCCCTGGCTTGAAATGGCTAAAACTGTAAGACCGTGTTAAGTTGCACACAAACATCAGAAAAGAGCAGGTTTGAGAACCGTGCTGAAGAAAATGGTGGCTCTTCCCCCCTCTCAGGCCTCATTATGTGAGCTCCAGGGTCTGTCCGGTGAGGGGCTGGGCTGCCTGCCCCGGCCCCGGGGCTGGGCTGCTGGGGGCTGAGGGGCTGCGGTGGCAGGTGCCGGGCACCCCCCGGGCTGGACCCCTCCTTCTCCCAGAGGATAAAATGGAAAATCAGGGAGTTACATGTGGAAACGACATGGCGGCTCCCCGCAGCTTCCCTCCCTCGCCGTAGGTTCCAGCCGAAGATGGGGGCCCCGTGTGCTAAAACAGAACTCTCGTAAATATTTCATATTCCTGAGCCAAGCAAAAAAATGCCTGCCACCTCCCTTTGCATTTCTATTATTTAAAGGGTCACTAATCAAGCAGTGAACCTACCTTTCCGACAAATCTACATACCACACAATCAATATTCATCTGGTGCTAGCGATACTCTTCCCCCCCTTGCCCGCCCCGCGTGTGGGAGCAAGCCGGGCTGCCTCCCTCCTCGCTGGGGATTAGCACAGCCCAGGCAACGAGCCCTGAGGACTCGAGGACTCGTGAGGGTGTGCTGTGTCCAGCACCCCCCAGGAAAGTCTTTGCAATCGCCGCCACCATCCGCCGCCACGGGTACAGTAGTGGCGAGACTGTGAAGGGTTAAAGTTTTGTCTGTGACACTGAAATTGAGGCCAGCTGTAGGTCATATTCACGTCCCAGTCACAGGAAAATGAACCTGTGAGACAGAACCTAATTATCTGCTAAACCAAAAGCCAGTCTCAGTTCAATAACTTACGACAGAGCTGGCAGCCAGATATAGAGTTGCCATGGCAACGCCGAAAAAAAAATTCACTGCAGTAGAGAACAAGAAGGAAAAGAAGGAGACTGTAACCCTAAATATGCTGTAGCCATTTGATCTTGGACAAGTGGATATGTCTAAAGAGCCATATTGTTACAACTATCTATCCACTTTAATATCCTCTATAATTACTGAAATGAAAAATGCAATTACAGTGTGCTCTGAGCTAAAAACCAGGAGTAACTGGCTAACTGGGAATTAATTTTAGAGGGAACAATATCGGCTTCTTTCCCCTCTCAACACACATTGACTGAGAAGTATGTGTGGGCTGGAGAGCAGAGGCGCCTGCTTCCCGCTAGTCCAAAATCACTACATGCCAATCAAACCCTTGGTTTTCCCTGTCACCTTCCCCTCCTCCTTCTTCCATCTACAAGCCATTACACACGAGGGAAAAGTTCAGTAGAGCAAAGCACCAAAGATCTCACTTCAGAGGCCATAATGTCTGAACTATGTAAAGACATGAGTTTAAAGCTCTCGGCAAAACATCCTGAGCACGGTCATGAGGCCCATGCTTCTGGGAGTCATGGGACAAGGGATCCCATCCTCCCAGAATATATGTTTGGAACTAAGCACACTGCTTTCAAGCACCACCACTGCTGGACGTGGGGCTTTTCCCAGCTGAAGCCCCCAGCAGCAAAACAAAGGACACCATCCTCGGATGGTTCTCCAAGCTGGGCAGGCACTGGCACACACACCAGCAGCTTCGCCGTGGACCACCAGCACCCTGCTCTGCCAGGCTCTGTGGCACAGCTGTGAAAAAGGTCATGAAAAATCAGACACAAGCACGTACCAAGCAAAAAATAAATTGAGTGTTTTGAAATACATATTTAAAAAGTCATATATGCACATATATATGTGTGTGCACCTACTACTTACTGCTGTGAGGACCACAAAATCAGTCTCTGATAATTTTGGGCAGAGATGTGGATTTGATGTTAAAAAGATCAGAGTGATTTCATGAAAGAACATATATCTATTTATGTGTTTGCACGTTAAAGACAAAGATTTTAATGAAACATCACAGTTAGAAAAATACAATTAAACCAAATAAACCACTTATTTTGGTCAGCACTTCTGTAGAGGTGTTTCCAGCTTGCTGCCAGAGCTATCGAGAGCAGCTTGCTGAGCAGTGAGACTTCACCCCCAGATGCTAGGGAGTGCATCGTTTCAGACTCTCACATAGACATGCTATTCAGAGTCAAAATGTTCTTGCCATTACTAATTTTAAGAGCAGCTTCTAAAGAAATCATAGTATACCAGGGAGTTAGGATAGCAAAATCATTTCTAACCTGATAGTGTGATTCGGAAATATTATTGTCCTCATATTGTTACCCTGCACAGGCTTTTTTTCTTCTGAGTAAGTCCAGATTTGGCAGTTCTTTTTTCAGAAAAAGCTCTCATTCTAGTAATAATGCTGCCTGAATAAGAAATACTCATTTAAATATGGTGCCTTCTGAAGCGCGTTGTGTATAAATCGATAATGCACAGTGCTGTATAAGTAATAACATTCAGCAATGTTACTAGTATTTTAGATTTTTAAAGAAAAATGTTTAAAAATCCCCAACAAACCAACACAAAACCCACAAAACTCCACAGGCAACATATTATCTAGATCTCCATATCTCCATATTGTTTGAGACTAGCACCCTGATCTTGTAAATGCTTACCATTAGGACCACATCCAGTGAGTAGTGCGATTGAGGTGGTAGAGGTGTCTGGTATCTATAGAGAATTTGAGCATGACCTCTCTATACATGCACAGGTTTTGTTAGCAGTAACGTAGATCAAAGGCGGACCGCGGTATTATTTTCAATGAGCCAGCCTGACACTTGGAATAAGTGAGGTCTGCTAAAGTCAGTGGGCCTGAACCTGATTATGCTGGTCATGAATTTGGCCTCGTTTTCATCACAGAAAATATAAATGACCTTGTGCTTTTCTTTCATTGAGCTCTGTATTTCTGAAATGTGTGCAACTCGCTTTTCAGCCAGTCCAAGAATGTGCTGAGTCTCTTCAAATTGTGTAAAGGATTTTTAGGTGTATGTCTTCTGTAACTGCGGGAAATTGGCTTTAATGCACTGTTTTTCATCTTTAAAGGATCTAAATCAGTCAACTGATAACTCATTTTTGAGAGAAATTTTCTAACAATGCCTCTTAATCTTTACTACAAAGTACGTCCTCATGGGAAATTCAGAGGCACGCAAATAATGCAAAAGAAGATAAAAACTGTTGGGAAAAGGTGACATTCAGTTCAGCACAGGGAACAGAAATTCAGCTTCCATTTAGAAAAGTGAAACAAAAAATGGCCTGGTCTTCACATACGGGATAAGGAACAAAATCTTGACTTTGCTACTCTAATGCTTTTGTTTCCCATCTGAGCCTGCAGACACTGAGACAGTATTTCCCAAAACGGTGGATTGCCCTTTCCGGTTCAGTTACTGCTGGGGGGTCTGCTGGATCTGCTGGGGGAAGACAGGATCATACAGGGGCTGAAGCAAAGGAGAGTCCCAGTGTGGGTTTGCGGTACCACTGCCCAACGGAGCTGCAGCTCTTGGCTTTGCTTCTGATACCTTCACTATTAGGACTGGAGCTTTTTCGCGAAAAGGAGTAACGACCCTTACCTGTGAGGCACATTTATCACTGATAAATCCCTAGACGGTACACTTTAAGCTGCTCATTGCAGCTCTGAAAAGGGTAAACTAGAGTACTGACATAGTATATGTTTGCACAGCTGAAATCTAAACGCGTGCCTCAGTTGATCTTCTGACATTTGTAGAAAATGGTAGGAAAAGACCAATTAGTGAAAAACAAGATCACCATTTTGTCATGGCAGAAATCTTGGAGACAGCTATTGATTAAAGAGGCTGTCTTTTAACATCAACATTAAAAAAATAAAGAAGAAAGTAAAAGGAGCCGTGATCTGACCATTTTAGCAGTAACAGTGGCCAAATTCTAGCTTACATAATTCTGAGCTACATGCAAATATCTGATGTGCTTTTATTAAACTTTCCCTTGAAAATATAAACTCCGAAAATGCAATTGTTTGCAATAGTCACACTGGAATATTTTGTCCTTTCTGGACAAACGACATAGTTTGTGAAGTTCATGAGAATCCAATGGAATACAAGGTAACACAAGACTCAATTTCCTACTTGTAGGTGTCAGTTGCCCTTTGTGATGCCTTGGAGTATCTGAGACATCTATATGAGGCTGGCAGATATGTCAGACAGTCCCTATGGACTTACAGTCTTCTTTTGTGGCACCAGCAGGATGTCCTAGGGTAAATGGCATGAGACATCTATAGCTTCACTACATTTTCTAAACATTTCTAAGTAACCATATGAGCATCTTTTGGCTGGCCTCATCAAAAGTGTTGTAGTATGACCCATTAAACTGGCACTATACAGCAGAGTAGCTTTATTTGATCTAATCCTCCTAAAACCTGCACTTACTATGAGATGTTAAATTTTGATTATGAAATAAGAACTCAATGACTGTTTTAAAAACGGGGACTGTGGGTTACTTAAGATAGTGCCTTTAGTAAAATCATACAATTTACAAATCATGATGCTATAGTTACTTGAAAATGCTCATGTACAGTCTACATGAATTATCCAATAAAGCTACTATATTAAATGCTAAAATCTCTGTTTAAACTAAACAGTTAATATTTAAACTCATGTTCCATTAAAAATACGCCAGAATAGTTTTGCATCATGTTAAATGATATACAGTGAGGCCACTTGATTTGTTTCTATTTTTGTGGCAATATTTAGATCCCAAGCAAGCTAGCTAAATACTATATTTCTTTGCTTAAATCTAAACAGAACATTCCAGTCTGTTAGTATAGATGGTTTTAAATCCTTTTCTGGATCTAGGATTTTACATTGACTCAGTCTTCAATGTAAACTTTTCATCTTGTCCTTGAAATCTGTGACTCGGTCAGTATCATGTTCTGACAAGGGCTGCTATGGTGAGAGATGCCTTCCAGTGTGCATTACACTGTCGCCCATGTAATTTGGGGATATGTTAAGTACAAAAGGATCAAGCTCATAGTATGAACTTTTCAGGAGTGGAAATAGTTTAAATATTTTGTAATGATGGTGGCCACTCTTCAAAACATTTAAATTTGATGATAACATCTTCTCGACTGAAGCCAATGCCAAAATCTCCCCTTGATTTTAACAAGGCCAAAGCATTCCTTTATGGAAACTACAAGGCTACAAGATACCTCTGTCTTCCAATGCATGATTTGCACTGCTAAAAACAGTCATGAGAACATCACAGTGCCAAATGTCACAGTTCTGATCTAATCCACCTTAAAATCTCTCCATTGTACAGAAAAGTGTGCAGCTTGAAAAGTTTGCCAATAAGCTATACATATCAGAAAAATACATTGGCCCCAGGTAAAATCTGTCATATAATTACACATTACAAATTCTACCTGTTAAGAAAACACTTAGAGAAAAGAAATTAACTGAGCATAATGATACAGGTTGCATAGAGTTGTTGCACCTTGGAAGTCCATGAAAAGCACTTACACAGGGCTCCCACATTTTCTCAGTCCTCCTTGGTCACAAATAGATCTGCAGAACATGGAGATATTTGTAATCAAGAAAAGACACCATTGTAATGATACCAAAAGCCTTCATGCAATTAAGGCAGAAGTAATTAAACAAATGTGCAGAAGAAAGGAAGAAAATCCGCCTAGAGTGCTTAAGCAGGTTAGTACCCTCTGTAACTCACTGCATTACAGCCTGCAGGAGACAGGGAAACACAACAGAGAAGTATTGCTGGATTTTCCTGATCTTATCCTTTTCCCTGGGCATGTGCTAGTGGCTACTGTCAGACAGAAAAGATTCTGGGCTAGATGCTAGCAATTTGCTGGACTGTTAGCATTTCTTTCCACACCAGCGCTCTGTCTTTTGCTGCTTCTTAAGACGTGCTGCGATAAAGCCAACGGCCAGTGTCTAGACAGCACATAGCTATAGCCTTTGAAAGTCATTTGATGCACTAGGGCTGTGTTATACATGCACGGTTTTAATGAGGATCTTACGGGTTTTTCAGGAGTATTGTGCAGCAGGCAAGAGAGACAGAAAGAAGGAAAAATCCTTACCTTTGATTTCACACTTGTTGCTATAGACAGCGCTACACATTTCACGTTATCCTGTTAAAGAGGGGTAAACATGGAATGACCATTAGACATTTTAAATCCTCTGTACGCTAAGGACATTTTTCCTTTTTCATCTTCACACAGGAATGTATCTGTTGGCAAATTTAGGCCCAGCTTACTCTTTTAGCTTAGATTCTCATATACACATTACACGACCCCACCAAACACACACACACACACGTGGTCCTCCCTTTTTTTTAACCAAATTGTCCTCCAGTTTGTTTTGTTTTGCCAAGTAAGAGAACTGAAATTTTGCAGAGTGTGGTAGCTGGTCATGTAACAATTGGAAAGAATATTTCAGGGTTGGTTTCAACCTCAAAAGGTTGAAAAGCCTTCAGCTGGGGCAGCGGCTACATGCACTTCCTCATCTGCAACACAAGGGAGCTGCTCCCACAGACAGCTTTACCCCAGAAGAGCTGTTGTGCTACATATCAGACAGTTGGAGCAATGCAAGTTTTGGGTTGCATTTACTTACGCTTTTTAGGGCAACAGTGGGTGCTACAATTGCTAAGCTCACTCTTCTTCCTCCTTGAACGGGGAATATCTTGCCTTTACAGTATGTTCTTACAGATCAGGCAGAAGGAAAAAAAACAACACACAAACCACTTTAATTCCATTACCATTGGGTTTCTTTTTCGGTATTCAAAAAATAAAAATGCATTGGAGATCTTTAGAAACTCTGGACCATTTGGGGCTCAGAGAGGCAGTTACAAGATGAAAATTTACTGTGCAATGGCAAATCCTGTTGTACCAGCACTGCCATCCGTTTGGAGTACCCCACAGGCATTCATGTCCAGCGTAGCAGGGCTGTGAGATCATAGGCTCTGAGCGGTGCCTTTCCTTCCTTCCTCTGCAGGGTAGCTACTGCCTGTGGAGGTGGTAAAAAGGTAAGGTAGTTAAAGTTGCATCGTCAGCCAAAGAAGCCTTGCCCATCACCTTCAACAGGCTGTCAGAAAAGGGAGTTTCTTTCCCACGCCTGTGTGGAACCAGGTCCCGGGATGCACTGCTTACACAGGCATATTTCTGCAATTTTAAACTGTACGTCGGAAATGAAGATCATTGCGTAACCCAACTAATCCTTTATCAAGATCATGGAAATTCTGAATAAGACATAAAAAAGAACAAGACCCGGTTTGGAGCAGTATCCCAAGATTTGTGAAACGAAATTGATTTCCATTCAAATCAGGTCTTTTACTCTTCTTGAAAATGTCAAGGTGTCAGCCTTGGCCATTACCAGACTGTGATTTATAGTTAAGACAAAGCGAAAATACTCAGGTGACTGTCTGGAACTGTACTGCTGTGTCTGGAAAGGCTACAGATGACAGCCATCTCCTTTCTTAACCAACTTGCATTGCTTATCTAAAATCAGTCTTCCCGCACCCCTCCTGCCCAAATCCTTGATAGAAAAATGATAAACATTTAGGCTTGAAGATTTACTGAGATCAGTCAAATAAGCCCTGTGAACGGAGTAGGTTACAGAACTTCGGAGAAACACATTAAAAATAATCCTTTAGCTAGCTATATCCTAGCTGTTTGGATGAATACCTGTAAAATGTGAGACTGATTGCCTGGTTTCAACACATGGGTATGTTTTAATCCATCTGTAGGATCTATTTCTGTAACTCGAGTATACTCAAAAGCACAGAAAATGCTGAAACCAAGTAAGTTTTCAAATAGTAAGAATAATACAGCTGCTGTCATTTCCTGAAATTAAACACAATTTATTCAATAAATAGATTAATGGAGGTTAAAAATTACCTGGCTAATATTTAATCAAATACTGATGAGCTAATTCTCTTATTTCTCCCATTGACATTAAGTTTTGCTTGAATAAAGGCAACAGAAGTACTTAACGGTTTCGGTGCTAAACTCCAACTAATTTTAGCTGGAATTAGGCATCTTCAAGTAGCTCAGACAAGCCTTTTTCAAATATATTTATCTCTTTATTCCTTCAGCTGTATTTGTGGTCTCAATATAGTGGAGTGAAGGGGAAAATAAACAAGACACCTAAGTCAAACAAAAGAAAATAGGAATTATTAGCACAATTAATAATACCATTCCTGACATTAGATCACTCATTCTAGTAGTAGTATTTGCAGAGGATATTGACAAAATGGGAAGGGTTCAAACAAGAGGAAGCAACATGATCTATCTTCCCAAAAACCTAACTTACAGTGAAAGAGTGAAGACAATCTCATTAGTTTTTCAATGAAAATGCTAAGACATGAAAGAAAATGACCCTTTAAATTGTCAGGAAAAGTTTCAGTAGCTGGAAGCTGATACTAAACAAATTCCAATTAGAAATAGACCCTATGTTTTTAATAGTGATGTAATAGACTACTGGGACACTGTTTCTGGGTTTATTATGGATTCTCCCACATCCCAAATCCTAAATACACATGCTAACCAAACAGAAATTGTCGGTGTTGATGTGGGAGTCGCTTGGTGAATGCTTTGGCATGTTTTATGGAGGAAGTCAGACTAGATGATCGAGTTTGCCTTGGCAGCGGACATGCGATATTTCTGCTCTGTGTGGGAGACACGAGGGAGGCGAGCAAGAGAGGAGGTAAGAGGAGGGGAAAAGAGAGGAGGAAAGAAGGAGATGTCTGTCTGTTTTCCTTGCCTAGGGCATGTCAGGTGTAAGCCTTGTGTGGTACCCATGTCCTGATTCGGTGAACTGTAAATGGTACCTAGAAGCAGAGTAGATATAGGATGGCATTCAGTCCACAGGTTTTAACACAGGACAGGAGAGTCTGCAAGTCCTCTGAGAAGACTACTGCAGATATTAAGTTCTGCTGTCACTTCCTAATCTGAGCTGGATTCCAAATGAAGGATTTTTTTGACCACAGTGAAATCATACAGTATTGAGACACATCAGATTGCTTTATAGAAAAACACTGGCCCTGCGTACTCTCTTTGGACCTATTCTTTAACATGTTTTTTTTCTTACTAGCTATTGCAGAAGATCATCAGGACCACTAAAAATATTAATCTGAAAAAAAGTAAATGTGGATGCCAAAACAAAGATGAAGAGTCTCAATGAAGAATAGATGAACACTGGGATGTGAGATCCCAAAGCTTGTTCAGATGTGCCTCTCTCTTCCCAGACACAGCAGTAAGTTAGTGCAAACACAGGAAGAATAAATAGCAGAAGGAAGGCTGTAAAAGAAATATATAAAATGTCCCCTCACACCACCACAGTAAATCACGACCTCCTACTGACCACTGAATGCTTTGCTATTATTTTCATTATACTGCAGCCTCAGAACTCTAACCAAAGTCAAGGTCCCACTGTGCTGGTTACCGTGCTCCCAGTTAGCAAGTGGCAGTGCACACACAAAGGAGCCCACGTTTTGCCCGGACAACGCATAGCAAGTGTCAGGGAAGGAAATAAAGGTTGACTCACTTAAAGAGGGCTCTGCATTCATGCTTGGTGCCAGAAAGTGACCCTAGATCTTTAGTCATCAATGCTGGAAAGAAGAGCACGTAGGCGGCCGTTTGGAAATATTTGAAGGGTTTTAAGAAGTGTTAGTTATTGCATGTAGTAATTTTGATTTCCCACTAGCATTTAGGGAATGATTACCAAATTTCAGAAAGCCAAGCTGCAGCCTTTGGAATTTATTAACTCATAAAAGCCTACCAAAGCTCAATACTCTGATACTGGCAACGCCCACAAGAAATCTAACCCTCTGAGTCCATCAGGAGAGGTTTCCAACATTGCATTGGTAACCTGCTTCGCTTTTAAACATCCAGCCATTGCTTTAGAACTGGGTGCCCCAATGATTCAATACTCTGACCATACTCATCGATTTCAGAAAGAGGCATAAGTTTGAGAATTAATATCCAAAATAATATGCTGACACAATAAACTCCAGAAAAGCACAGTCTCTTAGGTTTATTTAAAATCTAGCAGTAAATCTAACTCCCTGGATACTCCAGTGTGTGTATATAAATACACGAGCAAGCGCTATAAGCACTGTGTATCCTCAGTCTTCCCAACAGAGAGATGAACCCTCCACTCGCAGCAAAAAGCTGCAAATACCACCACAAAATGGCTGCACCCGCCATTTCACACCCCAGGCTTGCTAAAAGCTGAGGCCTGTGCCGTGGGGGCCCCGCATGGATACAGAGGGCGAGGTGTTGTGCCCGGCCGCTGCTGTGCCCGGATTAGGCTGGTGCCGGCATCGCCGGCCTGCTGTCCAGGTCTGCAGAGCAGAACCGTCTGCCTGCACCATGCCCAAAGCAGAACTAGGCTCCTCGAGAGTATGGACCGGCCCTCAAAATGGCTGGAAATGTGAATCTGACTAAACTCTGGGAGCAAATATTTCATGCACATCACCAGCTGAAACTACCTCAGCTGAAGAGAGCAGTAGAAAGTTACTCCATAGTCCGTCCCCTGCCCCCTTCCTCCAAATCACAGTTATTAAATCTGTTGTTCCACAAATGATCCTCTGTTCTGACTGTGTGGTGATTGGGGCTATCATGCCACACTTTGGAAAAAGAAGGAGAAGAAAATGAGCAACAAGAAGAAGAAAGCGAATAAAATAAACTTTTCCAGAAGTTTATCTGGAAAACTGCAACTACAGGGCTGAGGGTGGGGGTGCAGATTCTGCAAAACGTTACAGGTAGGGCCAATTTATCTGTCTGTCATGTTCAGGATGAAGAACCAGCAGAGAGACAAATGCAAAAAGTGGGAGCAAGGGTAATTCATACTCTTAGGAGAAGAAAGCTGGCATCTTGTAGGGCCTTACAGTGGGCCTGTGGAAGGGGCTGAAGCACAGAAATGATTACCATGGTGGAAGAGAAGGCGAGAGGTGACAGCTAATCACAAATAATATTGCAATTCTATTTCACAGAATAATCTTTAGCAGAAGAAACCCCAACTAACTCGTCCAATTCTCTGGCATACTTATACCAACATGTACACACAAATTTTACAAGTAGAGAAAACTAGAAAGCGTGAGAGGATCCCACAATCAAACTTATTTCTAGACACAAAGTTGTTTCTTCCACATCAAAGGCAGTTTGCAGAGGAGAGAGAGTGCAGAGGAACAGACAGTGAACCATGAAGCCTTTTCCACTGCTAACTGTCTCACTTGTATGAAAATCAGTGTATAAATAGGATAAACTGAGTCTACTTTTTTATGCATTGAAGGTACTCTCTTCATCTGATTTACCTTCATCTGATGGAGATGCTTTGAGTAAAGGGATGTATTATGAAGAAATGCATTCTCATAGGAAAGACTTGAGTTTGAAATTAAATCCTGTGCTGAACTTTTCAAGAAGTATCTACCTTCACAGAAGTCTTTTCATGGCCCTGCTTATTTCTACTTCAAACTTCTCACTTATTGTACTTTAAGCTCCATCAGTGAATGTAAATGGGGTTTCACTATACGTTTAGTGCATTCAAGCATTCTTTGTTACAGTTCCCACCCTGCCGCATTATGTGAGCTCTGCCACGGAAGTCCAGCAGTCGGTTTGTTTTCTGCTATTAATAAAAGAACCTACTTTTCCCCACTTCTTTGAAGAAGTTGAAAGGACTACATGTTAGAGGGGGAGGTGGTGGGGAACAGACTGTGGTGTAATCCCCAAACGCAAATGCTGTCTAGATTAGAAACCTCCCTGAAGAAAATTTACAAATGCTAAGACTGTGCTTTTTGTGTGATGAACACTAGAGCAATAACTTAGCCACATACTGGGTTCTGCCTAATGCTTAAGGAGCCTACTAGGTGAAAGGAATTAAATTAAAAAAAAATCTTCCAGTTGGCTCTGTGCCGATGCCATCCAACCCTTTCAGTATCCAGTGACTTACTAGTGCAACTATTTTCATATGTATTTCATCACTGAGGTATCTTAATATAATACCTAGGAATCTGTTGAAATAAAAAAAGCCCCACAAATGGGGTTTACACTTTGCCAGTGTTTTTACACAGTCCAGGAAAAGCTTAATTAAAGGGGTGGGACGTGTCTCTGCTGAATAGCTGTTTTTTCTTCATACCTTCCCATGCATGACACGCACACATCCAAGAAAAGAAGTTGGGGGTGGTGGAAGAAAACCACCCAAAACCAAAACCAAAATTACCAGCCCTAAGCTACTCAGCACAACCTTGTTGATTTGCTTGCCCATTTAAATAAATGAATATACTGCTTGTAGAGAATCACAGCCCCATTGTAACAGCTAATAAGTAGAAGAGGTCTGCCTTTCTCCCTATAGGATACTCATATTGTTCAAACTATCATTACCGTACCTAGTTTATAGTACAATTACGACTAATCCTTAACTCCTAAATAAGCAGGAACAGGAGTAAAGATTGCAATCCTGAAAGCCTACCAGATAAACTTTAGTCTATAATGGACTGGATGATTTTGTGATTAATTTTAAATCCTACTTAATAGGATAAAGATGTTTATGAAGATAAAATAGTTTTGTCAGTGTTGATCTTAATAATCTTTTGTTCACTTAGTCTCTAAGATTTCCACAGTCCATCCACTTGTTGCTACTCAGGCACTGCAAGTAAAACATAACTTTGAACACAAATTAATATCACTAGTTTCTCATCAGAATACAACTCACCAGGTAAGAATAACTCTAGTGTTGCCAAGGAATGGAACAACGCAGCATCCAACAAATTCTGAAGATGCCTATTGTAATCATTAAAAATTGAAAAAATTTAACAAGGTCATGAATGTCTCAGACACATTTTTTGGACAAAAACTCTCTAAATGAACATAAAGAAATAAATCTACTTTTAATTCAGTGATACAGTTTCAGAAGGCATTTTTAGGATTCCAGATTTTTTTTTCCAATGACATGCACGTGTCTGATTACCTAGCTAGCTATAAGACCTCAGGCAGTAGTCCAGCAGTCAGTCTTTCTTTCTCTATTTTTTTCTTTTTTTTTTTTTTTTGTAAGCTACAGCCAGTTCCTAAGAGGAGATGACTGCTTTTCAGTGTGAAATTAAGTACCCAGTCAGGAACTGAGCATAATCATCATATGGGCAAATCAAAATGATGGCTACATTTACTGCCTACAGAAATTTTTGCTGCACTGCATATTAACACACTGAAAATGTTGTGTTAGCTAATCGTGAATGTGCCGATTTTCATTACCCATGGAAATGCATAACATCTTCTGTTAAACTTCATTGACGTTTTTCATCAAATGAATAGAGCAATGCCCTGAAATGTGATAATTGTAGATTCTTGTTATACAACTTTGAGTGAAATATTCTTTCCTCTACTTCCAAGGGTAATTAACTTGGATTGGAATTCCCCTGACTCATGTAACAGTCTTCAGCGCTGTATTAATGGATCCTAGTGTCTATATGGTTTGAAAAGAAATCCTGTCCCATATATGTAATATCATATTAAGATGCTAAAACTTTCAGGGTAATGAAAGAATTGATCAAATCACCCCAGCTTGAGCTATAAGCATTTTTTGGGCGTTAAGTTTAAAATGAAATGGCACCTTGTTGAAACTCAAAATGCTTCAAAAATGAAGCTCTGGAAAATTGTTGCATCTTCCATGAAGACTAAAAATTAAAGTAGACAATTATCATAATAATAACCCAATTGTACATGGCAGACAAAAGAGAAGCTAATACTTCCCTCTGCTTTTTTGACTGATGTTTTGTTGGGCTGTAGCTAAACAACACTTTAAGTTGACAGTAAATTAGCAAACAATATGAGGGAGGAAAAAAGAAAGAAAATCATGTAGGGGTTAAGATGTTTATGTAAAACAGTGATTTTCCTTTTTAAAATTAAAACGTACAAATAAGCTGGTGTCAGAGACTAGGTGATCCTTCATTTCCACTGCATTGAGCAGGCTCACATCAGCAGCAGACAGCCGTTAATATATGCGTCTGGCTCAGTCTGGTCTACCAACTAGGAATTCATCGAATTGTTAATATCATTCCTTTTTTGTATGCACCACACATCATTTTCACTCTGTCTCTCTCTCTCTTCCTCCCCCTTTGCAAGAGCTTGTGTTTTGGTTTTTTGTTTTTGTTGTAGCACAAGCTGATTACTCCAAAATCACATATTACATAGCATTTAAAAGCATTTTGGACTGAAACAGCATAAAGTCATATAGCAACGAGAATATATTGAAATTCTGTACATATATATAATCCCAGCATACCAAAGATGGTGCTTTCTATTTATTTGTGCTAATAGAGACAGCTTTCATATACTGTCAAAGTGTAAATAAGACTGCTTTCTGCATGGTGTCTGTAGGCATTGTCACGTAGTCCAGGACAGGGAAAGATCTTGTTGATCTTGGTGGGAATTCTGCTTGAGTGCAGATTGGGATTCTTCCACCCCTCCATCCGCCTCTGCCCCACAACAAGGAGTTCAATGTGTACCAGAGGTTGGTTTTGCAGTGTGGAAACTGGGGAAGAAGAGGGAGGAGGGAAAAAGGAAGGCAATGTACCAACTTTTTCATCTCCATGGCAAGTGGCAGCAGTGAGTACAACGGGCAAGAGAAGAGCCACTGGAGTCATCCCAATTCAAGCAGTAATGCAGAGGCAGTATTACATATTTATGGCTTTTGCTCTAGCACCAAATAAGCCAGGTAGGGGTTTCTAATGATTAATTTTCTTCTCACTCTCACTGCAGAGCAGAGCATACTTGAAATCTTCAGAATGACAGAGACAGACGCTTCACACTACAGGTTCACCTTCATTGTACGTACAGTACTAAATGCAAAATTAATTCAGAGTGCTGAATGTGAATGATACACATTCAAGCAAATTTTGCTGATTCAAAAATAAACGCAACGAAAATCTTTAATAAGTGCAGATGTGTGCATCATATATCTGACCAAATCTATAAGGATTTTTATTTTGATAAATATTATGCATAATTTAAATTGTATATTGACATGTATCTACCTACACACAATACAGTTTTATCTCATTATATTGCCTGCATGACCAGAATACCTGTTCACTTGATCGGTACCTTAATAGACTGTATTCAGTACTGAAAACTATTCTACATAATACGTGTCAGTTGCTACCGAAGTGCTTCATGAGCGTAACACCTAGCTGGGTACGATCATCTTTTCTATACACATTCAGATCTACTTTTCTAATATTACTGAAATGGAAGTCAATGTTGAATAACACATCTGTGTTAAAAAATTGCCCCTGTGTCTGAATGTTTGCAAGTAGCTCTTCAGAGTGTTCATAGCATGTGGGATTGACAGTTTACAAAGAAAAGAATTGCATATTTACAGGAACTGTATCATCATTGAAATTGCTAAGGCAATATTTTTATGACTATTTAAAGACTAATTATATCTTGAGCAACTTGAAAACTATGTACAGTGCATAGCTTCTGTCTCTTAAGAAAACAAGACAACAAGAAGTATTATACTAACAGATAAGAACAATTTATTTTAACAATAGTGTTGATGTTTACAATAAAACACAATTCCTCCCACGCAAGTGGAAAAAATATACTGCGCCAAACTACCGCTTCTGAAATGAACAAATACTTTAGATGCTTGATCTGTGTTAAGCCTTTGTCTCAGTGAAGTCTGATGTATCAACAAGATCCTGCAGCATCTTGGGTTAGACACAGGAAACAGAAAAATTACTCAGGACCAACCCACCTACAAAATATTAAGAAATGCAAATCAAATTATGTGTTGTAGATCAGAAGTTTAAGACTAATGAACTGTGCAAAATCTGTGCTTGTGAATCTCTTTATGCAAAGTCAGTGAAGTACTTAACATGAGGGACAACCTAAAGCTCATTCTGTCTTTTTCACCTTTTTTTTTTTTGTGATGGAGAGGCTAGAAGTTGAGTCCGATGCTTAGAGTATTGCCGGCTCAGTTTCAGTTGAACAGGTACAAGAAATGTGATTCTGTGTACAAAGTTATTTTAATGCCGTAGCATGATTTTTACACCAATATTTTCTATCAGATTAAAATGTCAATTAAATGAGAGAATAGTTTAAATGCCATATTGTGTTCACACTTAGACAAAAGTGATGGTAACTTACTACAAAATAATCTTTGTCCCATGTTACAGGAAAGGTAAGCAACAGTTTTCCTGTAGACTGAAATCATTGTTCAAACAACAATAGAATGAATGTTTTCTAGGCCTCAAACATCACTGTTTATACCTTATGCTTTAAAGTTAATTAATGCTGTTACAATACATTTATATGACATTGTAATATACTTTGCAGTAACTATCTATCAGAAGTGTTAATAATAATAGTAATAATAATATGGTTGAAAGCCTTTTGTATATTTTAGTATCTGTTCTGAGTTGTTTTTTGGTGAGTGTTTTTTGAGGTGCAAACTGGCATTCACTTTAAATTTTAATTCTAAATGTTACATGTCATCTAGTCCAGTTTCCAAAATATACAAATATGTAACATCCTAATGTTGCACAATGGATAACAGTGTTGTTGTTTTTGTCTTTTAGGAACAAAAGCAGTTCTGCTGCTTAATATTTGAAATAGGTATATTTTCCTTTTTTCCCTTCCAGACAAGGAAAGCTCCTTTGGTTCTCTAAATTCTGCAGAGAAACAATCACAGTCCAAAGCTGCTGGTTCCCCTCCGCCTAGGTCCCAAGAGCCTGACTTGTGATTGTTGCTAAAAAACCTCACAAGTTAGGGTCTCAGGGACTAGGAAAAGTCTGATATGATCCAGTAGAATTCGTCTTCCAATAAACTGAATTGTTTAGTAGTCATACTCGCTGTCAGTAAAACTTTCACTGCTATGGTTAAAAAAAAAAACAAAACAAACCCAAAAAACAACATCCCCCCAAATCAACAACCCCTCCTTCCCCCCAAATAAACAAATCACAATTTCAAGTAGGGGGCAGAAAAGATCAAATAAGCAGGCAAGACATATACATACATTCAAACAATGTATCAGCTGACTGCACAGACTTTTCTTAGAGTATAGTCCTTAACTTTTGAAAACAAAAATCAAAAACACAGGACAAAAATCTTCACTGCCTCGTCTTGCAAGTAACCATATTATAATGCATCAGAGGGAAGCGTCTAAAAATGGGTTAAAATCTGCTTCCAGCAGATTTGTATAGTAACAATTTTATTCTATTTCCCTTAATGCCTGAAAAAAGGATTAAATGCTTGTTAAGGGGTTTCTAATTGAAATATTTCCCCATTATACTGTTAGTCCTACTGTTCAGGTGGGCCCTGGGTTACAGAGTACTTTAAACCCATTCACGATGCAAGGATAACCTTTGGGCGTGTATTCACTTTTTGCCTCTTCCCCACGTTCAACATTTAATCCTTCTACAGACTGCTAGCAAAAGCTTCTTCCTTTCCAGTGGCAAAACTAGCCTTCACTCCATAAGCTGTAGAAAACATTGACATGCAGAGATTGTTGTCACTTGAACCAGATTACTTAAAGCACACATAACTTTCAAATACTGTCGATACAGTAAGAAGAAATGCTCTGGTTTCTCGGATAATTTCGTTCTGAAGCCGAACACTTTTAATGGCACGACCACAATCCTGAATTACTTTCGCATTCATTCTCTTCCGATCTTTAGGCTTGTTTGCAGAATGAAAAAGAAAATTTCTACTTTAGGGACGGGATCCACCGTGGTTTTTTTTTTTTTTTTTTCCTCCATCAGAGCCCAGAGCAAAAGAAACAGCAGCCATAAAGGTCCTAGCCACTGGAGCAGAATCTGGCATAGAAAACTCAGTGCTCTTCGGGAAGCCGTTCAGCTTTAAAAAGGAAAAAAAGAGAAGAGGGGGGGAAAAATTAGAATCTCTGCTGGTCGAACAGGTGAATCATCCATTTATAAGAAAGCTGCACAGAGCGTTCTGCTGAAGAAAAGATTTGCCACTGCCCCCCACCCCCACCCCTGCCCTTCACCCTCCCCTCCAGAATGATACTTCAGATTTCAGAACATTTTGGATTATTTAAAATATTATTTCAGCTGATGATATAATGCAACATTATATAAGAGCCGTTTCTTTGTCACTGTGCACCATTCAATCAGTTATGCCTCAGACACAAAATAGTTAAACGAAACAAAATATATATAGGAGATATATATATGTATAGCACTCCCTAGATTTCATTCAATTTCTTTTTTAAAAGCTGATCATGATTTAACAAACAATTTTGACCACGGCTTTCAAATCAATAATTAGAATGAAAAATCTCTCCCCTCTATAAATATGACATTAACATAATTATACCACCCCCATCGCATAGACCCATCCTCTTTAGGGAATACATCTGATGCTCTGAAGATGGAAATCAGTCAGATTTTAGTTGCTCTCAAACGTACCTTTGCTTCTCACTGACTGACTGGCTTTACCTTCCATGCACACGCACAGTCACTAGCACACACACACACACACACGCGCACACACACACACATGCGCGCTCACACACACACACGCGCGCACAAAAAGGCAAGGCAAAGCAGCGGATGCTGACTCAGAGCAGTTGTGTGTGGAGGGGGTGGTATCGGCTGGTATTTTCACTGCACTCATCATTAACATTAACTCACTCTCTAGCATCCACCCTCTCTCAGACCTGCTGGACTGCAGCATTTGCATGACGCTGTCACTCTAGCCCTTGTGGGTCAGATGTTAGAAGAAAAAAAAAAAAAAAAAAAAGCCTCAAGGCTCTCATAAGGAATGCCTTCATTTCTTCCAAAGGGTCCCTCTTCTTATTTTTCCACCTTTCTACTTCCTCTGTTGCTGTGTCTCAGTTGTTTGACATCTTTCCGGAAGAAAATGTCTTGAGCTGCAATAAGCCAGTAGTCAGTCGGTCCTCCCCTCACCTCACACTCCTATTCCCACCCCCTTTTTTTCCTAATCAATAAGACAGATCTCCAAATGCAGTTGTGAAAACAGGCTCTGACACACAGACTTTCATCCTCGATCCTCTGCCTCAGGAATAGCAGGCAACCCAGGCTCACACGTGATGTAGAGAGAAATAATGCCAGTAATTCTTGAACAGTCTTAGGAGTTTATTCTACGCCTTCTTCATTTTTTCCTTTGCTCGAATAAATACCAGTGGGAAGGACACACTGGCTCTCAAAAGCTACAAGGATTCATTTCTTCAGGAGATAATGAACATTAGAAAGACTAATATTAATCTTCCTCAAAATTAATGCTATCTTTTTCTTTTCCCCCCACTCATTGTACTCTTTATAAGTAGGAATTGTCTCATAGCCAAAACACTGCCAGGGTCTGAATCACCATTCACTGTGCTGAAATTGTGAGTTTCTGGACTTCAATCGCTATTTAACCGGACTAAGCAATTTTTTTTTTTCATTTTTTTTTTCTTCTCAGACTTAACTAAAAAAAAAATAAAATAAAAAAAAAGAAGCTGCTTGCGTCAGAGGGAGCACTGCGAGAGAACAATGGCAATACTCCCGCAACACCACACCGAGTACTGAAAACGCATGTTTGAGCTACTCTTGTGTATTTAACTGCATGGTATTTGCTGCGTGTTGGTAGAGCAGTCTGTGCACATACACGAACACCGAATACATACACACACACACAGAGAAACTCAAGACACGTATATACAAAATACACAACACAAAACAAAGCACAAAGGCTGCTAACTGAAACACAGGCACAAGTTGTCTGACAGGCTATGAAAATCCACAGAGCAAAATCATTGTGTGCATTTTTACCTTGTTCCTTTGTTCTTAAGGCAAGGGACTTTAATGACTTACGGTGTTGACAATCTTTCGGCTTTTCTCTTTTTACGCCAACAGTATTTGGGAATTATTTTTCCAGACAATACCACACCGCCGTGATTC
>JAOXJM010000001.1:105836268-105854753 GCA_026413425.1 Tringa solitaria | reverse complement strand
GATGGGGGGGGTGGGGGGGGGACACGGGACAGGTGATACGCAATTCGCCAGCCAATTCTCAAGGCTGCTTGGTGCCGTAGACACTCTCGGCGTAGCCGGGCAGGCAGGTCCCAGGATGCAGTGCTACACCGCGGTCCCGGCTCAGGTAGCCATTTGGCAACCTTAGGGCGGCGGCGAACGCGAAGGGCATCCACTCACGGCAAAAGGTCCAAAGGAAAAAACACCGCGCAGCCCCCAAGTAAAGAACGAAAGCCGAAATGCCGGGGTACCCGCCCTAAGCCCAGCTTGTACGTGCTTATGACTGGTCGTCGTGGTGGTAATTAATTTCTGAGGTAAAGGACGGAGGAAAGTAGACAATTAGGAAACAGTTAAGTTTGTAATCTCAGAGAAAGGGAGAGACAGAGACAGACACACACCCACAGACAGAGACAGAGAGTGAGCGGAGAACGCCAAGCATGAGACAACAAAAACAAGACCAAAATCAGATTTGGGAAACTGAAAAAATACAGGATTACAGCATTCAGCTTAGCATTTACTGAGGTATATAAAAAAAAAATTAACACATGCACAGCATGGCTTAAAATACTTATTGCCATCAATAGTCTGTGACGGATGCCAGTTTCTTACTGCTATACGTACATTAGATTGGTCATCGCCTCTTAATCTCCTTTTGCTCAGACCCATCCATTTTTTGCTGCTCCAGCATCTGTGCCCTTTATGCTTTTTTTCTGTATAGTTACCCACAATACCCTGGATAAATTAATGTCATGACCTCGCTATGGCTATCAGACAGAAAAAAAAGTCTACTATTTTAATAATTGAACGTGCGCGTACAGCAAACTGCCTACTGATAGCCCAGCTTTGTGGACTGCCTCCAAAAGCAGCCTTTGCTAGCTCTGCGAATCAGAAACAACAGATGCAAATACTAGCCACATAGCCCCAGCTCTTTCTCTTGCCTTTTTTTTTTTTTTAAATAAACCACAACCCACCCTTTTCAGTCTGTGCCATCTCATTTTCCCTGCATCTGCCCCCTCAATGGTTAAAAACATTAGACAGCTGAAATTAGAAGGTTTTGAATAAAAGCATAAAGAGGAGTGAAAATTATAAATGGCTGCAGATTCTGGAAATTTATATCCAGACGGTGAGTAGGGAAGGGTACCCAGGTTCAAGTGCTGAGCCTCACTCGGGAGCACCTCTGGGGCCAATGGGACTGCAGACTAGATTAAATCAATAGTCGTCTGAAACGAGATGTCGTAATCAATCAGCTCAATTACCACTGTCATAGATCTGGGCTTAAGGTCTTTCCTGATTCCACTCTTCTAATCATTAACCCTTATACATCCTCAAAATAGGAACCCACACTTGCTCTGCCGCCCTACCTTTCAAATAAGCAGAGTTCAACTTAGCATTTTCCCTTGTTTTTCCCTTTCCCTATTTAAATAATACAAGAATGGGTCAGCAAGAAACATTTTAAATGTGAATTCGGCAAGGTTAGATGCATTCCGTTAAATGTACCTATTATATATTTGCTGCATGTGCACTTATATATTATTATTAAGCCTCTGGGAGTGGCTGGGTGGATCAAAGACCGCTGTTTAATTAACATTCAACTCAGCTGTTTCCTTGGAGATTAAAAATAGAAGACTAGTTGAATTAACCTGAAGCCATTCACTCCTTTCACCAATCGAATATTAGAGAACTCCTCTCCCCTCAACCTAGTTAGGAACAACTCATTTCTGGTTAATCAACCACTAGGAAAATCCATTTCCAGTTTGAGCGTAAGTGTGAAAAAGTTAGAAAGACATTTTTGTATGTGGGTCTGAATTTCACGGACTTGCCCAATCATTTCCATTTTGCATCCACAGTACAGTAAATCCCCATGCGATGCAAGGAGAAAAGAACCATCAGGTTTGAATACGAGCAGAGCCACTTTAAAATCCTGCCTGTAATTACTATTCGCTGTATGAAGATTAAATGTCATCCATCTAACTTTTTTTTTTTTTTATTCCTTTGCAGGTCCTGAAAAGATAGCAAAGCTTTTCATAAAAACGCTCCAGGAACTGTCACATATCCTTCTCTCAGTTTCTCGGGAGGAAAGAAAGAATCCAGGTAGTCTGTATCCAGAATTTTAGTATCTTATATTTGACTTATTCTGCTGACAGATGCAAATAATAATAGTGAAAGAAAACCCCATTACATTTACAGTTACATCACTGCCTGTACACACTGCCTCTGTTTCCAAGCAGAACCACACCTTTTTTAACCATAAATCTGCTTTTCAGCTGGAGAGACCGAATGCACAGCCTTAGTCCCTGCAGCCCTGGGAATGCCCAATAGCAGAATTATCCCTCATGCCACAGCAATGATATTTTTGGGAGGATTTGGTGCTCTTCGAAGTGCTAAGAGTGGGTATGGGACAGGGGCAGCAACTAGGTGTTTCACGGCAGCGTCGGAGGCCGGGGGTCTGTCTGCGGGGAGAGCATCTGCAGGGGCAGGGCACTGCGCTAGCCAAGACAGGTTATAATTGGAGATCGATTGCTGGATTTAATGACCCAGCTGTTTTCATTAGTAGAAACGGTAAAAATTGGTCTAGAAAATTATTCAGCTGCTAGCATAGGCGCTTTTTAACCGGCTTATACCTCAGCCAGGCGCGACTTTGTTGCAGTAACTGACCCCTCACAGATGGAAAAAAATGACCTCAGCTTTGCATCTTTTCTGGGAAAGATTTAGCTGACAGTGGGATGAGATACAAAAAGAACCTTAATTCTGTCCTTTAGTAATGCTAAATGAATGTAATGCACCAGACACCACCTTAAACTTGATGAAGGGTACTGCTCAGTTTTGCAGGCAGCGGTTAAGACTGTAAGCATCATCCACAAGGGGACAGCATTCACATCCACACTGGAAAGATGCAATTTGTGTACGTGAAGAACAGAATAAGAGTAGCAGCCATTGCTGAAACCACCCAAAAATTACAAAAAGAAAAGCCAAAACAGAATAAAAAGCTGTTTCCTGGATTATTACTTATGGGCAGAGAGGGAGGAGAATTGAGGCTGGATATGGATGTCAGGTATCAAAACCCATTCAAACACAGGATGAGCCTTTTGTTTCTTAGACAGCAAGAGTAAGCTGATTTACAATATTAATACAAACTTTGGGTGAAAGATAAGGATTCTCCAGAATAACAAATAATAATGTCAAGAGAACGCGATTACAAGAATTAGATACTATTGGAGCAAAATCAGAACGTGTCTTACAGGAAGGGAGAAATGCACAAATATCAAATGTTATTCTGATTTTGCAGTTCTCATCCTCTTATTCTCGGTGTGCTCCAGCTGGGAGGTAACACCCTCATCCCTCTTTTTCTAGGAGCAAAAGTTTCTTCATTACAGTGCACATGAAAGGGATACCCACTAAAATAAAAGGTTTCGCTTCCTTTAATGTAGCATTTGAACGATTTAGAAGAATGAGACTAATAGAGTAACCTCTGTCTAAGCATATGCCATAGTTTTGTATGATTGTCCATGATATCTTCTCACGTCCCTGATGAACAGCAAGGGGATAAAGACTTCAGGAAAATCCCACAGCTATCTGGTCCCAGATCTATCACAGAAATCTGCCCTCTTCATTTCTTGTGTAGAAATGCCACACCCAGACTTTGCCTTACTTTTTAATAACAGTGCCTTTTGTAACTTAGCTGAAATTCCCACCTGATTGGGAAGTATTAAAAATGTATGTAGCCTACACAATCTATTACAGAAAGGAAATCACACAAATAAAAATACAAACAGCAATATCCTTCTCTCCCTACGCAAGCTCCTTCTTACTCGAGAAATGCTATTATACCATCTCCTTGCTGACTTGTCAGTTTACCTGCCCTTTATTAAAACACAGACATATGACAGCAGAAATTATTGCAGTCTGAGTTACTTTGAAAGTATACGAATACTATTCAATAGATCTTGATTTCACTGACATTTTCAATTAAAAAGTAATTATTTGGGAAAACTAACCACTGTGATATTTATTCTTTTTTCACCTATGTTTTCTTGAGCTTCAAAACATGAAATAATGAATGAATTAACTTTTCTATTTATGCACATTTTTTATACTTACTTTACTAATTGCTTTGTGTTACTGCTTAATACATCATCGGCAAAATGTGAAGAAAGAGCCTGGTACTAAAATGAAATTCCAACTGTTCATAAAACTGCTTTTGACTAGAGTCAAGTTTGCATTTGCAGTCTGTTCAGTAAGAAAGATATAAAGTGCCAGGCACTATTTTAAAAATCCCGCTTCATAAATTTTCCAGTATGACATTTTTACTCTTTCCTTACTAATTAGATATACATGTATGTAGAGATAAATATAAAATGGATAAAAATGCAAGATTACGTGGAACAAGATCACCAATATATGTTTATTCCCAGAAGACACCCCTCCACGCTGGTTTCACGCTATTGTTGCAATCATCAGTGGGTCTGATCCTACAAATAGGGCAATTCAAGTAACTTTATTTAGATGGATAGTGTCTCTGAAATGATCTGAACTGTTTTTCTGAGTGCTGATTCTTGAATCCGTATATGTCAAATAAGAATCAGAGGAAATAAAAGGCATTCTGTACGTACTGCAAAGAATAACAGAATGTACAGAATTAATCATTAGAAAAAAACCATTCTTTTCTTAACAGTGTGATTTGAACACAACCATTTTGCGAGAAACATTTGGACGCACCATTTCTACAGCCTTGTTTTAAGAGGTTTCAAAAGTAAGCTGGGGAAAAGCAAAGCATTTTCGTAAGAAAATACAAAATAGCAGGTTCAATGCCTGCAAAACAAGAATATTTTAAATTTTCTAGACAGTGAAGGTTAAAGCTATCCTGCATTCTCATAGTTCTCTCTCTCCTTTCAATCAATTTCATTGATTTTTTTTAAGGGTCAGAGGCTATACCTTCATTGATCAAAGAAACAGCCTGACACAGCGAAAGAGTCTGCCAATTCCAGACAGATCAATCACACCTTTGTCTGCTTTTGATACATTATGGTTATTTATTCTGCATCACCATGACTTTCTGTCGCATGGCTCTTAATGTAATAATGCTGCTCGGGGACAACAATAAGAAAGGGGGGAGGGGAAATATTCTATTTAAAATATTTTAAGCCTCTTCGGCATTTCTGAGGGTGGCTTATGATGGAACTTGGCCAACTTGTTCGATTTCATTTTTGCCCTGGAAAAGAACTCCTCTTCTGGTATTTAGCTCTCCTTGGTCAGCATTTTATAGGATTTTATAAAGGCGATCCTTTGAAAATTATTAGTGCAAACTGTTTTTTAAAAAGGAATTAGATAGGACAACAATTGCAATCTAATCACAACTATAATTTTGCATGTTTATACACACTTTTAGAAATGTTTTAATAAATAGAATGTAACTGATACCTGGCTACAGCTACTGACTGCTTTGTGACTGTAAAATGAAACTAAATGGTCAGCCTAAAATAATTGCTAGGAAATATTGCTGAATAAACAGATATAAGAGCCGAAAAGCTCCTGGCTTTGCAAACTATTATGCTGAAAGCCAGCTAAAGCTTTAAAAAATGCACTATATGCTTACTGTCTGTCGTGACTGAAAGTTCTATGCTATTACTTATTTTCCGTAGCATCTGCAAGAAGCCTTTAAAACTACTGTTGGTCTAATATCAAATGTTTTGTTCACATTTGGTAGCCTCTTCACTACACTTGGTATTACTTCACAAGCAGTTGCACTACTTAAGAGAAATCACTTGTGGGTCTTGTGATGTTTGTTATAAGTAAAAGCATTAAAATCCAGTTCTAAAGGTGAAATTGTAGCCTAAGAGAAGTCAGTGGCAAAATGCCCAGTGACTTCAGGGGAGTCGGGACTTCACAGCAAGAAGTTACGTCTCAAGTCCTTCAACTCAAGCTACCTTCAGTAGAAAAGGCAGCTCATGGGATTTCACAGGACCATACCCTTTCAAAGAATTTTAAAAAAATTAACACATTTCTTAGCAAAATAGCTAACAAAGTTGTGATGAGCTCTATGTACCGTGAAGCCCTAGCAAAGACAGTGGAACTGTGCAGTAAAATTAAGCATGTAAATCTTTGCAGAATAAGGATATCAGCTAATAAGACATAATCACTGTCTTGAAGAAATTATTCCTTTACATCGTTAGAACATTAAAACAAGATATACGATAATCCAAACACTTGGCATTAGTTTCTAATTTCATTGTGCGTGCTCTGTAAATTATTGTGCACCCAATTTACAATTACATCAGCATTATTATGTAGAGCAAAAGGTAAGTGGTATACAAAGCTGAAATATTAAACCCATTAAAGAGTTATGAGTTTGAAAGAGTCCCTACATGTATTTGTGTGCATGCCAAGAAATGCATTTTAAAACCTTTAACTAAAGGAAACTGCCTCCCAGTGATAAACTGCAACGCCTAAAAGACATTGCTAAAATGCTACCGCCACTCTCAAAAGCCAAGAGACCTTAAAAACTGTTGCTGGCTGACAGCATTAGACAAAAACATACAGTTTCTTCTGTAAAGAAATAAAGCTGAATGCGCAACATTTCAGAGAAGTTTTGAATAAGTCTATTTGTCCAGCTTACTTTGCAAAGGCTCTGTAGAAAACAGCACCATAAACACTTTCAGTCCCCACACAAGGGCTAAACAAAGAGTCCTCTTTCTAGCCATTTAATCCAGTAATTTATTTTTTCAACCATCACATAAATCGAAACACAGCTGTAACCAATGACTTGCAGATCCAGTTCCCTGCCAGCTGGATCCTGTTCTGCTGAAGCAGCAAGATTTTTACATTGTTCACTTCTGTACATCTGGAGAAATCATTTGGGTTCAAAGGTGACTAGAAAAGCTCTTTAAATAAACTCAACCAACAGTGAAGAGAGGCCTAAGGATCTACAAAAGCTACATGGAGTTCCATTTAAAAAGATCTTTTTTTCAAATTAGCGCACAGAGCCGTTTGCTTCTATAAACATTTTATGATTATGACATTTTAATTGAATTATACACTCAAATGCATATTTTGATAATAAAAAACATTTACTGCTTCTCAAGGACTTTCAAACACAGTGTCAATACTCAAAAGTGATCACAGTCAATATTTTCTGTACTTATTACACTTAAACGAATCATCTGAAAAATAGTGATGGAATGAAATAAAATATCAAAAATATACCTCAATTCATGCATCTTAGCCCTTGCCTGAAATGCCACTTGACTTTAAATTAAAAAAAGCCAAGCAATAAGAAAACATGTACTGTACGTAGATATGGTGAACCTGAAATCTCTTGGAAGTTAATCCTTAAAATAGCCTTACTTCAAAAAGTCTGCATCATGCCTTACTGCTCGAGCCAGCTAGTTAAGTAACAAAAATGTCCCTGACATTTAAAACTGCAGACAGTAAATTGACTACAATGCATTATTTCTTTTAGAAAAGCAATCACAAATTAAACCAGCTGAATCTTTCAGAGGTAAATAACAATGAATATTGAAGGCTCATATAATCCCTATCTTTGATTACTTTTCAGACAAAACAGACGCTTAAATACGTTTACAACAGAGAGTTTTCATGCCTAGCCCAGGCCGCAGTAACAAAAATACTTACAACATTGAAAGTCCCTAAGCTATATCATATTTGCAAATTCATAAGCATATGCTCTCGATTACAAAATAACCCAAAATTTGTCATTGAATGTGTTCTTCCATTCAAACAGGTAAACAGGACACATCCAGAATATGCCCCAGTCTCTTAGGTAAAGATGTAGTTCCTTTACAGCATATTATTAAAAGGTATTTCAAAATTCAATTAGGGTTCACTACTGTAATTGCTGTAATTGCTCCTTTTTTAATACTTACTGTTACAGCTGGTTTGAAACAATGCTGATAAAGTATCCTTTCTGCTTGCCACTCTGGCCACATCTCCGCGCTGGCTTCGTGTTGTTGCCCATTATCTCCTCCTCACAGATTAACTCAGTAGCTACCTCACCTTCAGTTCTCGCTTCTTGTTGTCTACTCTTGCCTGCGCTTCCCCCCTTCACTCATAATTATAAGAATGCACTGTTAAATATGCTATCTGTGCTCTGTTGTGAAAATAGGACCATTAAAAAAGTAAAAATAAAAAAGATGGAAAATATCATGTCTTTAAAAGCCAGATAAACCAGATAAATCATCTGCAAAAATTAACATGCACAACTCATAACCAGGTAATTATAACATCACTCCGGGGCAAACTTCAGGGTATTTAGACGTGCATTTCTGTCCATTAACATGTATAGATTTACGTAAACATTCTAAAATTAAAAGTGTCTAGTTTGCACTTAATTACAATGGTTCTGGAAAGCTTTCTTCCTTCAGTTCCTGATGTGTATTTACCCTTAACTATGGTTCAGTTTTCGCCTGATAATTAATATAAGTATCACAAAAGGGAGTGAATTTTGAGAGAACACAAGCCGCTACTGCCCAATGACTGAGCTTCTGCAGCACCTCCTGTGATTGACTTTGCCAAAATCATCAGCAAAATCAAACAGTATAAACTTAATTTACCATCCATTCACCTCAGTTCTTTCATTTCACCACCAACAGCCCTCTCTAGCTCAGACCCCATCTTCTTAAAAATATTTGCCTCCATTTTTAATAAATAGCTTAGGTTTTATTATCCAATTCAGATGTCAGCTATGGCCCATTGTGTAACCTTGTCTGCCTGCCTGCCTTGGATTTCAGGTAAGTCAGATCTGTGTAACTTTGAGCCACAATCTGAAATACACCCATCAGAGGCCTGGGACAGCCTAGGAAAAGAAAAGTAGCCTGGAGAGAGGTATTACCTATTTTTGTTAGGTGCCTTTGGTTGCTCAGAAAATCTCGCTTAACTCTCTCACATTGCAGTTGGCAGTACAGATGGTATTCTGATTTATCCAGGAATGTAACTCCCATGGCAGACCCTGAGGCAAAGGCTTTGGTGTTTTTTATATATCTGGTTTAAAACCTAAGCCCTGCTGAATGAATCTCCCAATTGAAAATCCAACTCACCGAGCTAGAAAGACTGAATCAGAGATTTTCAGATCCGATACGCCAATTTCAGAATGTGCTAAGCCAGATCTTCCAATTATCTGATTTTCTGTTTGGCAAATGTAATGGGTCCTTCCACCTAGGGGTTTGGGTAATTATGCTTATCTTCTATAAGGCATTTAGTTATGCCAGTTTACATTGCAGAGAGTCCTTTATGTAACCTGTACCACTGGGTGCTCTGCAGCAGGGATGAACAACTTTCTTAGGCTGGGGTGCCAGACTTCACATACGTTTCCTGCATTAAAGACAGAGCTTGTCAATAGAAACTGAACAGGGAGCCAGAAGCTGCTGCCATTTAAAGATGAGTGATGTTGCCAATCACCTTTTTGGCGGACTCTTGCTCTTGTGCAAGGCAGCAATTCCCATTTGCCTTTTCTCAGCAAGTGTGCAACCCAGGACCTTCAACCCACAGTGTAAATCAGGACATCTCACAAAAGAGCTGGTCCTTTTTGCCCTCCCTCCTGATCTCAGTCGTTTGTTCCTCCACCTTGTGTGTGCTGACACTTGCATCTTACAGCTGCATCGTAGAGCAGATGAGGGAACTGATCCAAAGAGCAAACCAGAAGAAATACAAGATTAGTTTGCAGCTGGATCAATCCTCGATCTGGCTCATTAAATAGCCACATAAACTAAGTGCCAGCACAAAAGGCCAGGTGGAAATGAGTGCCACTGGCAAGAGGATGGAGTTCTCCTTTCGGTGGCAACCTGCTTCAGCAGAATGTAAGTGGCCTTACACCTAGTTGGAACCAGGAGCTGTGTGAACCGTGGCCTCTCTAAGTCACCTCTTTAGGACACTAAGGGTCTCCATCTTCTGTTTGTGCACTAGTCTTACTAGGCTCCCTGGCATCCATGTGATACAAAACTAGAAATACTGTCTGAAGCAAAGGTATGAGACTGTACTACAACCAGAGAGAAATTATAAGATACAGCCAGAGGATAAAAGACTAGACACTCCAGGAAGTATCATGTAGAAGGCTGTTCAAGGTGGTCAGAATAATAAATGAGATATTAGGAACAGTCAAGTAATATATCAAGGCTATAAATAACTGCAAAATCAGGTATTAACAGTAATTATATGACACACAAAGGAGGTACTCAGAGATTCCAGTACACTTGAACTACAAATTACTGCAGAGCTTAGCATAGTTGTGACAACAGATTAAAAACCAAAATTAGATCTCTGATTTTCAGACTCTATGAAGAAGTTTATTTAAACTTTGCCAAAAAGGGCTTAAATGTACCATACAAATAAAATTACTTGTACAGTCTTCTCTTGCATGTATCTCATTCCACTTATCCAATTTCAAAGTGTTCTCAGTCAATTATTTACAAAGATAAAATAGACTGGCTTAAGGTTTTCATAAACTCCATTATAGCCATAAACCATAGAGAGAGAATCAATAAATAGTACGTTATCTCCATTCAGCATTTTGCCTTTTTTTTTTTTCTTGGTAAGTAACATGCCTATCACTGATGTAGTCAGTACACTTTTCATTGGAATTTGATCTACAGGCGCACACCACAAGGCAAGCATATGCCTTTCCTCACAAATAAAGTGCCATCAGACACTGCATCCATGTTTGTAAATCATTTTCGAGATAGTGTGTTCTCACACGTGCAATCTGAGAGCAACAACATAAGACGAATGATATCATTGTGAAACATATCACATCCATTACTTATGAAAAAAAAAAGGTGGAGTGGCACGATCCACCGCTAGGTCTATGTTGTGCCCTGAATTCCTAAGCAGAACATCTCATCACAATGACTGAGCATTTCAGCCCAAAAAGGACCATGCCTCTCCAGGGATCACAGTATTTGCAAGTGCATCAGAAATTCACGTGACACGTGCATGTGACAGACTTTGCCTGGGAACCCACCAGCTGGCTGGAAGAGACCAGCAACATGTGCAACCGGGCAGCTTAAAGAATTATTGCACATACAGAAAAAAACCTTCCCAAGTCCACGCGAGTTCACCTTTGAAATATGTAACTTCCTTTTTAATAAAGTAAATTTGGCATAAAATGTTAGCTTAAAGCACTGCATTTGCACATCCTCAAGAGGATATGGCCTTGAGCTTGGATCTGAGGAGATGCAGGTATCGGAAAATAAAGGCATCTTTTCTTCATCTTTGATTAATAGGTTGCAATGGCACCTTGAATGGCACATTTTCCTGTGTGAAATCCTGCTGTATGAGGCTTGGCCTTGCCTTCCCAGGGTCCAAAACTGCAGCTTAGATTGGCAACACAAGGAAATGGAGTAAATCCTTCTTAATACACCTGTTTTCTCCAGGAAGAAGTGGAAGCTACCCTATGCTTTATGCTTCCATGCCAGTATGAGACATGCCTGTAGGATAACCAGCAATAGGAGGAAGGTAAATTTTAGTCCATTATTTAGCATAAAATTCGCTGTAATGGCTTAGATGCAAGGGCCTCCTTGCTCAACGTCCTGTCTTCAACACTGCATATAAATGGATGCCAAAGGTCTTCCTTTGAATTAGATAAGCACAGATGATCCCTCTAACAAAAGAGTATGAGATGACTATAAGGAAAGAGAACTGGTTTGGATATTACTAATAGAGTTGCCAGGTGGGAAAAATTGCATAGCACAGAATTGTAGTAACATGGCTTTGGGAGTTTAAGGAGGACAGAAGGTACCCAGGACAGGTAATGGTATAACATACTGTTCTTCTATACTCACTAAAACTTCCCTGTTCCCCAGCTCCTCTCTGTTTTCCCCATATGGATATTATTACAGTGATTTCAAAGCCTCTTTGCAAATGTTTCATAAAGGTCAAATTCCACAGTATGTTCAACACGAGCAGTGGTAACCACACTACCTTTGAACATCAGTTCTCTGGTGCAAGGAATCTCTTGTTACCGACACGTGAACGACCTCATACAGTCAGCCCCATAAGTTTGCTATGTGCAGGTACTCCAGAAGCAAAGAAGCAAAGCCAACAAAACTCAACAACAATAACAGCTAGCCAATAGTAACATTTGTTTTAATAAATACTTTTGTTTTCTCTCTCCATCCTGGGATCATTTGAGATCCATCCTGGGAGCTTTGCAAAGAGGGAAAAGTTATCAATGCAATCCCTAATGACAAAATCACATATTTCAAGTCCATCTGGGAAGTTTAGAAAGACAGTTTGATGATACTTTCTCTAGGTGAGTCTGGCAAAACATAGTTAAAAGCAATTATGCCTTACATGACATAAAATACATAACTGACTATTTTAAAGAGAGAATTATTCCACTAACAAAACATACAGGAAGCTAAGCAAATGTACTACTGTATTACACCACTGGAGCATTAAAGTTCTTCGTAAAGCCATAATCCAGCAACTGAGAGATTTTCATAGTTTTTCCTTTATTAGACAGAAACATTATACCTCTCTACAAGGTACAGACACCATGAGCATAGTTATTTGAAAAATTAATTACCAAAATTTTCTGTGGATTTTAGTTAGGTAACTGCAGTCCTTTCTGGGTTGCAAACAAACGGATCTAGCCAAATGTGTAAGTCTCCAGATTTATAAAGGGGTTCAATCCAATGTAGAAGTGTCAGACTGCCTTGCTAAATCTGCCTGCAAGAGAAGTGTCACGTGACCCTTTTCCATAGAAAAGTGGCACTATTAAATCTTGGTGATACTAGAATTTTTCAAAACCATGTTGAAGAACAGTGCTTTTTCAGCCTGCCAAACAGTGCAATTATGCTTGCTTCATTCTTAAAATCCAGCCAAGGAGTCAACAAGCATTTTCATTATTCAGTCAGCAGCACCAGAAAGCATGAGGCAAACGATACATGAGGGCAAGTCTATAACTTCTACCTCTCCATCAGTTCTTACAGATTTTAATTGTTTAAAATTGTCCTCTTCACTCCTGTCACTACACTAGATAGTGACCTCTTAGCAGCAGCTTTTGATTTTAAATACTGGACATTCACTCCTCAATAAACGTGCAGCAGGTTACATTACATAAACACAAAGTTTCCCCTTATTCCCAGGGAAAATTACTCATTGATCAGCCTCAGTATTCATACTCATGTATTCCCAGATTATAAATGGGGTTAACCATTGCTAAAAATATTTTGTCCATTATCAATCTCATTTCTTACCATTTTTTTCTACCATTTTTGGAAAAAATAAAAATACAGTATTTTGCAGTTCTTTAAAAGCAACATGCATTTGGAGGGGAAAAAAAGGAGGCAAAAAAAGGTAAGTAAAGACCATAAAGTATCAAGTGGTGCTCCACATTCACTCATGTAGAGTCTTGGTACAATTATTAGCCCTCATGATTGCGTGTCCCAGAGTACTCTCATTCTAAGTTCCTCCAGGTTGTATTCTGCTCTTAACAGGCAAAAATTAATGGACCCATTGTCTACTCTGAAGATAGGATTTTTCTTTCCATTTGTAAGAGTTTCAAATATGATGTTAATAGGTGTGGAAGTAAAATCCACAGTACCTATGTACATTTAAGCTAATTTCCCAAAGGGATAAAATAGACTTGATGGAGCAATAACATTTCTTTACAGACCACTCTTTCACTTCACAATAAATCAGCTAAACTGATCTCAAGCAAAGGATTTATCTGTGCAAACCCAGTCATGTCATTCATTAAGGTTTACTCACTCCTCTATTTCAGGACTACAGTCAGAATTTACCCAAATTGTCACTGAATGTCAATGCTATTTCCCCCTATCCACAGTAGGAAATATCAGTACTTGAGAGGATGCTCGAGTGTGGTAAGCATGGATAAATGCCGACTTTTACTGTGGAAAACACTGTAGGTTAGTGAAAGGAGATGTTATGGTGTCCTTAACTTAGGACTAATGAATCTTACTGTTATATTAAAACAGTCCTGAGTAATAGTTTAAAATCAGCATTGAAATAAATAGAATCAAGATTGTCAGAGGAAGCATGGAAATAAAAACATCATCCATTGTTCTATGGAAGATTAATGAAGTTGAGTGAAATTGGTAATACTTTAAGTGACTATTACTAGTAATTTTTATGTAAGCATATGCAGACTGTGTATGAAATGCAAATTTTGAAAAGTCTTTCATAGTGCAGTCTGCACTTAAGTGAATTTCATTCAATCAATGAGTAAATGACCAGCAGCTCTGAAAAGAGATCAGTGAAAAAAGCAGAGTAATAGGTATCAGTGCCAGCTTGGTAAGCAATACCAGTATGTACTTTATAGACTAAACAGGGAAGACACAACACTCATCAGGAATAATCAAAATGGAAATTAATTGGTGGGGTCCTGAATGTCACAATTCTATTTCATTTTTGCGTATACAAACATGATCTGAACACGTCTACCGGCAGATAAAGAATATTTGAAAATAACTTTGGATGACAATTAAGTTAATTTTACATTTTGCATGCATTTTACATAGCCTGAAACACTTGGTTTGAATCCAGAAAATACATGGAAGGCAATGCTGAAGGAAAGATCACAGGTTACAAAAACATGTGTACTTCCATTTCGATAAAATAGTAAAGTCCTGCTTAGCATCCTCAGAAAGCCTTGGGCCAGAAAGCTTGCACTATACATCTTTTTATATAAATCTGGCTTGTGGAGATAACCTATCTACAAACAAACCGTAAGAGAATATTTTCTTACTTGCCACAGCTACTGAGGTATAGACACAATTAACCTAAAATGAGATGTACCAGTCAAATGAACTTTCACTAGCTCATCCCATTCTGGCCATGCTGTCATCAGAAACAGAAAATTTGGAGGGATTTCAGAGAAAGACAAGAGGTGTGATCAGGCAGCTGCCAACATAGACTGGAGAAGAACTATCAGGAGAAGTAAATATTTTAAGTACTTACAGCCTACAAGTATTTGTTGGACAAACTGGCCATACAGTCATATGTAGGAGAAGTGAGATGGAAACTAGAATAAAAATTTCTATTTGTGTAATGAAGAATTATTTTTCACAATGAAACATTATTTCAAGATAATGGCTAACTTCTACAAAACTAGCTTGTACCAAACACAAATATGGACTAATCCTCCACTGGCTCAGTACGCATAATGGATCATTTTTACCTCTAGTCATTATTTACTTTCATATGAAAATAGGAAAGTCAGAAAGAACGACATCAGTAGTAAGAATCAATAGAGAGGAGGGACCTCAGAGCATGGCAGCAGTTCAAGGGAAAATAGGGTCTCACCTGCCTTGATAGGGATTGAAAGGAGATAGCAATAGCAACATCACAGTGAGAATTATGCAACCCCTCCACACAGGGAATAGAGATTTTTATGAGGATATGAAAATATTGTAAAATGTAGAATAGGACAGGACGTATTTAGGGATTAAGAGGACTATTTAATGACAAAAGAATGATTAAAACCTTTTAGTCTTGAAAACAAAGAATTTAGGAATTTAGAGCCAGTTTGCAAGTATATGAAAGGACATAGGGCAAGACACAGCTTCCAGAAAGGAGCAAAGAAGGCAAAGAGTAAAATAATGCATGGACTTGCCGTGGGGTTAAGAGTAACTATTACTAGGTTTCAACTTACGTCTTTGGTTTGGGGGGTTTTTTGGGGATTTTTTGCTGTAATTGTGATATGCAACAGCCCGGCAAAAGATGAGACAATGAAGTACATTTAGGCAAAATCTGGACCTTTTCTTTATGTTGAAGAATAGATATAAGTGAGCATGTTCCACCTCTACCAAGTTCAAACTAATTGAATAAAACCAGCTGTCAAACCTCTTACCTCCCTGCCCTACAAAATCCTATGCACCAGAAGTTCCATCAAGGGACTGAATCATGGCCACCTTCACAGACACCTTTTAATGGATTTCCACAAATCCACTCATTTTCAACCATTTTGAAAAGTATTGTTGTCTGAGAAACTGCATAATGCACTTTTCTCCTTGAAATCTGTTTTCATCAGCTTCATACATAGTACTAAAAAAGATGCTAATTTTACATTTTCCTTATTCTCGTCTCATGTATTCCTCTTAGAGGTATACTGTGTAAAGATCACTGCTCTTTTAAAATATGTAAAATTTGTATCTCCCCACTTTCAGTGACTCTTCACTTACTATTGTACTTTGGAGAGAGGCACATCATATTTATTTGTAAATGTTGTTTTATTCTCTCTTTTTGCTCATTTCTTCTCTACCACAGCAGTCAGAATAAGAGATGATTCTGCATTATATGCTATCATCTATACTGTATGTAGATTAATATCGCACAGATATGATCTTGTTGCCATTGCTTCTTATTTTGTGGTGAGGGTTTATTATTTGGAGATTTATAAGGGGGAAAGGCAACTGAAACCTTAACAGAGATCCTAGGTTTTATTTAGCTGTCCACAATGACTTAATCTCTTTTCCTGGTATTTTTAAATTCATTTAGAACCCAACAGAGGTCATAAATAGTTCAAATTACTTCTTTCAATGCCTGCTAACTTTCATACATCACTGCTGAATTTCATTTGACATTGTGTCATCCACTGCTGTAGTTCTGAGGGTTCTCCTTTGAAGTTCCCCACACAGCGTGTTTTGGACTTAAGTAACCTAGCTAATTGTGCCATTTGCAGATGTTGCCATCTCACTGCCTAACTTTCTTTCCAATTCATTAATACATTTATTAAATAAAAAGCATCCTAGCTTGAAGCAGTGGAGCAGCCCACTGTAATCTTTCAGCCATAGAGGAGGATGACTATATATTTTTACTGTAGATTTTGTCATCTAGCCATTTTTACCCCATGATGAGGGTTTCCCTCCCCCCTAGTGACTACTTAGCTTCCTTAACAGCTGCTCCTGTGGAGAAAGCTTTTTGAAGTCCAAAAAATTATGTTAGCTGTTTCTTTTTTTCATTCTTTTTTAATGGCTGGTTTTTAAAAAAAAAAAAAAAGGTGCAAAAAAAGTGTTAATACAATAGTGAGGAATGAATTTCCTTTGCAGAAAAAGCCCTGGTAACTACCATATTTGCATTAGCATTTTACCATCTTACTCTAAATAGAGCTTCCTCTAATTCCCAGTATCTTTCTGTTTGTTTCTATTGCCCAGAAATACACTTCATTGGAATAATCTGAAATAGTTTTCAGAAAACTTGTCATAGTACTATTCAGGTCTCCAGTATTGAAGAATTGCTACTATTCAATTTGTCAGTACAGAAACTAAACATGGCCACATCTCAGTAAGAAATACTTACAGACTTCATCACATTATTCCAAAAGTAATTTTTCTTAATGCAAAAACTGAGCAGTACTATCCCTCTCACAGACTACAGAGATTGAGACATACAACAACCAAAGCAACTAAGCAACTCCAAACAAAATTAAAACCCACAGATCTAGACAGTTTTTGATTTTAACCCCTCTGAATTTTACTTTTACATTCTTGAACTGTAAATTTTAGAGCCTTTTTCCACTCATGTGCCAAACGTTATGCCCACAGCTGGGGGATTCTTGAAATTCATATCTAAATATGGCAATTTGAGATTACCTAGCTTTTTGCCACATAGTTTAAAGAATTAAGAGAACAATGCTCACATAAACATTTTAAATTTGTCATTTCTATGGTGCAGAACATAGAATTCACAGCTTGCATCAAGTGGGACTAAAATGGATTAAAACCATTTTCGAGCTCTCTTTATCCTGGGTTGCTCTGCATGCCCTCACATAATTTAGTTGTCTCTTTGGGTCTGCCTAGGTCCTAGCAGGGAGAGCTCAGCTGCCCATGAGCTCCAGTAGTGCCTGGCATCTCCCTGGTACGGCCGGCTCGGGTTGCTCCATCTGTGCCCTGGTATGTTCAGAGGGCTTGACCTCCCCAGGGCCCATCTGAAAAACAGCCTAATGGCCATTTCCTTGCTTCCCACCACAAGAGAACTCTCCTCCAGATGGACTCGGATCTTTTAGGGCCGTGTCTGGCAGCTCTGGTAGTCCTTGCCAGAGAAAAGGGGCCAGGGCGTAAGTGAGGATAAAGAATAAGTGCACTTCTTCGCCTTCCTTAATAGAAAGTCAATGCTGCAGAATACTTAAAGTAAATAGTTTGGATGGTTCCATCATGGTTCACCCTCCTTGTTCATATGCCATATTCCTCTCCTCTTAGACAATAAAGATCAACAAAGGCAATTTTAGTTTTATTTGTACAGGCAGCTTTACTTTCAGGATGGATTCAGCCTCAGCACTTGAATTTCAATCAGCGTTGTTTATTTAAAACAACTTCATTACTGCAGTCTTTATATGTGCATGCATTATGCAGCTTTTAATATTTATGACAATGAAATAGTATTATTAAATATATGCTATCATTAAATATAAGATATGCGATAATTTCTTATATATAAATAAGAACTTGTATATCTTATATATATCATATTTAGATATATAATATCTTATATATAAA
>JAOXJM010000001.1:105804087-105836168 GCA_026413425.1 Tringa solitaria | reverse complement strand
GTGGGGCAAGCTGCATAATTACTACATTACAAAATACAATGTGAAAACATCACACTGATAAAGAAAACACATTCTAATGTGATACATCGCCTTCAAACTGTGAGATGGTGCTTTTAAATTTAGAGCACAGAGGCTAGACCTTTAACGTACAGCCCAGAAAGGACTCATAAATATATATTTTGGACTAGCGATGGTCTTGGCAAATTAGAAGGCTCATCTTTTGATCCTGATGATGAGAATGACATCTAGCATGAGCTCAAACAAACTATTTAATTGTCCAGAGCTCCTGCTTTTCACCACAGGTGTCACATCACAAAAGGATGTCAAACTCCTAGGTACATCCTATTTGTTTGAAGCTGTCTGTGGAAAAGTATTAAATAGAGGTATATAAAAGTAGAAAGACACAAGGACATCTGCTTTCAGAGTAACAAATCTGAATACTTTCCTGAGTACAAATGACCTTATGAAGACCTCAGTGAGGTTACCAGAGAAGATGATAGATTTCTGAAGGTTTATTTCCTTGCTTTTCTAGCTATTCCCTAACACTTGATGAATGTATTTGTAAAGCCTTATACATGGATGCATATTGCTTAAAGGTACATCACACTTATTCTACTGAAATGTCGGGTGAATTTTTCATAAGACTGTGAATTGTGATCCTGATAGTGTATAGTTTTACTTTTCTTCCATATACTGATGACAGTAATATTTTTAAGTGGATGCTGTTGAACTGCTGTATATATGGGTTAGAAAAAAGGCAATAGTTCAGACAGCTAGTCTGCAAACATTATTTGGTGAAAAATAGTAAAATAGTTTTAGATTATGTTTTTCATTTTATAGTTATTCTCTTTTAGGTCATGATCTTTTGTTGATTAACTTTGAACTGGTATTGTGCAGTTTCAAATGAGCACTAATTAAATATTAGATTTATTAGATTATGTTATTCAGAAGATGTTAAGACATGCAAGTACAAGGACTTTTAGGATAAAAGAGTCAAATATTGTAAGATAATTTTCTTTGTCTAATAGAGGACCATTAATGATTCATTTCTCCTTCGGCCTTGACAGTTCCTACTGCTACCAACAAGGCCCATTTCTCTTGGCAATCCTTTTTTTAAAAATACTTTTTTCCATTTATAATTTCTTTTTTTTACATTAAATAATTATTTTGTCCCTGAAAGAACATTACTTTGTTAAGACTCCATTTGTACACTTTATGTGCTTTCATGTCTCCTCTATAACGGGACAGTAGTAGCCCAGAACTATTGTCTGGCTACTACTTGTGCCTGGGTGAACTCCTAGCTCCAAGTTCATAGAAAAGCCCTTATCGCTTCAGAAGGGACAAGAATTCACCATCAACACTGATTCATTTATCATTTGCCTTGTTCTTCTTTGAGTATAGATGAAGAATCTTTTATACAAACAAAGTAATGAACTAGTAAAACTACCTTCATGAAAATGTCACCCTGGAACAAAGAAGTTGGGGATTTTTTTGTTCAAATAGCTTTACATTCCTAAGAAAATTTAATTTTCTAAAACATAATATAAATTACATTAATTTGTATCCTTGTAACCAACGTGCAAAAAAAGTCCCTCTAAGGTTACATCTCTTATCACCATGTTTTTTTGGTTTTTTTAGATTCTTCAACAGATCTTCAAGATGAATGAAAGCCACATATATGGAGACAAAAGTTGTGGGGAGGCAGGAGGAAAGCAGATATTAGGGAATGTTCTGGCTCCCTTACATCTCACAGAATTAGAATTGAATGTGCATGCTTTCATTAGGAAATATTCCTAGGTATTTGTCAAATATATTTACACACATTTATGTCACAGGTTTAAAATTTAAAGCAAATTTAAAGCTGCTGAAATCCTCTGAAGCTCTGAGGTCATACAGCAGCTTTTAGAAGAGCAAATATTTTCAAACACTATTGCATTTAACAAAGATAGTTACATTTCCAGTATTCCAAGTATCATGCTTTAAGCACAGATTCTGTTTTCACTAATACCAGTTCTGAATAAGTCTTCACTCAGACTCCACTCAGTGAGAAATGTACCATCAGGCGTTTAAAATGTAATATTTGGAAATCTATGTTTTAGAGGTGAAATATAAAATACATTGGCAGAAAGCAGCTGTAAATTGGGGGATGACTGGTGTAAGCAAGTCGAGTTCCATTAAATGGAAAGAAATGAAGCAACTGATAATGGCAAGACTAGTCAGTAGAATCTTCCAACACAATTTTATAGATATTGTAAAATACCTGTAATTCTCTCTGATGATAAATTTGGATCTGGTAAATTAGGATTGTCTCTTAAAAACAATATTATTTTAAAATATTTTTATTTTCCCTCTCAAAACTACCTATCAGTATGATTCACTTCACTTCATGTTAATACTACTCTGTGTAAAATAAAAGCTTTAAGGATACTTTACATGAAGATCAAGGCAAAGAATAAAATTCTGTTTCATAACCACAGCAAGAACCTGTTTTGCTGTTAATCCACATAATTTAACAAGCAAACAACTTATAAAACTCTAATTTTGACAATACATAATAACATTATTTGACAATTCATACCATAAATATAGATATTTTCTGGTTTTTATGGGATAGAAAAAGTAGTATTCATATATAAAACAGAGACACACAAATTCTCCTCAAAATAAGAATCTGGATGCAAATCTTCTAACTCTGTTTGGACACTGATTATGAATATGCTTATCTCAATAAGAAAAATACCTAAGGTTAAGATCTTGGTATCTCACAACGTAGAAGCTGCTGTTTAAGATTTCATATTCTGCAGATGCTTTCATAAAGCTGGAAAATTTGAGGCAGCTAAATTTTCTTTAAGGAGATGGAAACTTATAATGACTGACCAGTTTAGTGATATTTAGGGAATTAATGAGATACTCCATTAATATTCGTCATGTGGAACTGCTATTACATTTTGGAAGGGACCAATAGACCATCATTCTGTGTCTGGAAGTGATCAGCAGTCAATAACTTCATTCTCTCATAAAGCACTTAATTTTAGAAGGGAAGAAGTTCTGTAACCTCAACAACTCTTCAGTGCATGGTTTGAATCAGAAATATTGCTACTTCTAGCGCCACTGCACATACTGTTCTTATTCACACAAATGTTTAACATTCTTGATTCTAACTAGGAATTTCCCTAAATTAAGTTTTGTGGTAACAGGCTGCAGATTAATTACAGTTCATATAAAAGCTGGGGTTATCTTATTCTTTTTGATTCAGGCTTTTGAGTGTTTTTTATTTTTCATTTACGCAAGTAAACCAAGAAGCAAAGGAAGGGCACACACCAGCTAAATTTTTCCTTATGATGACACTGTGCAGTAATAATATGGCTACAATATAAGCATTTAGTGTTTGTTGTCTTAGACTAGACTGAACTAACAGGCATCATTAGCTATATCACCTAACTGTGTCAGTATTAGTCAGTTATGATTATCTGCATGCCCTCACACTGGCTTTTCAGTTTATCTTCAGCTTTGAATTTCGTGGGTTCCTAATGCTTGAGAGTGTGGAATAATTTTGAGATGGTTTCATCTGGAATGTGTGCTGCCCTCAACTACTACTCTTCAGATACACCACCCTTCTACTTTAGACTTAGAGTGGGTTTTCTGCTTTTTAAAAAAAAAAGGAAATTGAACAGGCAATGCAAAACCATATTCCCTTAAAGGTTTATTTACAAATATGGAGTTTTGCCTGTATATCAATCTGTCTCTTTCTCTCTTTCTCTCTCTCTCTCTTTCTTTCTTAAATTTAACTTCTATGGTCCAATGCACAAAAGTACCAAGGCGGATGAAACAAAAGAATGCAAAGCTTCAACTTCCTCATGTCCTTCCTCCACGTCTTTTAAGCACTCAGTTTTTTCCACCATCTTGAACTCCTCTGCCTACATTCCCAGAGTCCCTTCCCCAAGTACAATTATACAGCCACTACAGTCCCATTCCTTGTATCCTCTCTCTTATTCCCTGTGCCCCTTCAATTTCCTTCCTCCTCTAGCATCTTCTCAAGCTTCGTACCACATAATAACTCATCCTCCCTATTCCTTCCTTCCTCCCACACAGATACACTCTGTGTCTTTTGCTGCTTTCTTCATTTATTAGTTCAGGTGCAAAGGTTTGGTTTTGAAAAAGGTAATCAAAAAATACTACTAATTATTCCCTTGCTAGCTTCTCTCTGTTTCAACCATTCATTTCTAAAATTTACTAACATATTCTGGTAAATATTAAAAATGAATTTTTGTTTTTAGAAAATAGCTGATAGACGTCAAAACCAGATAATCTATTTTTCATGCCTTGCAGTCTCTGATTTGAATAAAGCACACAGTTTGAAAATAACTAGGAGACTATGGCAGCTATTTCTGCAGTATTTGTTCTGTATTTGTTATTTTTCTTACTAATTAATAAAATCCTAGATTCCCAGGAGTTACAAGTTACTTATTTTCAGTGAGAGTTTTGCAGTGATAATCTCCGAGATCTCCCCTTCAAAAGCTTATTCTACAAAACTCAAAAAATGAGACCTTTAGTTTACCTTTGAATAGCTATTGAGTATGAGAGTTTGGGAAAAAAAAGTCCTCAAGAAAGGAAGAGCATTGCCAATCCATTATTTAAAAAGTTAAGTTTAATGAAGAATTTAATTCTTAAAATATTTTCACACTGCACCTCACAGACTTGTTGTTGAAGCATTTGAGTTCAAGTTCCATCAAAAAATTCCTGACCAAGCTGGTTTTGCACACTTGTATTAAATCCCTAATGAAGCCTCTGAGTGCAAGTTCAAACAAATTAAAGGCCCAATCAATAAAACTGGAAATCAGCCTTGCAAATCATGTTGCCTACTAAGAACGGTCATTAAATTAGAGTCAAATCAAATTACACAATAACTAACAACAGCCGGTCCTCATGTATGAGAAGGTATTCTTAACACAAACCTCCACCTGCCCGAAGATGCGTGCAGCTCCATGATTGCTCTGGACTTCCATGGTCGCCCCTTGGTGAGGATTCTGCGTCCCTGGCTCCCAGCTTAGGGAGCTGTGCGGGCCCAGCCCCGCGGCCTTGAATCACAGCCCTTATCCGCTTTGGTATTTCCAGCAGCTCACACAGCTAATAAATAAAGCATTCATTAGGCCGACTGCATGTTTACTACTTCCATAGACCAGTAGTTGGACTATTTTAGCCAAAAAAAACCCCAACAAAAACCCAACTAACCTAACTCATAGCTACACTTGAATCCTTTATTTTGGGCACAAGACTTCCTGTACCTGCCCTCGGTTGGGCAGTGGGGCAGCAGCAGACCCCATGCCTGCGAAAGCCACCCCTGCCCCAACAGCACAGAAGGGTTCCCGGGTGCCCCTGGTATGATGGTACCTGCCAGTGCTTAAGGGTGGAAGCACGAGTCCCCAGGCAGCACTCCTGGCCAGCATTTGCCTTTACAACAAGAGGCTGGGGACAACACAGTCTCCCACTGAGGTCAACTTCTCCTGTAGCACAGGGCAAGAGGAGGGAAGGAGTTGTATGCCTTCTTGGAGCGCCCACATGGCTGGCAGCAGCACCAATAGGCATATCAGGTGTGCAAATTGTTTTCTGTGTAAGTTGTTGGCCTCAATCTGGACACAGCACAAAGCTGTAAACTAAATTTAAATTTCACTAGATTTTACTAACCGCTCAAATTTCTCAAAACTGCACACGTTGTCTCTAACTGCATTGTTTATATTGCCTTGTTTTACAACAGCAAGACGAGAGAAATTAGGGCATTATTTTCTCATAAAAGTGACTAAGAATATATTGACGCTCCGTGTTTAGGTAACAGAACCTTAGGTTCACATTCAGAAGCACGACCTAGAAGCAGCACCAACCAGTTTCTATAATTAATATTTTGCAATTGGTTCGCTCATTGTGAAGCTTATGGTCAAAAACCTGTAAAAATGCCTTTGCAGCTGAGATTTCTCTTTTAAAACTTGGCCAACAGAATAAGGAAAAAGGTAGGATCACTTCAAAATGTTATATTAAGTATGAGTTAGGTTCTTAGACTTCTCAATAAAATTTACATGTTGGCCATTCTGGTTGTACAGAATGTACATCATTCTGTTGTACATCAAAACTGAAATAATAATAAAAATACTTCTAAATTTTCTTATATCAGAAGCTAAAAATGCTTCAGAAGAATAATATACTTTAGAGTATTTTATAATAATGACTCTAAAAAAACCCTTTATCAGCACAGGAATCATGTACCTCACAAGTCACATCCTGAGTAAATGCTATCTAAAGATAAAAATACATTTTTAGCAAAAACCTCCCTGTGGCTGTAGCCAGACTGCCAGCTGTGGCACTTCAGATGGACTTGAGTACATAGTCTCATCTCCAAGTTTGTGTGGGCCATAATCAATATAGGCTAACTACTACTGAGAGTTTTCAGACACTGCCTTCCTATACAGCCGCGACAGGACACAAGGGCAATATGTGAATTAGGTGTTCTGAGTTTAGTTCTTTAAAATATACAATCTGGAAATAAATATTTGGACAGTAGGGTTGAAGAAATTTGAAGTGAATATGGTAAAATACACACCGCTGGATAAATCTAGCCTAACTATAGATCAAAAGTTGTTATCATTTGGACAAAAGAGCAAAGCACATTACTTAGCATAGAGCTGAATAGCTACATTGGTCCACTGTTGCCCATACCTCAGCTCTTGAAGATGTCCTTGCACAGTGACACCAACTTCAGCAGTGGCCCTCAAACAAGGGTTTGGACACATAGCTGCTGCTTTAAACCACCAGCTTTGCCGCTAAGATTAGTGACCTCGACACAACATCCTCAGAACAGCCTTGGGTGTCCCTCTGTACAGGTCTGCACTCTGCTGTGAAAAGACGCCCTTTTCAGCAGCTCAGTTACAATTTAGTTCAACATAGTGTAAATCATACCTTAATAGAAATTCTGCACCCCAAAAATCCTCCTCCCCATCAAACAGGCAACTGACACATGCAAATCTGGGGTTTCAAAGAACTTATGGAGTAAATCCTATTCATTTGTGTAAACTAAATGTATTTGTGCTTTTTTAAGAGACAAGAAAGGTTGGAGATGGAAATATCCTCAAAAAGTCCAAGATTTGTGGGACAAGGTATGATATAGAATAGCAATCAAAGATCCTCAATCCAGGACACACCAATACTAAAGGCACATTCAAGTCATGTCTCCAGCTCTCCTGGTCACAGGCAACTGTGAAATCTACTTCTGGACCCAGACTGAATCTTTCTTGGGCAACTTTCCAGGAAAACAACTGTTCACAGGTATTTAGCATGCTCCAAACACTATCCCTAGTCTAAAGGGGACATTCTTTCAAGTGATGGTGAAGTTATCATGGGCAAGTTCCCATCTGATGGTTTCTTCCTAACATAAGAAGTTAACAAATTTGCTTCAGCAAACTAATTACAATTAATGAGATGAAGAATTTTGGGGTTGTATTCTTTTTTTTTTTCTTTCATATCAGTCTAGTGTCATGAAAAATAAAAACACCCGACAGTATACACACATAAACATCCATGTAAAAGATTTCTGAGATTGACAGTCATCTTTTCTCAGATGTATAAATCTGTTTTGATACTGTAGTCACCACAAGGCTGGCTGCGTGTTAGGGAAAAGCAAGCCTTACAGTGCTTTTAGTGTCCAGGGACTTTCCTTGAAAAATATTACAGTCACACAGAGCTTGAGCAAAGTCAATCTCACGGTCTCAAGTGATACCTACAAAGGTTGTAGTCACTAACAGCTTATTCTCTTTCCTAAGCTGGAGAGTCACAACAGAGACGCCTCATGGAGGATTTGGTTTGAGTAAGCTTTTGCTTTCTGCTAACCTTATAAACATGACCGTGATCCCATTCTTCTCTCAAGCAATCAGGGTATTCCCTGTCCACTCCTGTTGCCAGTATATCTGCAGTGCTTTACATTCTTTGCCATGACTATCCTGATGTCAGGAAAAGAAGAATCAAAAAAGGACCAGTGGAAGAATGTGTGTAAACCAATAGTATACCGAGACAGAACAAGAAAAATGATTCATAGAAACATAGAATCATTTTTGTTGGAAGGGATGTTTAGGATCATCAAGTCCAACCATTAACCTAATGCTTCCAAGCTGCCACTAAACCATGTCCCTTAGCACCACATCTACATCTTTTAAATACCTCCAGGGAAGGTGACTCATCCACTTCCCTGGGCAGCCTGTTCCAATGCTTGATAACCCTTTCGGGGAAGAAATTTTTCCTAATATCCAATCTAAACCTCCCCTGGCACAACTTGAGGCCGTTTCCTCTTGTCCTATTGCTTGTTACTTAGGAGAAGAGACTGACCCCCATCTCACTACACTCTCCTTTCAGGTAGTTGTAGAGAGCAATAGTCTCCCCTCAGCCTCCTCTTCTCCAGGCTAAACAACCCCAGCTCCCTCAGCCGCTCTGCATAAGACTTGTGCTCTAGACCTCGAACCAGCTTTGTGGCCCTACATTTCCCATATAAACCACAAATAAACCCAGATAAATCACTCTCAACCACAGAGATAAAGCTTTACTTGAGGAGACTCATAACGTTCAGATAAAGACAATAAACATATAATTTATGTATGTTAACTACATAGAAGAAAATACAAAATATGCTCCCTACTTTTCACTCAAATGCAACAGCAAAGTAGGCAATACACAAAGCTGTTCTGACTCTTAGAAAAAATTATTAATCTGCTATTCTGTATCTGGGTCCTTTTGCTGAGGCTCTTGGTGCAATGGTTGGAGCACATCAGCACCAGTCTTACTCAAGCCAAACAGCTACATTAGTCAGAAAGCCTCAAAGTACAGTTGTTTAAGGGTGAGACCTTTCTATTCAAAAGGAGGTGCAACAAAGGCAGTAAAGAGCAAAGAGATCCATGCCTGTTTTTCTGTAAGATCAAGTAACATGTTGATCACATTTGCAAAAGAAGGGATGAGAAGTCAGGTATTTCTGAAAAAATGAGAATGTCATGCTAGAAAGAGAGGCATGATCTTTGACTTTTTATGCAGATTTTGCAAGTATTCTGGAAAAGACTTCATCAATGTGAGGTTTGCCCTTATTGTTTCTAGAAGTAGCACAAAAGAAGAGGTGGAAGGAACAAAACAAAATAAGAATTTGCCTGAAATTTCCATATAAATGATATCACTTACAATAAAATACAGATGAAATATCCAGAAGCCTTGTACAAAATTAAGCTCTACCCAAAAGATTACTCTGATGTAAATATTTTTATTATGTGAGAAAAGACAAAGCTGAAAATTTATTTCTTCTGTACTATGTAATACAAAAGCATTAGCTTTTCAGTCTTGTATTTAACTGTGCTATAAAAGCAATATTCACATTTAAACAGAGCCTGCCAGACGTATTTAATTTTAGGTTTATTAAAAATACCAGAAGCTGCTCTTAATAGATAAATGAATGTCATATGAAACCACATACAAAAAATCTGAAAAATTTCAAGTGCACTTTTATTCCGACTTTATCAGTGAAGCAACCTATCAGAGATCTCTTGCTAAAGAGTTTCAATAAACAAGTTTTAGAGATTACTGAGGGCTGTTTGTCATTTTTAAAGGACAGATTTGCAAGGAAAACCTTTTCTGTGATTGCTTTTAAATATTTTACCACATTCTTTACCTAAAAATCTCTAAAGAACTCCAACTTATTTGAAGACAAGAGGAAGTTAAATGAAGCATGAGACCAAATGAAACTCAGCATTTTCTTTTGTTGCAGTGGAATGACAAAACCAGAAAGTCTATCAGCTACAGAAAAAAAAAAAAAAGAGAAATTTTATAATGACTTTCAACTGTCATAATGTAAATCTATAGGATTATTTATAACAGCTTAAAATATGCCATATCAACTGTATTGACCCATATTCACTCCTACGTTTTTGACCGTTATGTGCTCTTCAAAAGCAAAAAATTACTAAAATCTTGCTTCACGTACTCTGGTAAAATGGATTAATGGCAGTTGCATTTCACGGAAAGGTCTCAAAATGGCTGGGCCCAAAATACCCACCCTCTCTAAGTGCATCCGACCCACGGTTGTTAACTCAGAAATGTCCCTTTAACTCTGTTTTCTTTGGACATGCCTCTGGACACAGGCACTGCGGGCTGAGAAGGAAATCCAAACTCTGCCCAGCTCTCTGAAGTGACTTAGCTCTTAAGACAAACAGGATCTGGCATTAAAGCGGGTTTTGGCCGTGCTGTAAGCTTCTGTGTTGGGAACCAGGGTTAAGGCCTTGGATCATGCTTAATCTTTACCAAGGAAATTGTGGCAAGCAAAAGGGTGTTGGGTGGGTCAGTGTCTCTCCAGGCAGTTTTTTCTGTAGGACCAAACTTGAGGACCTGTGTCTCCCAGAGAAACCACCGGGAGTTGCAGATCAGTTGGATCTCAAGATTTGTTCCAAAATATTCTAATAGATATTTCTTCTATATGCAAGAAGCAAAGTAAAAGCAAAAGGATGATAACAGTGTGAATAACTTACAGGAACAAACACTGTCAGATGGGCCTTAGATTGGAACACATCCATATGTAGCCATGTTACAAAGTGCATGGATTTCCTACAGAAGCAACAAAGCAATATAATGCTGGGTATTACGTGACCGACTAATATTGCAACCACACCGTAAAGGTAAAAAAATTCCAGACTTCACCTAAAACAGACAATATACTTTATGACTTTAAAATGAAATCACAGAAGACCTAACTCCATCCAGCTGTTTTTAATAGAGATTTTTTTACCCCTTGTTTTTCATTCTCTACCTTAATCCACTTCAAAATTACCTCACAGGCTCATTCATTTTTGCTCGTAACTTGATAACTCTTACCAAAACAATGCATTGTGCATTACAGGGTAAAAAAACTAAATTAAAGAACAGAGAAAGAAATACAGAAAATGTATATTCATTAAAGCTAGTGATGCTGCAATGAAAATTTGCATAGCAACCTGCAACTTCGTCTGATAGAATTACAAATTTGTCGTGCAGTTGAAGGACAGATGAAACATTCCCACATTTTCTGCATCAGTCATTTCTATGAGGTTCAACTTAGTATAAACAATCCCCCTTATTTTGCAACTAATTGAAGAATTAATATAAAGGGATTGAACACCTGTTGCTCTGTTGGCAGAGAACAGCAATTACAATGTTTCTTTCCAGCGGACTTAAACTACAAAAGAAAAATTTTAAAATAGAAAAGGAAGGAAACATACTGGGAAACATACTGGTGACCAGGGGCCTTTTGAATCCACAGTGGATATTGCAGTTTTTCTTCAGATTATGAGTGGTCCCTGTTAAGATTCATTGGTTGATGGAGGTCTCCTCTCTATCCCCCTATTTAACCACTGCCCCCTTAAGCATTTTCCATTAGCTCGGAGTAGCTCTGACTCACTCAACCTCCCCTCTCGTCTTTCCCACACACTGTAAGACAGGCTTAAAATCCATTGTACATCCACCTAACTGTCACGCAGATCCTCTTTACCAATTTCCTATTACAAACATTAATGACTGCAAATAAATGCTATTAAAATGGGAGACTAAATCCATTTTCATCTCCTCTTTGTATTCCTTATCTTGGAAAGTGGTTAGGCAAGCCTTAAGCTGAGGTAGAAAGAGTCACACACAAGGACCTGTAAGCAAGAGATTTTTTGAATAAGCAGAACTGAAAGGAAAACAATAACCAAAACACAAGCAACCATCAAATCCACTAAAAATAAACATTCTTAACTTTCCTGGCTGATGCAAAACCTAAAACAATTAAACATTGGTAATGACAAATATTTTGTTATGGTCAACTGCAATAAAAGTAAAGCAAGAAATGCAGAGGTTCAAAATGGAGAAAGACCTGTTGTGGCATGCCCACTGCTCACATCAGTGGTGTCCCCCTGATCGCAGCACCACAGGGGCACGGCTCAGCTCTTTTGCTTCACATCAACAAACCTTTTATTTTCTGACAAAATTATCAGCATTACCATTATAAATGATTAAGTTCTACTCCTTTTCACTTTTTATGGAAAAGTATGCGGAAACAGACAATATCAGTTTTTCCCAGGTATTTTGGGATGAGCATCACTGTCTGTTCCAGATGTTCCTACTCTGGCACTAATGCCTTCTATCACACTGACAAGACCTCATGTTTAAGGTCATTTTTAGAGGTAGGCCTCACTTAAAAAATCATGGTGGATATACAGGAACAGTCCTTTTCCCTCTCATTTCATAGCTGTTTCTGGGAAAGTCTAAACTGCAAAAACACTCACTACTTTTTTTCTCTCTTTGAGAAGATAGCTGCTTATGGATGTACACATCTGAAAGGATTTGGCTTTTTTCATCAAGATAAAGAAGACTGAAAACGAGCATGAAATGGGAATGCACAACTTGGGGCATAAACCTCTACAAGCATGTCTTCATCTTCCTATTCAGATTGGGATCAAATACATATCTTTTTGCCTTGGTGCATTCTAATATTGGGTTTTTTTTTAAAATAGGCATGGCAGATGTACAGGAGACACAGGGACTGAGGAGGGGCAATTCTGCCTGTGGCATCCAACCTGCATGGGTGGAGGCTGGGACCTGCCACCGCTGGCGGTGCCCAATACTTTGGGAACGACTCGCATAGGGAACATGACTTCTCCAAGTCCTGCTGAGTTAGGAAGATGTATCAGAACTTCAGTTGGGGCCAAAAATGACAAGGACATTGTGGGTCAGGGTCAGGCTGACATACTGTGTAAGGACATGGATGCTGAGATGCCAGAGCGGGATTAGGCTGAGCAGCACATGAATCATGTCACAGTGGAAACACAGGCGGGGCTGCAGGTCATTTGGATCTGCGTTTGTAACACTGAGTTGTGCGGGCATAAAGAAAGAATATCATAAATCCAAGGAAGATCAGGACCAACTTGTGACACTGCCCACTGCTTTCCAAGCAGCAGCATGCTATATTTTTTGGAAAGTATTATAAGGACCAAAAAATTTGTTCTTTTCCCTTTAACTATATAACAACAGCAACAAAAATGAATGTGTAGGATAAGCTATTTTGATAAAGAAAGAATAAGGCATTAAATACCTGACATTTTTCTAAATTTATAAATCAAAACAAACTTTTAAAGCTTTCCTGTTAATGGAATTAAAATCATCATCAGTCTTTCCTTAAGTGTCTGCAGTACATAGTCACAGTCCATTAAGAGAACAGGTTAGCATTGTTCATAACAGGATGTAAATGAAATAATCAAGTAATCAGGACTATTTCAACATCAATAAAGGCTCAGAGTGATTATTATGTACAGCTATGACACAATACCATTTTGCATACTTTCCCTGATCAGATTAAAGTGGTGATGAATTCCTCGATGGCTCAAGTGTGCTCCAAGGAAAGCTAGAAGGTTGTACAGTTAACTCCCAGGGTGTAACTCTAAACCATACAACCTACTACCTCAACCCGGATGCACACAGCTTCCAACGGTGACCATAAAATCTTCTTCACTTCTTCAGCCTTTCTTTGAAATGTGACAGCAGCCACAGGCCTAAATACTTCCCATGGGGGTACGCTTTCATCTGCAGTTATTCCCCACTTTTCAGATGATAAGGCATATTCTTATGCAGAAGTAGAATTTCTGTTCTATTCTGTTTACATACGTATAAAAACACATATATGTGTGTTTTATGTGTATATATATATAAACATACATATTTGACTGATGCAAGTTCAACTATATTTCTGCAAAGAAATGACCATTTGGTCTTATTTTACAATTAGAAATAAAATATAAATCCCTTCTTGTTTTTTTCCTACGTTTTTTGGATGTAATACCATGGAATGGTGTATTTAATAAAACCAGCAAATAGTATATCCTACTCTCCCTCATTGGATACTCTACAATTCCCTCACATCTCTTTGTAAATTTTAATAATAAGCCAAAGGTGCTTAAAGCAACCAATAATAGAACAAATCACTCAATCAACTTTGAAGATAAGGCAATGGACAAGAGAAGCATTCCAAAAACAATATATAGTTTTGTACACTCACTTGGGCTTGTTGTCAAATACCACTGCAGTGCGAGCTACGCAAACTTTTGCCAGATCACCATACTGACACAGACCCATAGAAGCGAGCTTGTGCAGCACGTTTCAACACAAGATCGGATCTACGGGTTTATGCCAATTGGCATCGTGGATTAGCATTTCCCTTTTAAAGTGAGATGCAGAAGAGTTTAAACAAACAAACATATGAAGCAATGAAAGAATGAGCACGTAAGAGTAAAAAGATTATCATCTATTGCAAAGAAGGCTACTTCAAACTTAACTGCATAAGTGGTGGATACACCAAACAGGCCAAAGACTTGCGATTAGTTTGGTTTTTGAAAAAGGAATAAAAGACTTTTTTTTTTTTTTTACAGTTTGACAGCACAAGATTTTTTCATCTTTGGCAGGAATTAATGTCCTTTTGCGCACACTTTGCCTTACTGATGAACTCTCAACTCCCAACAACTTGCATGTGACTATAGCATGCACACAGCAGGCAAGACTGGAATCCATAATTGGACATGACATAGAAGTGAACAATACAGGTTTGTCCTTTGTGTCTGAGCTCATATCACGTATTACAACCCAAAATAAAAACCACCCCACCAACTCAGAAAAGCACTGGAGTGCAGCTCCTGTACAACATTACAAAGACTGCTTAGCTGTTTCTTCATATTACAGAGCACCTAAGTACTACTTGGCAACAACTTACTGATTAAACAACATCTATTAATTAAAGCAAAGAAGTTAATTTGTATATTTTATTCACCAATCCTACCGTCAATGCTGTACCCTAATAATAAGAATGCAAGTAGAAACGCAATCTTGCAAAACTTCACTGTGAACTGCTACAACAAATACTTTCTTCTTGTGACCGGCAAGTACCATGATACAAATTATCACGCACTGAATATAAGGTGTCTTACACAACAGACTGAAAACAGGTCCTTTGAGGCAATAACCAGTAATTCAGAAAGGTGAGATATAGATACAGTTATATAATTTCCATATTCTCAATGAAAGCGATAAATACTGTGTCTTTAAGCATAATATCTGACACATCAGAATAACTTGTAACAATACAGTCACAAATGCATTTGTAAAATACAGGCATGAGAAGCAGGTATAATTTTAAAATCAGGTGCTATAGAAAAGTCTCATCGTTTAGCAGGTTACTGATACCTGTATCAGTAAGATTTAAACACCAGCTTTCCACTAGGTCCCACTGAAGGTCTAATTCTGCCATCATTAGTCAGGCAAAACTGTTTTCAAGAGAATGAGCATTGCCAATAACAAAGTTTTTGAAGCAGGGGAATGCTTCATTTTCTGGCAGACTGCAATATGTATTTCTAGTTCAGTAATGACAGCTAAGCATTAGTAAATGACCTTTTTTTTTTTCCTTTTCTTTTTTAATTTAGTGAATTAAATCTTGCATGTCCAAGCATACACTTTTGCACTTTAAAATCACGTTAATTTATTTTCTAGAACAGTCTGCTTTAAACCTGCTTTCACTTTATATACAATACTTCAGCATTCATAATTTTATAATTGTTTTCTGCTGACACTGAGGAGATAGAATGTAAAACAAGCACTCAAACTAGAATAGTTATCCTAGTATCAGAAATAAGTATGCACACTGCATATATAATTTACTGAATGATTGCAATAAGCTCTATAGAATTGCTTCTCCAATTTTCTTTCCTTTTTTTTTTTGTGAATAGAAGAGGTATTCCATATATCAAAAACAATTGGTCATTGCATTATAGTTATATACTAGCAAATAGATATATGTCCAATAAATATATTAGAAATATAAATATACTAGTAAATATATATGTGTTATATATTTACTAGGCATAACAAAAAAACAAATTATGTAGTGATCTTTCAATTCATTCTAAAGCTTCATGGAAACATACACAAACTGCATTTTTCCCAACAGAAAGTAATCAGAACAAAAGTTCAATACATATCTGTGAAATTATATTTGTACACTCTCTCAAGAAAAGAAATTCTTTTAAAGCTAATCTGCTTCATATTTTTTCCATTAAAACTATTTTTTAACAAAAAAATAATATTTAAGATCACTGTATTACCTTCGCTGAATTCTGGTATAATTAACTTCTTCGGCTTCCTTTTTCATTTTATTTTTTCTTTTACTAAAATAAAAAGAAGTGAGAGAAAGATTTTGAAATATCTGTTTTATGGAAAGTGTTTTCAGAACAACATACACAAAATTAGTAATTAAGCTTTTAAGATATAAAACCGACACACTGCTAACGCCCTTCTCAGGGCCATGGGAAGACAAGCTGTGAACACGCACACTTTGGCAAAGGGACTATTTAATTTAGTATTTCCTAATTTTTTTCACCCCACAAATATTTTATTTTTATTAGGAATTCGAGGAGGAAAGGAGCATAATTAACAAAAATAAACAATTTTTATAAAGTAATGCATACAATAATTTGTTACGGAACTTCATAAAAATACTGGGATAAAGTAAATGGCTTAAAACAAGAAATGTTTGCAAAACTTTATAGAATAATAAAACCCAACAAAAAAGATGTGATTATTATGATCAGATATAGAAATTTAAAAAGTTCTTTTAAGCTAATGCAAGCCTTGGTTTCTCAACAGACTTAGGTACTAATGATATACGTAATTATTCTAACAAAACTATTGGGGAGGGCAGTATCACCGTAAATCTAAGAAACACATTCTGGTACAAAATGGATGAATGGAGGTATATGTGTCATATACATAAGGTCTCTATTCAGCAATTTCCCAGAATTCATTGCAGAACAACAAAAATATAAGGTAGCAAAATTAGCATATAATCTTAGAAGTTACTGTCTAATCAGTAACATATAAAAAGTGAAGCACATTTTAAAACAATTCTATTTTTTAAAGTAATAATATATATGTATAAAGTTTTTTATTAGACAAACACCTATAGTGAACATTTTGAAAAAAAAAATCAGTTTCTGATGAAAAAGACGCTATAAGTTTCAAATTAATTTCTAGCTGAGGACATCTGTAATTTTAATATAAATTAAAAAGACTAGGAAAATATAAAAAAAAAAACCAACCCAAAATTCATAACCCACCGATTTGGCCGAACTTTTCAAAATCTGTCAGTCAGAATGAATTTTGCTACACACACTTCTAATTGCCTAGTAATATGTTACAACAGACAGACAAACACTTTAAGAAAAAGGCTCTACTAAAGCATCATATGCTCAAAACTTACTTTAACTCTGCATGCACTTATCACAAACATTCTGAATGGATATCTTAAATACTGTTTTCAGCTATTCCTGGACAAGTGCGTCTTTACCGAACATCTTAAAATAGTCACTGTTACTAGCTGCAAACCAGGCTTTCTTCATGAATGTCCCAATAATGTGCCTTTTATTCCGCTGCTTATTACACTGATTTCTTTGTAATGGATTTAGATACAAAATGTAAGAAACTCGTATAAGTATTAACTCAATAATAACTTTAATATACTGGCTACGAGAGCGATCGTTTCCTACAGTTTAACACGGGTTTTTTTTTCTCTTCCCCTCTTTAGAAACTGAAAGCATGAGTCACACTGTAAAAAAAGAATTTACTTTCCTTAGCAACCAGATCTAAATACCCACAACTTTCTTAGAGATAACCAAAGCTTAGACTGAATAAATGTAACAGTAAAGTCTTTGCATAACTCCAGTGCTTAGCTAAGACAAAATGTGCCTAATCACTTATTTCTATAGACCCTCGATTTTTTGTTTATTTTCTATTTTTAGCAGTATTAGATCAAACACACCCCCAAAAAGTTAGTTTTAAAAAGTGTGAACAGCTGACTACATTAAAATTAATACACAAGGACTCAGTTTCTAAACAACATGTTTAAAATGGCTTAAAAAAAGAAAAAGAGGAAAAAAAGAAAAAGAAGCTATACCTGATATGAAAGGTACGTTTTCACCCAGTGCCAAATACTGCTATATGAGCAATAGTGGAAAAAACAAACAAACAAACAAAAAATTCATTCCTTCTTGGTTTTTTTTTGCTTTTTTTTTTTTTTTTAACTAAAAGAATCAATCTCCTAGGCTCATTTTGTTACACTGTTTTAAGAAGCTCTAACACATCCTGATGTCTCTGTAGTGAAACATGCCAGATTTTTTTTTTTTTGGAAGCAGGAGAGTCACTTTTTTTTTTTTTTTTTTCTGCACTCTTGTATGTAGGACAAACTCAGATTTGTTTCTTCTTCTTAGGGCTCCTGTTCTTTCTCGGAAGAAGACCAGGATGCCTGTCTTCTCTCTCTCTCGCTCTTCTCGGAATTCCAGGCACAAAGCACTGCGCAAAAGCTGCACCAATCCTTGCCGCAACTGCCTGCACAGGACTAGAGGTGGGGAGAGACCAGAAAATTCACCTCGCCCCTGCGCCGGGTTTTATAAATGGGGATTGCACAAATCTGCCGGAGCAAAGGGGTGAAAAGGCAGGGTGCCAGTTTGCTACACTATGCTGCAATGATCTCATGTTCAATGCTGTCGCCCCGTTTGCCCAGTTCAAATGCCTGTTCATTAAACAGGAGGAAGGAAAAAAAAAAAAAAAAAAAAAAAAACCACGCCAGAAAAATAAAAAACAACTTTTATCCTTCAGACACTCAGGAGGGCTGTTCTAAACTACAGCTCAGCAACAAAAAAATAAAACACGTAGTTTTAAAATGCAGTTATGAAGTATAAATATTCTGCTTATATTTTCTTTCTTTCTTTTTTCTATTTGGAGATAAGAAGCAGAATTTATCAGGCGTGAAAGGGACAGCCTCCTGGTGGTGTGCCAAAAAAGCCAGAATAAAGGCAAAGTTGTGCTTCAAAGCTCAATCGCTTGCTGAGTCTGGCTAAAGTCAAGTATTAAGATCCACCATTTTCTGAGCCATGTAAGAAAAGAGGAAAAAAGTCAGAACGGGCGCTGCTTTCCAAGTCTCCGTTGGCACCATCACAAAATCTCAGCCGTAAGGTCACATGATGCTCTGCCAAATGTGGAGTGCATTCCCATAAACCATTCTGCTGATACTGCGAAGGCAGCTATTGTCTAGTTTATACCCAAAGTTCAGCCCACTCTTCATTGAATTAGCTGAAAAACGCATCACCTTTGGGGGTTGGGAGCCATGGAAACGTCTACCTGGCAGGCTGCCCACTTTTTCTGCCCATCAACCAGAGATGGAATTGTGCTGCCTAATGTAATGATGACTAGGAATGTGAAGAGTAGTCCAAAGTGAATCTGATTCTTGCAAAGCCTGCTTCATTTGCACAGCAAACTCTGGCTTCTTGTCATTAAAAAGGGGAGGGGGGGGTAGGAAAAAAAAAAAAAAAAAGGTGCCTTTCTCCTAAATGTAGCAATTAAAGGTCTAGTAAACATGCCTAGTCTGCAACTTTCCTTCATAAACTACTGAAATGGTTCCCAAAATAAAGCACTTGGTATAACGCAAGTTTTCTGATTTAAAGCAGCACTCTTCTCCCTGAGTTAATGTGGCAGCCCCTGAATGTTTTTGCTCCCTAAGGAAAAAAAAAAAAAAGAAAAAACCAAAAGTACACAGCACATCTCTCATCTTGTCTCTTTACCTGTCTTTATCACCTCCTGACTTTATCTAGCACAAATTATACACGTGTGTGGCAATGCCCACTAGCAACAGTGGGGATGCAATATTGCTGCAACCTCGCCCGAAGCAGTCTCCTGAGAAAGCTGGTTGCGTTTCCAGCAGCATAAACCCCTTCATCTGAGCCCTCTTATCTTCACTGGTGAGAAGGACAGCTGGGCTGCAAGTTTGCAAACCAGCCCATTTAAGACCAGTCAGCAGCCTCCCTTTTTCAAAATGCATTTAATTCGGCTTTTGTGAGAAGAGATGTAATCAGGTGGAATTTATAAAAGATGAAAGTTACTAGATAGGCTAAGTAATAGACACAACTCTTCTGCTACAGACCTGAAATTTTGATCTTGCCCATCTATTGTTCTAAAGTAAAATGTCACGTAAAATGCCACTTCCAAATGAAAATACCACCTAACCTACTCAGCAACAAACACATGCTTTCCCAGCATCTAAAAACCTTGTACAGAAGAATTTGTCTCGGAGCTCAGCGTTGTGAACAAATGAACAAAAATCCTCTCGCTGTTTCTACACCACGAAGCTTAATAGCTACCGCAAAAGAGATGTTAAAAATGTGGCAATTTCTCTGATCCTCCCATTAATAAAAATGGAGCCATGGGAGGAGCCTCTCTACCTATTAGCATCTGTACAAACGCTCCCGCAAAGAGGAGGATGCATGCTAAAGAGCTTACAGCTAAAAACTGGTAAGAAAGGGCAAACAAAGTGGGAGACAACAGGCTAGAAACCGCAGCGGGAGTACAGGAAAAACCATTCCCAGGGACACTGCAGGCAGTAACTCTCCAGCTCGGCTACTTTTATGTTTTGTTTTACAGTTCTTTCCAGTTTCACTTTATTTACCTGGAGGAAATTGAAGGTTCATTACCGAAGGAAGGAAGTGTGAGAACGGGGGCTTTGAAGTGGAGGAAGATGGTTACGAGGGCAGCGCAGCCCTCGGAGGGAGGTCCCGGGGCTGTCCACCAGCCCAAGGGCTGTGGGGGGCTGGCTGCACCCCTGGCTGGGACTGGGGCAGCAGAGGCAGCAGGCTGGCGGTGTGGGACAGCCCGCGCCTTCTCCTGGCACACTCTGGAGACCTGCACCCAGGTTTTGGAAAGGGCAGGAATGGTGAGAGAAGGAGAGGGCTCAGGGCAGCCTCTCCAGATGATGAAGAGTGGGGTCTAGAGGACTGGGAGAAGGAGCAGTCACCACAGCCTAGCAGCGGCGAAGGACCGGGAGGAGGTGTTGGGTACAACATCAGAGGACAGAAGTGACCCTACTCTGCCTGCCAGCACGCCTGGGATCAACTGGTCAACTGGTGGGAGCTGTCTGGCAGAAGAGAAACAGTAAATTGGTTCATGGCTTAGTTCCTCTCTTTTCCAGATTCAGAGCTTTTTAAGGGCCACCAGCCAGAGGAAAGCCCTCCAAAGCAGTGGCATGGTGTAAGCACTCTCAAATAGTCTTTTGGAGTGAAATGCCATGTGCATGGTTTGAATCCAGAGACCCTTTTCTCTGTGAGGTCAAGATGGCTGTCTAGGTGCTACCAGTAAGCGGCAATGCCACTTGTCACTCTGTCCTCAGCTTGGACCACAGGGATTGCAGTGACTTCCAGGGACCATGAGCAAATTCTACGTGTTGTTATGCCTCAGCCATAAAAATGATACATGGGTGGATTCTCCCATAAAGATCTTTGAGATTAAATAATCTCTTTGGGATTATTTAAAACTAAATTAATTTCTCCAGGCTCATAGAACTCAGAAAGCCAAATCAAATGCTTTAATTAACAATTATGAAGAAACCAAAACTTGAGATTCCATTTTTATCAGTTCAGTAGTTTGTAGTTTTCTTATTGATTTGAATCAAGAGATCAAAAGAGATATTTTATTTTTTTTTCTAACAGGGCACATGGGACTCAAACTCAATTCATTCCACCTTACGTTTTACTGTTAACCATAACAATGTTTAGGCCACAACACATCAGCATCCTCAAAGGTACCACTCACAAGGGTGCAACCTACAAATCCAGGTGCATTTTAAACCAGGGTCAAAAATAATGGTTTCATTAGAATTGAGCAGAAACTTCTAACTTAAATACAACAAATTCATATCCTGTTCAGATTTACTACAATTATTATCAGTGATGGTATGTGAAAAGCACAAGGGGACAGTCTGGCTTTCAGATCTCAGAAGGGAGTTTGCCACTAATTACAAATAATAGGCAGTCTGAGTGGGGAAAATCTGAGCAACAGCTTTTGAGGGAGGACAGGCACAGAATCCTACACAGTCATTTTTATTTTCCTGTGCGGAAAAACACTTCAACATGTGGTAGCCCTCAATAATGAGTACTCACTTCACCAATATTCAAAAAGGATGTTAAAAAGCTGTTAAAAAAATCACTTGCATATGTGCCCCACAACAATTAGAGATGTAGATGAATCTCGGAGTGCTTTGCCTATGAACAAATATAAGGGTGATACAAAGGGAACCAAAGAGACATATCTGTGGGAGTGCCTGGTCTTGCTCGTCCGCAGCTGGAGGAGACAGGGAGGCTGGGTGGAGGGAGGCTGAACGGGACCGACCTCTCCACGGGAGAAGAGGGCACCAATCCTTCCTCCACCTGGGAGGCTGGAAGGGGAAGGCAAAGAGGACAGGCAACGTGGGCTGGACTGAGTGTTTCTGCTCACAGCCCAATATGATTTCCATTTCTATGCTCAGCTCACACGGGACAACCGGCACCCCAGCGTTCTTAGCTTAACAAGCAGTTTGCAAACTAACTGGAAAGGAATAATCAGAGTCGTCCCTGGGCAATGGTAACGCCCACAAGTAGGAGGTGTGCTACTGTAGTTACGACAAGTTAGAAGTTGAAAATACGCAAGGTGAAGAGGACATGCAAGTGCTGGATATATTACACATTTCTGGATAACTTTAATGTACTGTATTGCATGGCATAACATTTCATGATAAAATGGTCTTGCTCTGCAGCCTGCATTCTCAAAGGCCCTAGTATAGAGGTGACAAAAATTATTTGTAAAATGCATGCAAATGTAAAGTTATCATCTGCTTGTTACTTTCATTTTATCTTCAAATGGCACTGTGCCCTCCTTTTTTTTTTCCTGCCTTAAGGTTAACAGCACCAAATTAAGAGACTTAAGCAAGATGCTCTATGGTAAGAGCCAGAGATGTCATTCATTATAAATTTAACTCTAATTTTCCCCTTTCTGAAATTTTTATGAACAATCTCACTTTAAGTTCCTTCTCTTCTAAACTTTTCATTGTGTGATCTCCAACCTATTTAACTTTTGGCCACTGTTGTTGTATGACTGGGTACCTGAACTTCACAAATTTCTTTCTGCTTTGCTACTGGAGAAAGAAACACTTTAAAAATAAATAAGAACAAAAGCAAAGTAATGCACAACCAATATTCTTGTTGACACAGGAAAAGCCTTCTTCACAGATGTTTTTTAAGAAGATCAGCTACTCCCTTAAGAGTACATATATTCATAAATAGCAAAGGGTGCAATCGTAATGAATTGAAACAGCTACTGAAAATTCAGATAAACCTTTTCCAATAACTATTCCAGTGTATAAAGAAATGACCCACTGCAAACAGGAGCCACCCTTCTGTTCTTCACAGGGAAGCACAGTTGTGGTAGAACAAGCAGCACAGCTGCAGTGCCGGAGGAGGGCTGGTGCTGAGAGGAGCACACAGCAAAGCCCAAGCAAAAACCAGCTTCTATCACTATTCCCCGTTTCTTAGAAAAACTTAGGCTTTTACAGGTAATCATACAAGCACAAAAAATATGAAATTTTCTCCCCAAACAATAAGACAATACCTCAGACAGGTAAAAATGCTGCAACGTTATAAAATATCAAACCAAACCTGATGATAGGAAGACCTTTGCCACAGACATTTCCTCTAACATACTCCATTTATTCCCCACTTATTTATCCCTCTATTTATTTCACCACTGTCATTCCAGAAACATTAAATCAGCTCAGAACAAGAGGTATAACATTAAATCCCCTCACATACACCAATGCTTAGACATAGAAAAACAGTCCTTACATTATCTCATTTGTCTGTTGCAGGTTTAAGTGCAAGTACAATTGAGCATTATCATCACTATTCAGCAGATGAAAAAATCTGAGGCATGTATTTTTTTCCCAAATTTAAAAGCCTTTAGCATATCACTCTTCAAAATGCTTAAGTAGCATGGCATTTTCCATGCTTTGGAAAGTTCTAGATGCTTTTTGCAGTTCTAGAGCCAAAGGTACCAAAGATTAACTTGTTTTCATAAACAATTTATCATTACTGTATAAAGCATAGAATATCTGACATTGCTCAGTGTTAAGTACAGTGCTCTGAATCATAAGTACTACCTTGAATTGGATAATTTCTAAATTCCACCTACACGGTTTGCCCCAACTTGACCACTGCCTTTGAAAACTAACAGCTGAAGACTCCTTGATCTAGTTCCTGGTCACTAGAGTAGGAGGACAATAAACACAGAAAATTAGCTAGCAAACAGAGTAAACAAATAATTCCTTACATGCCTTCTACTTGTGATAAATAAAGCAATGTCAATTTCTTTTCCAAGCACCTCTTCAAGACAAGAGCAAGTATAGCCAGAATCGAAGCCAGAAACTGTTTTATTAATTCCTAATTTAGCAGGTTTAGCAGCACGCTTAGTGCCTCGACCTGCCCCAGTGTAATTCCTATCCCAGTGCTCCCTTTCAAAAACTGCTGCAGTGCTTAGTTGAGTTGCACACCTACATATAGGGAACATTTTCACAACAGCAATCTTCTCTCAAGCTTCAGAATCAAAAATCCTTAGGGGTCTGGGATTGCACAGACGTAACTCGGGAGAAAGTGCAGATGGCTTCCTGCTCCCTACTGCCCAGCAGGTTGTGTAGCAAGGATCCTCTGGGGCCACTTATTTTTCCTAGGACTCATTCTTGACCCCAATATAAACCTGGAATAAAAAGGATGCTGCAAGGCCATTCTTGGTACCATTGATTTCTCAATCAGTGATAAAAAGTTTTTTATGGTTTTACTGCATACCTTTCCCATAGGACCCTGCATGAGTCCTGGCTGCTCAGAATTTAAAATCTTATGCAATGTTATTTAAGAGAAGCATTTCGCTTAGCTGCCTTGAGCCAAAAGTATCCTTCAGTATGGCTACTTACTGAAGTAATGCCCCACCTGCTATAACTGACTACAGTCTCACACCTCAGTAAGGCACAGTTCACTGCTCATGTACAAAGACAGAAAATAAGTATTTTTGAAACATCTTTATTTTTTTTCAGGAAGGAAGTTACCTGCATCTTTATATTCCTATATTCCTACAAATTTGGACAATACTTTCCAAAACATCAGAATGTTTTGTAGGCAAGTATATATGTACACATATCCAAACACAGCCTACACATTTTGGTAATTTACTCACAAAAAATGGGGCCTGTGCATGGACTTTGTTGGGTTACATTCTTAGAAGGTTGAGTTCTGTTAGCCAAAAAAACCCCACAACCAGTTCAGACCATAACTCTAAATTGAAAAGAAAAAACATATGCATTATAGCCCAATATAGGGTGTGTTTTTGATTCAAGAGACTAAGGGTTCAATTAGTTTTGAAGCAAAAATAATTAAAACTGGATAGGAAACAGTTTTCTACATCCCATTTTTCAATTCGCCTACTGTGAATTTTTGAGTCTGCAAAATAATCTCACTCCAAACAGCACAAAACTTCAAATCTAGATGTCTAAGAAGTTCTATATTGGAGGAATTAACTCTTTGTACATTAAAATGTTTTAAATATTCATTCTAGACTCGGACATTTTCAATATTTTTAGTACAAATGGCTACTCTTTCTATTTTTTTAGTTTGAATTAGCATGATTTTGTGAGTAAAACCTACACTTCAAACTAATCAACATCCTCAGATAACCCAAACAACGTAGGCAGAAGAGGGAGAAGAGATCAAAGGCATGGAGCCTTCTCGGAAGATTGAGCAGGCTATGAGTGATCAAAGGCAGGGGAGAGAGGACTCTGGATCTTAACTCCTGCTTCCACTATACATTTATAATTTAGAGGTTATTGAATTGTGGGGAGGGGAAGTATTTATACATTAAATATAGGTTGCAGGCCTGGAAAGTTATTTAAAATACAGAAATGAAGTTTGGTTGATGAAAATGTCCAGGCAGGATCTTTCACAATGTGTTCCAAAAGGAAACGGTGCAAATACAAGCAGCTTTCTTTTCAATAAATTGGCATTTTCTGACAAAATCACACAAACAGAAAGGCACACCTATGGCTGGTTGGTGTCATCACAGAAGAGATATTGTGTTGTTTAGAAGTGATAACTGTCAGGAATAATGGAAAACTCTTGGTTTGGGTAAAGCGCTACTAACTACATTAGCTTGCTTTTCAGATTTAGAGCACATATAACTCAAAATCTATCAAAATACAATTCTATGTTAATTGCATGTGAAATCTATGTGAAATTCACATTGTGCAATCGTATAAGGGCATTTCTTTAGCTTTTGTCCTACATATTTTGGTAATATTCCTGTGTACAATCAGACTTCTGTCCATAAGACTTTTCACAGCTTACCAGCACAGGGCACTCAACTCAGCACTGAGACAAGCTTTCATGCAATTAGTTGGGTATCTTAGCTACCAGATCCTTGGTTACTTGGTCATTATTCATCTTTATCAGAATTAACTTCTGTACTGGAGAAAACATTTGCAATTAAAATTTTCCTAAAGAGAAAGAATTATTGCCCCAAAGTTTTGATTTGGCAAATCAATTGAGAACATTTTCTCAGATAATCTTTAATAGCTACATAGAAAATAAATACCAAACATGATGTGTACATATTCAATAAAGGAATTCAGCAATGCACAGTTTTATTAATGATACATGAATTCATATGATTCGTGACTTCACAGCTCATTAAATTTCATGATATTACATATATCTGCTGCCCCGGTGAATATATAACACTGTGAATGTCATGTTAACATCAAATTGTTGTCTTGATGGGGAAACAGGAGCTGCATCACAGCCAATATTACCATAGTGTAGCTGAAAACACATTTGAGCTTAAGAGACGGTTCCAGTTCACACTTGATAGCCAAAGCTATAGACTTGGACAAAGGCTAATGTATTATATATAAGCACAGAATGATTATTGGAGTACCTGAAATATGTTGAACCATTAAACAAAAGCATAAAGCATAGTCAGGTACTGGTTTGAAATTTTCAATACCGAATGCCTGAACAGCTCAAAAGAGTTTTCAGAGGACCAACAAGGATCATGTGTCTAGAAAGTGTTTTTACCTGTCCTAGAAATAAGCAGAAGACCTTTATTTTTTATTTCAAATTACTTTTCAACTAGGTCCTGTTTCAGCATCTTCCTGGAATTCTGAACTACTAGTAACTGTTTACATAGGCTGTATGGACTTAAGGACATAAAAGGGATTTTACTTGAAATTTGTATAATGTTTAGTTCTTTGGGATCAAAGACAATTATTTGCTTTTTTTTTAATTACAACAACAACATGTAAAGCAACCTTTGAACAAGAATGAGCCAATATGAATATAATGTTTTATGATCGGTAATGGGCACATCCTGGCTAGGTATCCATACCTAGGAGGTATTAATTGTTCCAGTGGCTCAGAGGTAGAGTATCTACAGAATTGTGCACAGTGTAGGTGGAGGGACATGTCTGGTTTGGTTTCCAGAAAGACATGGTTGTTGAAGAGGGTCAGTTTATAACACTGCTGCAAGACATTCGTAATGAGGTACATTCAAAGGGTAGGCAGCTTCAGGGTATGTAAAGGGATGCTTCTGAAGATTTTCTCATGCCCTCTTTTTTATATTTCTCCAACTGTAACAGGAAATTAAAGGTTACTAATCATTTAATCTACAAACACGTTACTTTCAATTTGTTAACAGATGGTTCATTCAGCACAACTTCAGTGGACTATATTTGATTATGTATCTGCCTCCTGAAAAGGTATTTTTCTAAAACACTATGGTAACCAATGCTTGCAGAGCATGAAACATAGCAACCAGATTTCTGGAATGCATTTCTGGATAGCTTTTATCAAGCAAGAGAGACGCAGAATACAACATGTAGAAAAGAGTCCCCTTAGTTAAAATGCAGTTAAGTTCTGCAAACAGAATCTAGTTCTGTCTTCAGAGGATTAATAGCAGCCATGGGATTGTGAATTTAAGAGAAATAAACTTCCACAGGGAATGTCAATTTCCTATATGAATTTGAACAATGTATACTTGATAGAATGTAACGTTGTGCACAAAGTACACAGTAACTACGGCCTTAATCCAGTATGTCCAGTGATGAACCTTTTATTTCCATGGTCTGGGAGAGCAATGGATCTGTATAATGTCCTTAGGCCTTTATCATGCAAACTCTTACACTTGTATTCATCCTTACTACAATCGGCCTTCTCACTGAAATTAAGGGAATCATCCATAACAATACAAGCAAGCACGCAGAACTTTGTTGAGTATGGGAGCCTTGAAAACAAAGCCCCCTGTTTAATTATGTAAACACAAAAACCTAGTGGAGTAAAACTCCTATGCTTTAGACCATCTCAAAAGGCCTCAACACACAGTAACATAAGATTAAGATGAACTAAAGCATCTATCATCTACCTCAGATCATTATCTTATGCTGGTATCTACTGACAACTTGTAGCAGTTTCAAATAAATAGCCAAGTGGCTCCTCCTAGATATATGTGGGGGATCTTCTCATAAATTATCTCCTTATCTACCTGGCAAAAAGTTGCTTTCATCACTAATAGTGCCTACTCGTTTCCCTGAACTTCCTCCCCATTTGTCCACTTCCATCTGTCTTCAATGGTATCAGTCATCTTTCTTGCTCAGGACATACACGGAAGTCTCTATGCCTAATGAAGAACCTGGGATGTCCCAACAATCTAAATAGATAGGCATAAGTACTGCTTTGCTCTCAAAAGGAGTGGAAGCATACTATAAGTACCTAATAATGAAAAAGAAAATTAATACAGTATTTGTATACATTGACAGTCATAATATAAATCCTAATCACTAAGTATTTGTAAATAAAATTTATCATAGGAAAAAACATTTTTGCCGAACAAGACTTTCTACCACTATTTCATTCAAACCTCCTTTTGTGATTTTCATTCTGAAAGCTCTTCTTTTTCTGTGGGAGAAAAATTACTCATCTCAAATTCGTTTACAATAAACTATTTAATTTCTTCATTTTGTCAATACTTTTTGAGCCAATGTGATGTGATTAAGCTCCCTATTTACTTTTCACATTAGGGAGTTTTTTACCAACAGTAACTCCTATTCTACAGGCGTATTGTCCATCCTGAGATACTCTGTACATAAGACACAACCGTGTGTACACACAGACACATATGTACTCTCTTGAGTATGTCATATGACAGAGTAAACTCTACACCTCTCTCACACCCTTTCTCTCTCTCATGAAATCCCCCTTGGAATTAGGTTCTGAAGCAGAGGACATAGGAGAGACTAGTATGGATCAGAGAGTACTATAAAAAATTAGAGTTATTTAGCTGCTTGTGGCATCATCCCCATAGTACTGTATGTACCTGCTATTGACTAAATACTCACTTCTGGAGAGGAAGGATGATTGATAAATTGCTGCTAATTAAAAGCTCTGCTCTTCAAGAAAACAGATTCTGCTCCTGATGTCAAGTTGTGCAATGTAAATCATAAAGTTTACATAATTTTTTAGGCAGCAACCATACACGTTTCAGGTCAATGTGAGTTCCTGGAGGTACTATTCACATGCAATGCCTAACACCAGAGGCATCTTTTTTTTGATAATATGCCCAGATACCTTGTCCACCTATAGTCTGAGTCAAGCTGGACCACTGATTTTTTTGCCCCCTAAAAGTTACAAATTGATTATCTGAAGTCTTAAATATCTCATGTCACTTAAAGCAGTAAATAATGCCTATTGCCTCTGCTGGATTTGTGAAAACAAGATTACTTGGCATAGACTCATTCCGGTAAGAATCCAGCACAATTTTTTATATGAAATCTGGGTCCAAATTCAAGCCCTACATTGTTTTCTGAATTAAAGTATTTAGTAGGATGGACATTGGGATTTCAAATGCTTTGCTCTTTCCGGTTAAAGAAAAAGTTGCAAAATGAAACATCCATTTGCTATTTGACATAACACAGAACTGTGCAATGGCCATGAGAAAGACAGTTGCAACATTTACAATAACCTGTGACACAAAATAAAAACAATGCAAGGAAATCCTGTTCTCCACATGCTACAGACACATTTTTGCAGATAACAGAATTGTGAACAGTTAGACATGAATTAAGATTAAATGATCAAAAAATTTTAAAGTCTGTTATCACTGAAGAATTATCCATTTAATTAGTTATGCATTTTTTTACACATACTGTACACAGATATTTTGAATATGTATATTTTAAAATATTTTTTCAGAAACTCTTTTGTTCACTTAAACGAATAGTTTAAAACCAGAATTTCTTTGGACCTTCTAGCAGAAATTAACACAAAACTACATCGGAATTGCAGAGGTCTGTGAAATATCATAAAATTAATTTTATATTTGATAGAAAGACTCTCTTCAATTGTTCTTTGATTTTTTTTTTTTTACTTCATAGTCTTCTAGCTTGGGTTTGATTATTTTTAGAGGCCTCTCAGTCCCTGAGTGTTTAAATATTTTCAACTTCTTGTTTTTTCTTTGTACTGAAAACAGTTTTACTTTTTTATCTTAACTGCATTTGCCTATCCTCCCTTTAATACTCACTTTGAGTATATTCTGAATACAGGTTTTCTAGGTGTCTCCCTAGCATTGCTTAGTTAGAGCACAAAGTGGCAGGTTGCCCAGGTACCAGCAATCCTTGTTGGGCACAGCAGCATTTACCAAAGGCAGCATTCACTAAAATTCCTCCTGCCTTGGGAAAAATCTCACAGAAGAGCTATAGAGATGCTATATTTTGGAATCTTTGTTCTTTTCCCTCTTAAACATTGGGTTGATCAAAATCCAACAGTAAAAAATTCTGGCCTTTTTTATAGGTTGTTATACCTTTTAATAGTCTGTCAGACATTTCTGAACTACTCTTGAAATAGATACCAATGGATCGAATGGCTATCCCTCACAAGCCTCAACTTCCAAAGGTCTTTGCAGTGTCAGTCAAGACATGTAAATCTGTGCTCTTTCACCTAATTTAATATAATTTTCATCATTACTGCTCTTTCCTCCTCTTTTATTTAGCATTTCCACATGCAGAATTTTTTAACATTTAAGCAAGTTTTCACAGGTTCCCTGTTCCTCCTTCCTGCAAATCTACAGGACTCATCACGCAATAGCAGAGTGCTAAGGAACAGATGCTAATCCCATAGTTTAATGCACCACCAGAAAGTAATCGGATATTATATGAGCAGTATAATAACCTATATGGAATAAGGTATTTTCATTGTTCATTTTTATCTTCTCTTTGGATTTCGGTTCTTTGAGGGAACTTATTTCCCAGGAGTATGTCTATGATGTACTATTTAAATGACAGCATGGTTAACATGAATTCTTATACTCTGTATAATCAAGTCCATTATAATGATAATATTTTACAATGTTTAGGAATATTTAATTGCCATTTGAATACTTATGCACACAGACACCTACTGTTTATTTTAATATAAGGTTTAATTAATCTCCTTGATACTGCTAAAATGCAGTGTGAAAAAAAATTACTCTATAATACATGTCATCTGTATTTCATAATTTCTCATCACCAAAATATTTTACTTGGATTATACCCATCTATTTGCTCCTTCTTACTTCAGTTTACCCTTTCCTGACAGACTATAAGCTACTCTAAATGCTTTCCTACTCCTTGTTGCTGTTCTCCCTTTAAAATGTCAAATGCACTTAATTGTCAATATTTCTATCAATTTTTAACTTCTCCTGATATAAATCCATAAGAAGTCCTACTTCCTAACTGGAGCACAAACATGGAAAGATCAGCAGATGTATAATAAAAAGTATTTGCATTTTGCTGAATCAAGATATCAGATGACAAAGTTTTATCGTAATGATCTTTTATCAATATCCTACATGTGTATATCTATGATTTTTTTTACGTAAATGCAATAATCTTATATAAGTATTTTATAATTGTTTGTAAAAGAATAATTTTATTTGGTTTTATTCAGAATTGTGCTTTTTCCAGTGTAGCTTGTGACTATTATTTTTTTGATAGAGGAATAAGCAGGATCATGAGCAGTACCTTTGAAACTGTCCAGGGTTGAGAGACACAGGACTAACTTTTCTTCTAATGCTGGGGAAAATTGCACTTC
>JAOXJM010000001.1:105780861-105802157 GCA_026413425.1 Tringa solitaria | reverse complement strand
GATCTTTAAGGTCCCTTCCAACTCTAACCATTCTATGATTCTATGATTCTATGAACTGAAAATGTTCACAAACTGTGATGAACAGAAAGCATGTACTTGTGTGAGACAGGCAGTGGTAGGGAATAGGAGGGTATGGCCTAACTACACTTGACGCTTTTTTAAAATTACCGTGGCTACTTTTTTCAATACGAAGCAGGAGAGCTAAAGTTGTAAAGGTGAACTGCAAGTGATTATGGGAGTCTGAACTAACTTGCTGATAAAATTCTGGGGAGGAAGAAATCTACCTTCTTGTTTAACAGCCCTATTAAAATGGTGGTTTAGGTGACTTGTGACCTAAGTGTCACCACCATCAAACCCTGTGCACCTCGAATCATGACTTCCTTTCCACAGTGAGTGACATCATATGCATAAATGTAAGTCTGAAGTGGGAGTGCAAGCAGGAACCAGTATGAGCCATTAAGCCTTTCTAATATCTCCTGCTTAGGGGCAAAACAGTAATGCTTTATTGCTAGAAAAAGCAAAAGCAATTCAGAATCTGCCCCACAGGAAGAAATACTTATTAAAAACATGTCTTTTTGGTACAGTTTGAAATGTATAATCTCTTTTAACAACGTTGAGTAAAATATAAATGCAGATTGCGCAAGGTTCTACTAACCAAAAAGCCTAGTCACAGCGTTATGACAGCTTCATGACATCTAACCGTCATAGCAAGTGAAAACATGGAAGAGATGGCAAGTGGGAAGAAGTACTTGATATTCACAGAAAAATATTAATGGATGCATCTAAAATGTAACTACCTTTTAACAAGTCATGCTTAGGAATATTTGCATAATATTATCCTTTAAATTGCAGTGTGTACAATTTAATTTTACAGTGTCACTCCCAATAAGTCTGGCATCTGTACACTCACTGGTCCAATCTAGCACACGTCTATATCAGAGACGTTTGAAGTCTCAGTTGAGGAAGTGGCTGGAAAGCAAGACAACTCAGACAGACATGAAGAAACCCCAGTTTGTGGAGAAAAACTGAAAGTTCCCCAAAAAATCATGTCCTAGGAAACTGTGCAATGAAAAGGGATGCTCCAAAGCACCCTCCATCCTTTCCCTGCACATATTCTTTCTTAAGTTATTCTTCTTCCTCTGGATAACGCCTGTTATATACATATTAGAAGTACATATATAAATATATACATACTAAGAGTCCATGAACAACACGCAAAAGAGCTGAGAAAGAAAGGTGTACAGAACAATTTAGAAATATGACCAAAGAGTTTAAAAACAAACAAAAAACCTCAGTGATGAAGAATCATGAAGCAAAGCATATGCTCCATATATATCCTTAATCTTTGGTGTTGTATACTTCCTAGCCTATTTTTAACCTTTTCCTTTGTGCACTCCCCACTTTTCCCTAAGTAAATAATTAGATACATGTAAACTGTTGGCTCTAAGATTTTTTTTTTTAAAAAAGGATTATGCTTCTTATTCAATAGAAATAGACAAAAAAACCCCACAAAGCTCTATGTGTCTGGTCTCATTATCAATGTGAACAAAGAATTTTCTATTAGATTGTGGCATTTTGGAATTAGGTTGATGCCCATCTGCAGTGGAAAGCAGGAATTGCTCCACAGATCCTGTGAGCCCAGGATGACAAAGACACGATATTTTTCTTCTACTACATGAGGGACAGCTAAAGGCAATGACACCTTGCAACAGTTAAGACTTCTGTTTACACTTAAAAGCATGAAGAAAACTTTACAATCACTGAGTCTCAAGGACATGAAGACATATCTATGAGTACACATTCAAGCACCATCATTTTCTAGCCAGTATCTACCACATTCAGTCTTCAGAGCGATACATGGGAAACAGATTTAGACCTGTAAATCTGCCACTTCCTAGCTTTCATATGTTTCACTCTGTAACATAAGTAGCTTCCTTAGAACATAATTTCTTTAGTGTAGTTTCTATTCAAGAATTAGACATGCTAACTAAAAAGCATTTTGTTTTCTTTTAAAACCATCATGAGATAATAGGATACAAAACTGTAGAACACATTAGTGTCTTAAACAGAATCGGCACACAAAACTCTATATTTTAACTTCTTTAATTATTTTATCTGCTGGTGTCTCCAGCAGGCAAGTTGTAAAAGGCTGGAAAATATTTTAACTCATTTTTAGCAAACCTTTCCTCCTCACCCTTTCTACAATTTTCTTCCTGATTATTTGCTTAGTTGCATTCCTACAGATCAGAAAACAAAGTTGTCAATACTGTGTAAAAACCATCCCCAGAGACAGCTAGAAAAATGTAACTGTTAAGAAAGCACAAGATGATTGTAGAACAGCTGTTCACATTTTTTATATATTAGGAAAATTAAGTAAATAGCCTCAGGCATAAAAGATGCAGTAATAAAAATAACTTCCTGAAGATATCAATGCAAACTATGAAATAATACTACTGGTATATTTAGATGAAATTTCCCTTAAATGTTAAAATGTTAAATTCCCCTTAAATTACTTAAAACTAAGTCTTTGGACATATGACAGTTTTGAAGATACTTTAAAACATGAAACAAGTTAGTATCTCAACCAGTTATTCATTTTGAGAAAATGTCAAAGCCACAATAGTTATAGCTCTACTGTTCCAAGATGAGGCTTGTAGTTCATAGCTCTTGTAACTTCTGACATACTACTGACTGGAGGTAATTGAGAAAAAAATATTATACATACACTATCCTATTCTTACATGTCTGACCACTTTTTAAAAGTAAATTTGAAGCTCTACAGAATCAAGTTGGTGAGATGTTTCTTCTGAAATACATAGTCTACTTCAAATGACTGATAATTTGTTTCATTTTTGATTTTTTTATGAAAACAAGAAAACGTAGAATGAAGAACAAAGGCATAATAGGCAATCACCTTAAATAATTGCTTTAAAATTGTTTAAATTTAGAATAGTTAGGTATGAAACTATTTTTTCAGGCTTCCTTCTCCTAGTAGTAACAAATATAAGACTATTGCATAAATAAAGAGATTTAAGGAATAAAAAAAGACTTAGTTCTTACTTTTGAGCATTGGATATACTTGCTTTCATAAATACTGTTAGAAGTACCTGAGTCTTCAGTTAGATGGAGTCTTTGAAAATGTCCTCTGTAACTACCAAGGCTACACAAAGAGACTGTGAAAGGAGGAGTTATTTCATATTCACATCCAACAGCTGAAGCATTAGTGAAATTATCAAACTTTGCAAGATGGATGGCAGGACAAAAGAGTTGCCAAGTTTGCTGAGAGCCTGAACCTGCAAGTGGATTCCTGGGCATGTATGAAGATCTGTCAAAATCTGTCTTGTCTGAAAACAAGGGCCTTCTCTGTCTGGATGTAGCTCCAAGACTGGAGTCTATGTATGTTAATGCTAACAACTTAATATGTGAGCTTTGCACAAAGAATATTAAAAATAGGTTAGTTATCTTGGGACTCTATATGGTTAGACTCTCCTGTGTCTACTGACATAGCACAAAAAGAGATGCTGTGTTTTCCACACACACTAAAACCTGCTGTTCCAAGGCTTATAATTAATTTCAAAGGATCCCAAAAATTCATACTTTCCTTTAAGAAAGACAAAAAGAATACTTAGTGGAAGAGCTGAGCTACTTGAAGGGAGACAGGGATCCTGACTTCTTGAATATACACAGTTGGTCAGGACCACAGTCCCAATCTGCTAATGAAGGCTGGATTTCCCTTCTCCAGTCAGCTCTCCTGATAGTTGTAGCACACGCTGCTTTTATTCTTCAAGGGCAGCTCCTCTTCTTACCAAGGTGGCATCTGTATAGGAGGGGGTTGGATCCATCATTAGTGAAGTTGGGTCTTAACTGTGTGGGCGAGGCATCTGATCCAGGACGCACAAAACGCATGATCAAAGTAAGGGAGACTTTCTGGTTTGTCCTGATTTGGGGTGGAGCAGGGCCGAGTTGCTTAGGTTTTTTGGGGTTGTTTTTTTTTTCCTAAACTCATAATTCTCTTTATTGCTCTTCTTCCTCTCCTTGGAGTGAGAAGTGGGGGAGAGCATTGAGGGTCTTCTTGTCATTTACCAACCCGGCCCAAACCATGAGATGATTATAGCCTCCTGCTGGGAAAAGGCAGATGTCTGTGCTGTCACCCTCAAGAAAGTCAGTCCAGAGCAGCAAAAACCTTGGGAAGATTTGCCAAGTCACCCACAGGATTTAGCAGAGCTGACCAGTAGCTATTACTACATAAGAAGGGAAAACAGGACTGAAGTTAGGACTAGTTAATTAAGAATACCACAAATGAAAATTTATAGGTGAAGCTAACGGGAATTCTGGGAGCTTCCATTACTGACATAAACTAAAGAGAAATACCCTCTTAGCAAACAAAAATGCCATGTTAGTTACAGGGAGACCCACAAGCAGTCTTTTTATAATTACTTGTACTAAACACCTTCATATTCTTGCACACCCAAGCTGAAAGAAATAGCCCTTCTAACAAATGGCTTCATTTAAGGTCTCTCTCAAAATGCACACATTCATATATTTTTGTCATTGATTAAAACAAAGGGCTTAGAAGAACTACTTACTGCTGGGCATTCTGAGAAATATCTCTGAATTAAATTATTTTCAATAGTGAAAACTATTAGCACATGAATGAAATTGCATTCTTTTAATAACAATACTGCCTTTTAAAAAACATTTTGCACTCACCAAGAGATACATGGTATTCTGAGTATGGATGCATCCAAACCCCAAAACTTAGTCGAGAATCTTCTTTTGTTTTATTTCTGGTTGTTAACTATTCAGGGGCAAACTGAAACTACTTAGTCTGTATTGATTCTGTACGAAACTCACACCCATGCACAGAAACAAGCACACAGTCTTATACCATACAAGACTTCAAAATAGCAACAATATAGAAACTGCTGTGTGGGATGAAACCTAAGGCCTGTGCATCCAGTACCCATCCCTGAGAGAGGCAGGACCAGATGTTTCAGAGCAGGTTTAAGTGAAACATAAATAGTAGACAGTCATTGGTTTATTTTATTCTAGCTTGTATATCTTTCGGTTTATATTTTGTGAACAGATCTGTGTATGTATCTGAGACCTGAGCAGAGATTGATCAGCTGAATCCCATGGCTTTGTTGAAGCATAACATTGGCAACCAGATTTCCTGTGTGAAAACTGTGAATCCAATTTTCACTCCCAATGACTGTTCTTTATATGTGCTTTGTGTCCGCCAATAACTTGATGTGATAGAATAGTCCGAACTTGCTAAAATTTCTGAACAATTCAAAGACGCTCAAGCACTGTTGGAGTATAAAAAACTTCTGAATGAATTTTCATGCCAGTTACCAGAGCTCTTCTGGCATACACTTTAAAGAATACTCCTCCCCCCCCCCCCAAAAATAGCTATTTAGAGCTTATAATATTTCACATACAACCCAAATTCACTCCTTGTAATGAAAATAGAAAGTGACACCAGCAGCACAAAAGTGCATGAAATACAGATTTAAAATTTAAAAAAAAAATATTATCATTTTCATGTTGTATTTTCTATATCCATTATAGGAAATGTCCTGTCCACAGTCAGTGTACTGTACAGGTATTGTATACAAATGATACACCCCATACTTTTAGCAGGCTTTCAATGCCTCTGAGAATACGAGAAGGCTTGCAAACTTTAAAACACTTTTTTTTTGTGTCAGAGAGCTAATTATTGTAAGAATTGTTGTTGACCGTATCTAAAGAAAATTCTATTATTGCACAGTACTGCAATAGCAACCCAATGCCTCACACACTGGACAGTTGTTTAGGCTCACAGCATCCTACCCTGCAAATACCAACAAAATGAAGACTCATAAAAAACACGAATAATCTTGAAAAGACTTTGATTCATGTTTTAAGTTGGTAGAAGGATGTGAAAGGTGCCAAATCAGCTCCCGTTTCATTACAAGTAGAAATATCAGCACCATCCTCCATGTCAAGCTGCTCATTATCACCTGTATTCAGCCAAGCCCTTTACCTCACCACATGTTCATAAGCTAGAATCCAATTAATTAATGGAAATCTGCAGAATACATACAAAGATCTATTATATCCATAGAGCAGAGGTATCTATTGTAGCTCTTTTTTCCTACTTCATGAAGTAGGAAATTCATCACCAGTAAGGACAAAAAAGCCCATAAATGAAGCCAGTAAGGAAACCAAACAATTCATAACTGTGAAACTTCTTTTGGGGGTCTAATCTCTGCCTTTGGACTGGTTTTGTTAAAAAATGTCATTGACTGTCAGACATATTTTATCCAGAAACATAGACTAGGTGATTTTTGGGAGTGGGAGGCCAGAGTAAGAGGGTATGGAAGATACACGAAAGACATGAGAGAAAATAGTTTATTTATTAAAAATGCAGTTTAGGTGATCCAGATGAATTTGACTTCATTCTCTTAATAAAAGACAATTATTTGTTCTATTAAAGAGAAGTTTGGAGAAGTATTACTGAAATATATTTATTTTTGTTTCAGATAAATGATTAATGATACTTAAAGAAACAGACTGTTAAAAAATGAAATGAAATTTCTTATTTGAGCCACAATTATTTCTTTTCTTGGATTTTTCATATTGATGAATAAACCAATTATTATTCCAAATCAATCTAAGCATTACAATTTCATTACAATTTATATCTGAAAGGCAAGTGATATGACAAGCTCTTCACGAGATACCTTGATAGAAGAAGTAGAGATTGTCAATAGCCATCTTTCTGCTAGAGCTGTTAAAATTATATTATTAACAGATTTATTAATTGTTGATAAGTATATCTTGCAATGTTTTTAAGAAAATGCCATAAACAAAATTTCAAGCCTGAGTAATGAACCTTGGAATAATGACTGATTGGTAATTAATGTCAAATATGTAGAGAAAGAGGGCCCTTTAAAAAAAAAAAAAGAAAGTAAAATTAGCTCCTTGATTGATGCCTTGCAACTAATCTTTTAATATGAAATGCTTTTGAGAAGTCTTCAAGATTAACATTTGAAATGAGTAGGTGTTTTTAAATCCAAGATTTCCCCCCCCTGCCTGCAAGACTCATGGCAGACTAGTTTGCAAACAAAATTCAGGAATATCAGACTAGGGGAACCAAAAAGACAGTGTTAGCTGAAGTCTACATCTGCTTTTTACAGGAAATAAAGGTATTGGGAAGAGTGGATTTGAAACGAACTCCCAGGAGAAGATCTAAAAGGAAAACAATTCTCCTTGGTGAACTGAGACTGAGAAAGCTTTCTAGGTATTGGCAGCACCACAGAAAAACCCAATGATAAGAAGTTAGAATGATAAGAAGATGAAAAGAGATCACCTCATCTAAAATAAGATGAGGTTAACAGGACTGATAAAGTGTTAGAGCTACAAAACATTTCAACATGGAACAAGAGAAAGACTTACATAGGAATGCTATGCTTCTTATTTACTATTTTATCTGCATTTATTTTAACCAGGGCTAAAATGAGTCTATTGAAAAGCACAGGAACTTTGCATAGGAACTGTACACAGGAACTAAGGCAAACCTCATCTGTATACTGTGAACAAAATATTCCATACAAAAGGAATTTTTAATTCATTTTGTCCACCCTTTTCTCTCCCAACAAGGTATCACATCATTAAGGTTCAAAAAATGATCAAACTGGGTGCAGGCAACATTAAATCTCTACTGCATGCAAATGATATCACCCAACTCCCTCATTAAAACCCATAACAATGAAAGAGATCGCCAAAAAAGTGTCTTTTGCAAGCTGTACCTACAGCATACAACCACAGTCAATCAAAGTGGAATTCCACAAGGAAAGCATACAAGGCAGCCTAGCAACCTATGCTCAGTGAGATTGTAAATTAGCACTTCACCTTGACGTTGTAGTACCCAGCAAATTAGATCATTAACTGCAATTTCATTCATTTCATAATTGCATTCAGATCTACAGAAATTGTGTTTATAAATTTCCAAAGCCATCTCCACTTCCCAACAGCCACTCTAGTGTTGCTGTGTCATTCTTTTGGTGCTAAAACACCATCTCTGGAGTTCTCATCAGACAATCTTGTTTGCAGTGCTGATATTTTGGTAGGTAGAGGGAGATGGATAGCACCCAGCAAAAAAAACCCTCAACTTGCAAGGCTTTGAAAAAACCACAAATATCAATGCAAAGCATGAGGAAACTAGGACAACAAGAGAAAAGAAGGGCGAGAAAGAATAAAATTAAGCACATCTGGAAAATAACTTCCTTTTCTAATTGAAAATTATAGAACTCTGTAAATTTCAACAAATTTTTCAGCATTTTGAACATGTTTATAATAGATTTTACAAAGTTTCTCCAACAACACAGAACACCAGTCTCTCAGAATTAGTTGCCTAATGTCTCGAAAACATTTTTATGAAAAAAATTGTGACTATGCATATTTGCTTACCTGATCAGTTCAAATAAATTCACTGGCCTAAGCAGAATGCATTGTAAAAGAAATCTGTAAAGGAAAAAAAATACAAATGTTTAATCATAATTCATTTCTCTCTCTCATCTTTTAGATGACAAATTAGTAACAATGAGCCGTTACTATTATATAGAAATCACAAGCAGCAAAATCATACTAAACAAAAAGCTTCTTAAAATCTATTAGGTCACTGTTTTCCTAAAAGAATCCTGACTGTGAGGCAAGATTATATTTATAAACAATGGTACTAAAATACCAACAGACATAGTATACTGTGTTATTCAAAAGGATTAAAGGTATTTGCTGTGTATTTGGTAACAACTTTTGTGTCTTTTTATTCAAATACAAATACATAGCTATCATTATTTCTTAAAGGATTCTCAGATTTAGAATATGTCCATCTGGTTAAAAAAAAGCATAAATTTCTTATTAAATGTTCACCAGGGAAACACAGAGTTCGTTTATTTCTGTAACTTCTCACATAAACACAGTATGAAAAGAATGTTAATAAGACTGTGATGCGACTAATAGAAATATCAGAAAATGGCAAATGTTAGCCTGCTTGTGCAACTTTTATTTCTTCAATGAGTATGGAATATGCTACAGTTGCTAAGTGCTTAGTCACATAGTATTCTTCATTCGTTGTACAAACACACATTCAAAAAGTTCAAGCACTGATATTTTGTGTTGATTTCATTGCTTAACATGTGGACTGGAAAGATATTTATGGAGTAGTATTCAAATCCTGATAGAAAAACTGCAGCATGTTGCTTTAGTCTATACACTCTAATCATGATTGAATCACACAGTTTTTTTCAGAGGACTCAGCGTTACTCAGTACTTTATACATTCAGGGTACTGCTCATGGTGGTTTCAGTTGGAGATAAATACCAAGCACATTGCAAATTAGGTGACAAACTGGTGTTACAAAAATGGGGAACACACAATTGCTGACCATCTCTAAAACCTTGATGCAACGCACTTCACATCTTGATGTGTGAACTCTGTGTTAAATCAGAGGACTGAATTTTATTCTCCAGGGCTTTAATCAGCTTTGTCATGAGACTCCTTTTTATTGTCCTGAGAAGGTTTCAGTCAACAGATGCTTCTACTTTCTGTTTCTGATCAAGACTGTCCCTTACTACAAACCAAATTCACCCTCAGAGATATCTCATCCAGTCACTGTCTAGATCAAGGACAGTATGAAAAAGTGTGTTACCAAGTAAAGAAAGTCTCCCAATGTGAATTTGCAGAGGATGGTTACATCAAGCTGCACAAGCCATGCTACTACTGTTTGACTTTAGCACTTCAATAATGTTTTAATACAGGTTTTCTTGATAAGTAAATGTCGATTCAGGGTATTGGAAATGCAAAAGCCTTCAGAAATTCTGTTAGGCGGGGGTAGCTGCCAACCACAAACACCAGTTCTAGTGCTGGAATGTGTGGATGGTCCTCCTTGAGGTCAGGGAATAACTGACAGCATACCATCCTTACTGCAAACTGATACGACAAAAGGTTCACTTGGCAGCATTTCACTGAATACTAGATGACCACTAGGAAACTGACTAAAGAAACAGAGTTTCAATCCCGGACTCTGGAAATGAAGTCTTATAATGGGAAGTGCCATATGATGTCAAAGAAAGACTCTTGAAAAAAGACTATGATAACACAGAAAGAAAGTTCTGTCACCTCTCTTCCATTCACCAGACACAGCAGTTTCTGGCATACAGAACATCATTCCCTATATGAGTATTGACCAATGCACCTTGCATTTTTCAGTAAAAGGGAAGCCAGTGACCATGATGCTGAGAATTTTGCAAACAGACCGATAAACAGCAATGAGGAAGGGTACAGACATACTGCAAACCTTGTCAGATCAGCCCAGTTATCAGCAAACACTAGAGTGTATGCTGCTAATAAAACATAGTTTTCTCTTGGTTACACTAGTATCCTTCTGATGTAGCCAGACTACTTTATTTTTATTTAAAAACTGGGATCTGGGTCAAGCAAATTTGAGCTGAAAGGGTCATATCCTCAGCATTTCCTTAGCCACCTTCTTGCTTGTGCTTTTTGAGAACTTCTGTCTCATTTCAGAAAGTCCCATTTATCATGGGACTAATCTTCTTCATCCAAACTAGAGTCCTGTTACTGGGTCTGCACCACTGGACTGATGCAACTGTGCAGATCGATGTAGGTAAAACAGTTTCTCTGCTCAAATCTAATAGCAGGAAAGTTTTCAGTGATTTAACAGCAAGAGAGTTTGAGCAAATGCAAAAACAGTTAAAAGACGACTGATGATAGTGTAAAGGATAAACTGAACAGTGGTCACTGTGCTTTTGTAAGATTTGCTGTACGTAATCCCTAACTCTGACACTATACACAGAACAGAAGTGGAATGAGTTTTACTAGGAAAAAAACAAACCAAACCAAACCAAAAAAACAACCCAACCAAATAACCATAAACAGAATCTGTACTGCTACGCAATCAATTTGAAAAACATTCCCAGTGTGTTCAGAACAGCGAGACATTCAGGAGAATAACTCTATCTGCGTGTTGAACTAAAGCCATGTTTGCCTGAGAAAGACTACTGCTTCAGGCACTTAAGTCCAGTTTCACCAATGACTGTTTCTCTACCATTTCCTGAGAGTATTGTAAGGAAAGCTTTGGATTTGAACTCCAGCCACACCAGTTATATCCTACCATCCCCAGCCACTCATGGTTAGACTCCAGAACCAAGAACATCAGAGGTGGTCCTGACGATTACTTTTGTTTACCATCAGAGAGGAAACTTATCTTTCCCTGTTAGACTTTCAGGTAGCCTTTCAGTAACAACATGATATGCATGAAAATTAGCAAGAATAAGTGGGTTAATGACAGACCAGATGCAATTTGCTTATCTTGGCCACATCTCAAAGCTGTGATGGACACCCATCCCTGCTGATGCAGGCACTGCTGCCGGCACTCCTGTACCAGTCAAAAGCTCTGAATGTATGACTCTGCTCTGGGACAAAAAGGCATCTTTTTGCATCAGCAGCTCTGCTTCCCTCATCAATTATGTCACAGCCTTTTTCAGAACAAAAAATATTGCTCAACCCTCCTTAGTCCACTTATCTCTGTATTGCTAAGAGAAAGTAACTTGGACTCTTTACCTATTAATGAATCCCAAACAGTTATCCCCAGTCTCACTGGAGTAATAGGCATCATCAAGAGGCTGACGGGGGAAGAAAGGATTTTTTTACCTGTGGTGAAGTCCAAGCAGGAAATGAAGCAAATTTTCCTTCTAGTTTGCAGAGTCTGCAGACACACTCACCAACTTCTCGTTTTCGAACTGAGCACATATGGTATGTTATAAAAAGCATCAAGGTATTGAGACAATTCTCATGCAACTCTAAATATGCAATTTTTATGGTCAATTTTCAGAAGAGAACAGTGTTGTTATTCTCTTTTTATCCTTTAAACATTTAATAGTAATCCTATTTTATGCATATTAATATTAAGTCACTTATAACGAGATTTGTGAAGGTATTGATTTCAATGGGAGTTAAGAGCTAAATATCTTTACATGGAGTCACAGCCTTCATCCTATTAAATCTCTACATTTATTGTCTGCACACAAATCATTATGAAGTAGGCATTATTCAAGAAAAAGCTCAATAGCAAGAAAAAAGCCCAATTAACAAGGAATTCAATGCAATTATGGAAGTTCGGAAGTTGCCTGGGGTTGTGTTTGCCTGCAAATCATTGGGGAAAGATGAAAAGGGAAGAGTTTGTTTCATCCCTACTTCCAAAGTATTATTTTCACTTCAGCTCTACATTATTAATTTTTAAAACCTGAAGTATCAGGACTTCTAGCAAAGTCACAGGTTAGGAACAAAGATGCCATCGACTGGGTTTCTGGGGGATCTTTATTTTGCAACACTATCATCAGTGCTGAGGTTAGCCCTATCAATAGCTAAAGGCACCAGACTGGGGTTCTTGTCTATAGCTCTTGGATGTTTGTAGATAATTAAACTGGCTTTTCTGACCCTAGGCTTTTAGACGTTAAGTTCAGGTCAGCACAAATAATGCTGGAATATACATTTTAATGCCTAAACTTCTTACTTTCAATTCCACCCCCATTTATGTGAAAAATAGTTAAAGAAATAAGAACTGAGGACCAATAGAAATGGACGCTGGCTAATTAAAGTAAGTATTTTTTTTAAGTACTGAAAAGCATTTTATATTATTATTATAGACTCAATCTTTCCATAAAAAATGGCACTGTAAATCGTCCAGCTAACAATGTAAAGTCAACAGATAAAAGAAATCTATCAGTCTATATGACTGCCTAAGGGACACCAAAAAAGTTGGGGAGACAGGGAAAATCACAGATGAATACCTTTGTGATAGCATCAAGGCATTTCATAGCATGTATTTCATTGCACAGTGGTTTTATGGCCCTTTTTAAGTACAATGCTGTGATGAGCTTCATACACCTTCTTACACCAGCAAAACACTTGGCTGGTTACAAACACAACAGTGAATGTGTCCAGTGAACTCTGAGAGCTGCAAATGCCTGCCTTCCAGTGTGTAACAGATTTTACCTCCATGTCAGCTACCCACAGCACTCCAGCTTGGAATTGCGTTTCTATTCTCACGGTAGATTCAGATATATCATGATAAAACACTCTTGGGGAGATGGAGATGTTAATTTTCTCAGTTTTCATCCCTAACACTTTCCTAGAAAGCCAACAGTTGTGCCAAACAAGGGTTCCCAGAGTGACCCCGATGGCTGTACTCAGCATGCAGTGACACGTGGCAGAGTTACTGGTTTCTCCAACTCAGACCTCCTAGGAGGGATAGCTGCCCATTCAGACAGATATTGCCAAGACTGAAGGAAAGATCCACAGTTTGAGATCGACTTTAGACTGGCTGCCCTGATTAATGCTCCCATGAAATAGAAACATGGCTGAATAAAGTGGAGGACGCTTTGTCCTCGCAATGACTGGGGTAGTGCTGGAGCTGAACGCTACCAACAGCGAGAGGAGACTCTTGCCAGGTGGGTGTGGAGATAGCCCTCACTGTGGCAGCACCTGAGCACCTGGGAGAGACCACCACCACCCCAACTCTGAAGTCTTATCCAAATGGATTCATTTCACTCCACGGGCAAAGCTCTGGTATTGTTTACACTATTTACAATAGAAGAAGTGCAACAACCATGCAAGAACTTGCACTATTAAGCAGGACACACTCCTACCCTCACAACTGAATGACAGCATATTTGTGAAACAAGATTGGTTCTAACCCCATCATGCAGCTAAAACAAAGTTATATTACATAGCACAGAACTAGACAGTATGAAGCAATCTAAAATAACGTTAAATAAATTATTTGCATTTTTCAAAAACAAAATTATATATTTCAGGAGGAAAAGACTACTAATACTGGAGATGGTGAGTAATAAATGCATGTATAAGTAGCAAGCAGAATGCTCTAAATTTTATTAAAAATTTTGGAGTTCTTTCATTCAATTCAGTTCAATTTTTTCAATGTCTTAAAAAAAATTCATTTTTTCTAATGCATATTTCCAGCTGAACAGGGTTAATCTGAAAAGAATAAGAAGTCATATTTAACGCAAAAAAACCCTGAATAAATTATCTACCAGTATCTTAGCTACCACCAAAACTGAACTGGAGATTTTTGTGGGGAAAAAAGGTGTTCATGGTATTTTCTGCACTTGTACATAAGTACAAGTAGAACCAAACTGTCTTTCTCATGAGTTTGTGCGAACAAACACTATTTTTTGCAATTTTTATTTTGTGGACAGCTCTGTCTCAGAAACATAATATAGAAAATGAAACAAACATTTCATCAAATGAATTTAACTTCTTCAAGGTTCTTGCAAATGTTGATTGATTTGGGGGTGAGAACTTAACACTTCTTTCCCTAGCGAGATCTATTCTACTTTGTAAGGCTTCAAGTTCACTTCAGTTCTCAAATTAGGGGTGAAATTATACTCAAATATTGGCTCTGCTAATTGCATTCAGATTCCTACAACTATATGCAAGGAATGACCAATTTATCAAAACAAAGCTTACATAACTATTTTCATTTTGTTCGTAGTTTCCCTCACTGCTAAAAAAAAAAAGCAAAGTCTTCTAAGTAAAAATCTTTTTTCTCCTAAAGTACTTAAAACAGGATTAAGTTTTATATACTTACTAGGGGCTGGATTGCACTGTAAGCCCATTATAGTGGAAAAAGAGAGACATAAAAGCTGCACTGCATCTGGAGGACGATCAGAAGGCACATCCATAACTCCCACGCAGCCACCCGTCCCCTGCAGCTCACTCTCCATGACAGCTAATTTGTGGGGCACCTAGAGCAGATAGATCTACAGCCGGGCAACCATCCTGAGACTCACCCAGGAAGCCTTTTTATTCCCCTTCAATAGGCAAACAGCAGATTTCTCCTTTCCTATTGCTCCCTGCAGCTTCACTGCCAGGGTCCAAAGTGTCTCCCTGTGGAGATGAAACCCCATATCCACATCCAAAGGCTTGCAATAGGCAAAGACATACCTCTTCCAGACCCACACTTAGGAACAAGTACAACATGGTGCTTCATCTTCTGTTCTGCTGAGTGACTATGAATGCTGTTGTTTGTAAAAAACTCACCATGACACTTGCCCTGTTATGAGCTGTCTTATATGCCAAAGCATTCAAACTCAGTGATATCTTGCGCTTACAATCCATGCAGCATAAAGCAGATACACTGTTGAATACAAAATATTACGCATGAGTAATAGCTCACAAACAGATCTTAGATACCTCACTATAGGTGCAGAGCAACTCCATTAAATCACAAAACAGAAATAAACCCACAAACTGCTCAGCCCTGGCTCATTACATTGCCATTTTTTTTTATTAAAAAAAAAACAACAAAAAAACCAACAAAAAACCAAATAAAACCAAATCAATAAGCATTACACTAGTTATTTATCTAGTAGAATAACTTGTTTAAGATTTTTGGCACTATTTCAGTTAAGCTTTGTAATTCGTCTTATAACATTTTTTAATATACCACATGAATAGAAAACTGGATTTCAAAGAACTGCAAAGCCACAAGTTGCATAACAATGGCTGCAAAGTGGAATCAGTTTAAACTCATAATAGGTATAATTAGCACAATAGAAATTAATCACATTATATTTCAGTGCATTTTTAAAATGTTCCAGATGCTTTATGCTTACAATACTTCATTTATATTTACTTAAATTCTTATTAAACAAGATCTGTATAACAACAATACATAGACCTGACCAAATTGCTCATTTTTTTTCACTTGTGTGACTAAACAGGAGAAAATTATATTCTGTTTGCTGCTCGCCCCCTCAAACAAACCAAACAAAAACCTCAGCTAACAAACCTATCCAAATACAGTGCTATACAGGAGGTGAGATGAGATGACATTTCACTTTGTTCTTTGTGTTTTTACCTATGAAACTGCATGGTCTTAGGAAAGTAAAGAAAATAAAAACACCAAAAAAAAAAGTAAAAACTCTAATCCCTGAGATTCTCAAAGATATTCTTCTATGAATATTTCACCTTCCAAATCCAATCTGAAACTCTCTGTGCTTTCACTTTGTCCTAAAGATTATTCTCTACCTTAAAATTTTGTTATCTGTTCCTAGATAAATTCTGGTTCATCCTTCCCAATACAGCTTCAGTATTCCTACTGCTTTCCCTTTGTTTGACTACCTCATCCCGAAGTACTTTTCCACATAAGTCACATCTCCCACCCATAACTAATTTTACAGCAGGAACCTGTTGCCTACACGACCAGACACTTACCTACAATGCACTTTTCACTATCACAACTAAGAAAAAAGCCGTGGTTTCATCGCCCATGTAAGAGCCAGGCTCACTGCACGCAGCCAGCCTGAGGTCTCCTCCTGGGGCCTGACGCAGACAACTGAAGCTAGTGGAATTTACAGCACCACCGTGACCTCTGCCTTTAACCTTGAAAAAGCTATGTTATCTCTGTAGCACCCTTCTTTTCTCTGGTAACGCAGACAGATTCCTTTCAGAGGTTTTTCAGCTGGAGAGAAGTATTTCAATAATTATTATTCCTCTGACTATTCCAATACAGAAATCTTCCCACACAAAATGGTTTTCTTAGCTGCAAACTATAAATCTTCTGAATTTTGATCCTCCTGTGATCTCCTCTGTCTGCACAACTTCACCCGCACTAGTCTTCCACTAGTCAAACACGATAAATTGACATCTTTATTCCAGTAGCTGCCAGTGTCACTCTTTCCCACTTCTCTTCTCCAATGTATTCTCCTTCTCCTTTTCCAACTCCTCAGTTATGTCTGGAGCTATATAATCTACCAAGAGAAAAATCCTTCTGTTGTTATTTCCCATTGCCTCATTTTTCTTCCCATTTTTTGTTCCTGTCCCTGTATGTCTGCCCTCCATGAAGAAGTCTCAATTCTACAAATATTCCCTCTTATAAAATACTTGCTTGTCTTGCTCTTCCACTGCCACCTCTCTCAACAGAGAATTTGATAAGGCAGTTTTCTCTCACTCCCTGGAATCTCCTTGGACCAACCATTTTGATTGTTTTCTACTTAGGTCATGTCCAGCCACAGCAGAAAGAACTGTCTTCCGCCAAGAAGAGTCTCTTGTTTCTGACACAAGTGCAGTTCAGTACACCGCTCAACTTTCCATCCTCTTGGGTGTGTTGGTTCTTCTTCCAAGCTAAGCAGACCAAGTTATTAAGGAAGTCTTTGGTGCATGTAGACAGCATATACGCATTCCAGCCTAAACAATGCTTCGAGGTACTTAGACAAGCTTCACTACTGAATAATCCAAGCACTTAACAAGCTTTAGATATTTATCCCCACAACAGCCCTATAAGAGATCCCTATTTTTACCTGACTGAGGGAACTGAGGCACAGGAAAACTACTTATGCTACTTAAGCGCAGGATATCTGTGATAACTCAGGAACCAAAGCTAAGTCTCTGATAACTCAGACTAGAATGCTAATCTACAGACAATTCCTCCCACTTCCTAAATGATAAGGGTTCAGCAAATCTATGTATGTAGTTTTTTTCCCCTGCTGCCCTTGGAATGATCTGTGCATAGATGAATTATTTCAGCTGGCTTCAAGGCAAAGAAATGAGGCATCTTTTCCTCTCCCTATACACCTTTAGCCAGAAACTGTTTAGCCATTTGTATTTTGCTGTGTGCAGCACTTCTAATTTCAGTCTTTGATAGGATAATAATTGATGTCCCTATAGCTATTACCAGATGCAGTTAAAGAAAAAACAACAGAAAAAGGAGAAGAAAGGAATGTTATATGTGGTTTCTGTACTGAATTCCAAAGCAACTGCAGAATCTATGCTATTTCCAGTACCATCTTGCTTCCTCTAATTCTGAATGTCTTTTGTACTGGTTATAGCTGTGTGGTTTATTCTTATGTGAAAAAGGACTATTCATTTTCTATCATTTTACTTACTGAAATATTTGCATTCTACTCATCTCTCTTAACTCAGATTTTTATGTGGAAATGTGGGAGATGTTGGCCTGTCTACTGTGGATCCAAAGAGTATCTCGAACAGCGTTTATAAAAATCCAGCATAAATTTGGGTTATGCTAGTAGCGTTACATTAAATGAACTACAGATCTTGCAGTGGATTTAGGCCAAAACGGTATACCAACACTTAGAGTATCTAGAAATGTTTGTTTCTTTTCAGAAGCCTTCCTCCAGCATGTTCCCTCAGACCTTCCCATCTTCTGTCTTTGGACTTCCTCCTGGCAGTGTGCAGGCACAACAGCACAAGCTGCACCACCGGGCCTTGCACGTAACATGAGTCAATCAGTCAAGGAAGTTACAACAAGACTGTTTGGTCTCAACTATCTAAATTTCTGTGCTAGTGAAAGTCTTAGATAAGAGGCAACGTGTAGAGCTAAACTAAAATCAAGTTCAATGTTCAAGATGAACTACAGATTATTAGAAGTTCTTTTCTAGGAGAGAGGAAAAAAAAAAAAAAAAACTGGACGATTTTCCTGTGCTATAAAGGTATCTGCCTCAGGAAAGTATGGTCCATCACACCATACTGCTCAACATCCTTTGCCAAAGATTTCATCAAATACAGAGAAAAAGAATTACCAAAATTCTAGGCATTATTCTATTCAGGACACTAATATTTACTTTTTCAACCTTAAGACTTTACCAAATACCTGGATTTGGCCCATGCACAAAACAATTTGAATCTGTTACCTATTTTGAAGAGACAGCTGCACTATATCATGAAGAAACACTGCCTACACAGAGACAGCAGCCAGAGGTAGCCAGTATGACTTTGACAGTACAACTCCTCAGAGACAAAGTTATTACAAATTATTTTCTGTATCAGACAAGTAAATCTGCTGAAGTAGGGGGTAGGGACAGGGCAAAGAAGAGGAAAAGTTGATGAAGAGGAACACTGTTTTAAATCATGTGCCTAATGTAGACAAAAATCATAGGTAAAAAGGATTTCCAGTGGACAGGTAGAACTTCAGCAACTAAAATGTTTTTCTTCCTCATTAAATAAAATGACTGTTTCCTAGGACTAAAACTGTACAACCTCTGGATACACTTTTTTGTGAATTTCAAAACAAACCACATATTCTTTCTAAATAACAGTAAATTTATTAAACAGGTGATTTTCTTCAAAATGAATACTTTCCACACTCCGTGAATTGATCCAGTCAAGCTTAATTTTCTCAAGGGAAGATGGAAAGAACTCCTGACCATGCAAAGTCCATTTAAACAACCTGGACTGCACCTATATTGCTTGTTTGGTCCTGTCCCTGTGAGAAAGTATAATTTGTGCACAGTTGGAAATCTGAACATCTTTTATCTAGTTCATTTTATCATTTAGAAACTACTAACCAATGTCAAGAATGTTGAGAATAGCAGCTTAAAATTGTCACAGGAATGGGAAGAAATGGCCAATTGTGCTCCTGGGAAGAAATAGCCAATTCTATTCCTGACTCATTTAAAGCGATCATGAAACTAAGTTTGCATAAATTTATAAATATTAATGTAATGATCGACTAAAAGCAAGTTTTGAGATCAACTAACTTATGAAAATCTTGTAACAGCACTAGTGCTACACTGCTGACAACATGCTATAATGTTACAATGTACACAAGTCAATTCTACCAATACATACATTCTACCAATATATATTATCCCTGTTTCTTTGCACACACTATAACCATAATGTCCATTTATGTATAAGTAGATGAAATTACCCCAACTTATGGATGTGTCCCAAGCTGTAACTTTTAAACTGGGCCAGACTGAATTAAAAAGGGCGGGAAAAAAACACCCAAAACCCCCACCATTCAAAACATGCCTTTGCATGCCATGAAGTTTGGCACAATCTTAAACCATAACGAGGCCGTGAATGAGCATATGGCATTCCCAAGTACCAACACACTAACATTTAGCTTGATGTATCTTACAGATGGCAGTATTTTGCTGCACAGAAAACAATAAACACTGAAGTTTTTAGAGCTGGATTTTCAGAAACTGGCCTCCATATTTATGACATCTGAAGCTAGTCTGGAAATAAAGCCTTTAATTTCCTCCATAGCTGTTGCCAAGAACGCAAGGAAACCTTGAAAGGAGGAGGAGGAGATGAATGAGGCGGGCTGTTGAAGGTAAAGGTTCACAGCAGCTGCAGGATGCTGAGGTGTCCTCCTGTGGCAGTGGAAAAAACATTGAAGATGGGTTTCCTTCTGCAACATCAAAAGCTCAGACTACCAAAAATAGAGCCTAACTATCAAAAAACCTCACTACCCAATATATTTGTGGAGGCTAACGCTCTAGGGTACTCAACCTTGCGACATCCACAAAAGCCTTCTAGCAGTAGAGCTCCCTTTTTTTGTGAGTTAGCATTATCTTTCCCAGACTCTGTCTACCTACAAAACAATCTTAACATAGCCAAGGAAAAGAAGAGATTGGCTGACTCAAAAGTAGCACCAATAAAAAGCTGAATCACAGTTAGCAGAAACCTCACTTTGCTTCCAGTATGGCCCAAATGTTGCTCAGGGCTGCAACAAAGAACCATCTTCTGCATCTCTGTCCCTGCTCCACTGGAGATCTGAGACTCCAGGGGTGAGGTTGGAGCCACGGGGCTGCCAGGGCAGCGTGGTACCCTCCCTCTCCAACCAGTCTATTCCTGCAGCCCCCAGTGAGGTGAGCAGGGCCAGGCTGGGGATGGTGACCAGGGTCAGCAATGGCCCAGCCATCCCCAGTCACCACCACAGGCCCTGGGCCTTGCCAGGACAGCAGCCTCCAAGATGGGATTGGACAGGGTTGGGCTCAGGGTGGTGCCCACCTCAGCAGGGCTCAGGGCTGGGCAGGGGTGTGGTGTGTCAGGGCCAGGGCCAAAATGCAGCTTTGAAGAGGAGGGTGAGCCCCACTGAGGTTTCTCACAGCTCTCTTCAAGACTGGACACCTGTGCCCTGAGCCAAGGCAGCCAAAGTTCAGGTGGAGGTGGGGAAGAGATGTGATCAGAGGCATGTTTCATTTGTACTCACAAGATATGTATGGACCACTACTGCCCTTCTGAGCACGCAGGTATTGAATAAATACAATGCCAGCTTCATTGCCTGCACATCCTGGCCAGCCTCACCAAGTCCATGTGGGACAGTGGGGGTTCGTTCCCCTCATCAAGTAAGAGGATTTACTCATAACAAATTCCCACTTCTCCTGGAAAACACACAGAATCACACACAGAATTGTGGTGGTTGGAAGGGACCTCTGAGATCATCGAGTCCAACCACA
>JAOXJM010000001.1:105754820-105779617 GCA_026413425.1 Tringa solitaria | reverse complement strand
ATGACCTTTGAAGGTCCCTTCCAGCCCAGATGATTCTATGATTCTATGATTCTATGAAATGATGTCCTTAGCTCCTAGATTTTGATATCTTTATTTTATATCTTCATCTTTTTATTCAGTTTCCCAACTCCTGAAATAATAAGCATTGCTGTTATCATAAGCAAGCTAGTCACCCTGCTACCATGCATAAGCAAGGTAGTCCCACTTTACTTCTGACATTTTCCAGGTTAAGGAAGAAAGCCAAAGCTTATATTAAAGTCAATGGATATAAACAATATAAATAATATAATGGATATAAATTATATAAAACAATGGATTTTGTATCCTGAATTTTTCCTCCTCTTAGGATGAACATTTTACTCCTCTTAGGAGCTCTTCCTAACTGCCATTAGACATCCCTTCAGCTACGAGCCTGCAAATTCTTCAAGGAGACCCTGCCTGAACCCTACCCATGAGGCAAACGAGCAAACTAAGCTGACGAGCAGGGTGGTACACCTAGTAGTCTAAACAGGTAACAAAGTGAAAAGTAGCTGCTACTTTTTTGCAACACAACGTCAAAGGCTACCTTAAAAAAATGACCAAAGATCATCAGAGATGGCTAAAATTCCAATACTTTATCCAGTGAATTGCTCAATACCTTTTTCCTTAATCTGCACTAGATGAGAGCTTTTTCAGAAATGAGCAAGCATGACTCATTTTTATGACCAATGCACCATTCGCAAAATGCTTTCCAACCAGATTGCAGTTCAAATAAGACATGTGTATTGTTACAAAACAAAATATGCTGGCTGAACAGAATGTATTCATCTATATTAGTTTTTCTTTCTAAATCCAGCACACTGGGAGCTAAATTAATCTGCTGAGTGCTAAATTCATCTACTGAGAGCTACTGTAGATTCAGGGAAATGTTTTGAGTGCTGTAGCAAACAAGTCTCACTCACTCAGGAGCCCTCTGTGGGCTGTTGGTGTTTTAACCATTTTGTCCGCTTTCAAGCAAGCAAGCAGCTGATAGATGAGGAAAAAGCTCATTGATTTGCAGTGGCAGCACTACAGCCAATCAGCCCTAGAACGAGACGCAATCATGAATCTCTCCAACTATGCATATTTATATGCAGCTGTCGTACCTCCAAGTCCCCAGCGAATACAAAGTGCTTGTGTGGCCACCAAGACGCACAATGCTATCCTGCAGCCCGCTCTCACTTAACTACAGTAGGCGAAGATGGAATATACAGAAACACATTTCATTTTCCCTAGCTGGGCTACCCCAGTAAAGTACATCTCTAATACGAGTATACTATAATCCCATAAATTCTTAATCCAGAGTCAATTTCAAAGGGCTAAATCATTTAAAAGAGATAAACATCTTGAAAGAATGTATTTTCAGTAGGGTAGGCTGAGCTACAACAACATAGTAACACAGACAAGCTGCCTTGCCAACAGTGTCAAAAAGCCCCATGTTATTGTGGAAAGGGTAAGAGAAAGAACCTTCCCTTGGTTCTACAGGGGTGATACATGGGTTAGCTACAGGGGTGATGCCCGGGCAGTACGCAGCATCGCAAGACGTATCTTGCGAATGTAAGTCCTCAACTCAGAAATGGGGGATAGGGGTTAGGAAGACTGATGTGGGTTTTCCTTTTGGCTTAGTAAACTTTAAATGTTGAAAACATACCAAAAAAGGAAGGTGCCCGTGGAGCTGAAAGAAAGAGGTCCTAGCGGAAACACAGAGAAATGTCTCTGTAAAAAAGGAAAAACAGAGATCTGGCACTTGGCGGGAGGCTACTAAAGTAAATACACTATGGATTCGGCGGGGCTGGCTAGCATATTTAATGGTCAAGACATTAGCTGTCTACTGAACTAGAAAGACATTTTAAATTGTTTCTTGCAGTGTACGGGTCTGGTTTCATACAAAGCTTCACTAGACTTGTATCAGGAGAAAGCCAATTGTGCAACATCCAAAAGGAGCTGAAATGACGCCTACAGGTGAATATGGCTGCCTCTGGTCAGGCTCCCCACAGCTGGACTCACTGGCACGTCCCCTTGAGGGAAGTCCATCCTAGGAGCTCCCTTGGGTTACTAAGTTACATAGAAAAATTACCTTCCCAAGCTCAGGCAAATTCACGCTCCCAAACAAGGGTGCACAGAAAAGGTTGAAATCTAAAAGCATTACAATTCAAACCCATGAATAAAAGTAATATTTATATATATTCTTAAAAGATCTTCATTGAGTTGCTGGAAATATTTGCATTTGCTATTCCCTTGCAAGCAAGCCATTGTAAGACAAAAGGGGGGAAAAAAGAATAGGATAGAGTATTTTCACATCTGGTATTTACATTGGAAAAGACTACAATCAGGTTTTATTTATTGTGGCAATCACATATAAACTTAACTCCTACTATGAAATTATTCTCATATTTTCAGTTTCAAAGAACAATAGAAAAAGACTTCCACTAAATGCCAGAAAGAAATCTCCTACATAGTATATATATGCTAAATAAAACTGCTAATCTGAGAAAGATTGTTACAGAAATCTACATCATTATAAGATCAAACTCCAAGTGGTATTGTATCAAAATGATGAAAATCTTGTATGGATCAGGAAATGAAGCAAATGGACCTATTTCATCTTCAAGTTTATTACTGAAAATGGGTTTTATGATTTGCTGTGCATAGTTAAAGTGCTACCCAGACAAATTACAGCTGCTCTTTTAACCTGAACATAAGATGGCATAGTTCCAGCCAATCTGAACTATGGTTTCTAGGCAGGATGTCAAATCTCAGCCCCCTGGGTTCCAGAATGATGGATTGAACCTTGAAAGTTGCAGCAGAGCAGCATATGTGATTTCTGTACTGTATTTTGATCGCTCATGAATATATTAAAGCATGTCCATGCATGTTATTCAATTTTTGTTTATTGTTTTAAACTATCATACAGAAAAAAAGAAAGTAGTAATTTTTTCCACAGGTAAATAAACAAATAATAAAAATGCAATTCTAATTTAAAAGTAAAAGAGCTGGTTATAAATTTGTTTTTTCTTTGTTTACTGAAGAGGACATTAGGTAATGATGCAGCCAAAAGGGCACCATTTTAGAAGTCAGATCTCCTCACACAACTACTGGCATATGCTGCCTATATATATATAAAAAAAAAATAAATAGTGCTTTTTGCATTATCAACTACTGCAAGTACATAAAAACTATTAATCTTTTTTTAAAGCAGTTTTTGGCATGCAAAGACATTGTCCAAATGTTAGACATCAGCCACGCTTCTCCACCTGCTCATTCTGATGCTCCAAATGTTATCACACCACCACTTCCTTATTTTCCTGTCTTCTCTGTCCCTTTTACTTTCAAGAACTGTCTTCCTACAAAATCGTAACTAAAATGAAGAAAGATATCCCCCAAAACACCTCTTAGAAAGCTGGGGGAAGGTGAAGGATACTAATATCATACACAGAGACTATTTTGTGCTTGGGGGGAGGCTCCCTGGGCAGTCAATGTCTTATGTTGTGTGCAGGGTAGCACCAGCACAGCAAAGGGCTCTGGGCTCAGCCCATGAGTATCATCAGAATACAAGAAATAAAATATGTTAGCAACATCACCATTCTGCACACTGAAGCCCACTGAAGTCTTTAGCTAACCAAGATGCATGTATATAACACAGTCGAGTTTTCAGAATCAGGTGCAAAGTTCCTAAAAGGCTGGGACAGCTTCAAGGGGAACACGCACTTTTAGTAGAAGTAAAGATGAAAAAAAAGGGTGTAAAGTCAACATACAGCAACCTTATGAATGATTTGCACAGCTCAGCATTTTAAAAGCTCCTAATTTACATATTTTTCAGCTAGTTAATGCCTGCCTCCAGGACATGTTTTTAAACATGGTATTAACATTGTGAATTTTCTGCTTTTTCAACTTCTATGGTTTTACCCTTCAGAATCCTCTGCTTTATTATGACAATAAAAAAACCCGTTGATTTTTAATAACAGAGTTACCAGCTTCTAGCTTAAGAATGGTTTTAAATACTACCCTAAGTACATACTGCCTATGCATTTTACATCATGGAAGTGCAAATAGCACAATTTCTAAATCTGGTTATTTTGTCTTTCTGAAAGAATATTAGTTTAAACTAACCTATAGTTTTTAAAGTTCTTACATTGGCCAAGGCCATACTATAGACACACAGAAGACTGAGGCAGGAAGGCACTTCTGGAGATGGCTGTGGACTACGCTGTTCACAACACTGTCCAACGCTGTAGACTAAAAAATAGGTTTTAAAATTCTACCGTATTGAGAGTAAAAATAAATAAACATTTTAAGTTTCTAACATCTTCTTTGCTGCTGCTGAACCTTTCATAAGAAGGGCTATGAAGAAACACCTCTTAAACTGCAAGTATAATTACACTAAAGTTAAAGAAAGTTTCAATTTCAAAAATAATTCAATAGATATTTTTAATCACATTCTGGAAAATTAAGAATGTGACTGTCAGACATTACTTGGAATTTTCAAGCTTTTGCAAATTCATATTTTTGAAATTTGATTGACTGTATATGCAAACAAATGGTTACCTGACAAGCTGCATCACTAAGTAATTCACCTTTTTATTAATGTCATAAATCTATGTATGTTGCCGTGATATGCAGCCCATAAATAAATCTACTGACAGAGTTAGACAAAGCTATTAATTTAGCTATAACTTTTGACATGAGGAGCACTATAGTAAATCAATTATAGTCTACATCAAAAATAATTTTGAATGAAATCTGTCTAATGTAAGCTGCTGCTGCTGTTGGCCATTAAACTCCTTCACTCAATGAATTACCATGAACAAATGACCTCAACAGTTCCCCAGCAATAACATGAATTTGTCTTTTATTTATAATTGGATCATTTGGTATTTTAACTGGCCAGCTTTCCAAGTTTAGGATCCTACAGTTTATCATCCTTATGTTTAATTTGGTGCCAAATGCTGAACATTTGTTTCATGGTTATTTCATTCCTTGACATCTTACAAAACTGGGAGACTGAAGTCCTATTTACTAAAAGTTAAAGCAGAGAGAGCACAGCAGCGGGAACTCTTCCAAACTGTCTTTCCAGCACTTGTGGAAAACAAAAGAAAACAAAACAAACAAAAGACTACGTACCTTTCTGCCTGTTCAGCCACCAGATAGTCTGCTGAGTAAGGTACGAGCTGCAGAGTTTAGATACAGACACAGGGTCTAGCAACATTTCAGTCTAAACATGGGCAACCAAGCAGTCGTCAAGAGATGGCTTTAGACCTCTTCCAAGGCAAACCAAACCAGCAGCTTTTCTCTGCTTGCCACAGATTCCAACTCAAGCTTTTGCTTATCACACCCCAGCAATGAAACTCTGATTCTACTGAAGTCAATGGCAAAACTCTTGTTCAACAGGGCCAAAATTCTGCCTAAGTTTATTACTGACTTCATAACAATGACAGAATCTGATATCCTGTTACCAAACTCTTAAGATACCAGTTGCCTTCCTGATGCATTAACTTAATGTTTTTCCAATTATTAAATAGATATTTGTAGCCATAAAAGAGAAACCAAAGAAGAGATAAACAAAAATAAAAAATAGAAAACCCCACTGAAATAAAGGACAACTGCTAACAGTTAGCTTATATGCTCTAAGTACAACAAATGAATTTTCCAATGTAAAGGCACCAGTTTATTACCAAAATGTTTCTTTCCTTTGGATGGAAACTAAATTCTCTTTTGTCTTTTTTTTCCTTCTTATTTTATTCTTTGTTACAATTCATTATCATTAAATTTCCTGTAATTAAGAACGCTGAATTAAAAACACATGGCTGCCTGTGAAGCCAATGCTTTTCAACATACTGAAATCCCAGAACCATGTTTAGCCATGAAAGAGCAGATCATTTTTCATTATTGCTATAGGATTTATTAAAACTTAGTATAGTACAGCCACAATTCTTTCTACTGCCCTATCGCACAGTTACTATACCTGTGTGTATAAGGGCTGCACAACTGGAAAGTCATATTACAGAACATGACACTATAATGTAAAAATCCAATTCCCAAAATGTGTGCTGTGTTTACGTCCAACAAACAGTCCATATAATAAGCTCAGGATATCCATTATTTAAACTAACTCAAAAACACTGATCTTTTTGAAGCAAAATTGAGGATGCATGGCTGAAGCAATGTATTTATAGACCTCACTGGCTCAATAATTTTCCAAGAATACAGTTTAACTGCCACTTCCACATTTTTATATGGTTTGCTTTATCATTTTGCAATTGTAGTTTATAATGCATTTTTTACCCCAACCTGCACCTGTCAGAGCTTTGTTTGGTTTCACCGTCCACCTGCAGACCTAAAGAAAAATTGCTTCTTTAAATACACTTTTCATATCACAGTAATGAAATATTAGATAATCCTTTTCATGTAATATGCCAGCTTGTTTCAAAGAAACAGAGAATCATTGTGCCTAGAGAGAGAGATGCTATCTAAAGATATTGTAAATACTTGTGCTCACAGCTTCTGATGAGGCCAACTTAGCTGTGAAATGCCATTCTTCAGCTACACAAGAGCATTTCAGACCATGTCTCTTTTTCACCTCCAGTCATACTCTCTGATATGTAATAGATTTCTTCATATATTATCTGACTGGCATTTAAAATAATGCATTACAGTAGGATTTGCAGGATGCCACTTGTGTATTCACAGTGAGGAGAAAAAAGTGGAAGTGAGCTTTAAGTACTGTATGAAGAGCAAAGAACAATGTTTTGAGTACAATCTCCTTTTGATCTCTCTTATTTTATATGCTCAGGTTATTTTAAGAAACAAACTCTCACAAAAATGGCAGCTTTTGCATCCTTCTTATGATAAGCACTGCACTGTGTAAAGGCACCAGCCAACTTCTAGATCTGGCTTTGTCTTTTAGACATGATATTGACAATTTCTTAAATTTATAATAAAAGCTATAATGATTTAAGAGTTCGTCTCCAGGAATGAAACTGACTAAAATATATCTCCAGATACATAAGTGAGAATTTTGCAACATACAAAATTTCAGCAAATATCAAAGGGCAATATGGTCTCTGTGACACAGAACTTGTTCTTCCCAGCTTAAAATACAGGAGAAGGATCATTGTTTGGAATCACACAGCATTGTCCATAATGAAAAAGTGATGCAGATTTCAAAGCATAAGAAGACTGGGCACTACTTCAAACCTTGGAGAAGAGAGTGAGGTGGCAATTCTGAAGTTTGCTTCAGACCAGTTATGAGAATCGTCTAATTTTCCTCAAGCTTAATAACCTACACTACAGGAGCTCAAAAGAAAGGGCAATGATTTTCCTGTTGCTTGACTTCTGATATCTAACTTACCTTAGTTAATAAGACACATTTCCATGGCCATCAATGGAGAGAGAGGGGCTTTTCCAGAGGGAAATTCCAATTGTCCTTTTTTTCTGAACTTTTTTTCACATTAGATGATGGAAATAGCTCCCAAATTCTCCAAGAAAGTATGCTTGAGAACCATATCACAAAATCAAAGGATTCCAATGAACGAGCATTAATTTCCACCTGAGTTTGACTCCACTGAGGGCACTGTAAGTGCACTCTACCTTAGAAAATGTAGGAAATTCTTCAGAATCAACAACTGAACTATCAGTAAGGAATTAATGCAAACTGTTAGGAAATACTGTGCTGTGTGGGTAAAGGCAGACCCAGCTGGGCTAAATTGCTGCACTGTAAGAAAAGATCTCATTTAATCACCTGCATAAATATAAACTTGGAAGAACTTAATTGAACAGAGGAACCTTATGACACCTCTTTTTAAAAAAAAATAAAACAACAAAAAACCACACATTTTTTAAACCTCATAACCAGTATTAGCAAAAGCTTTGCACAGGCATCAATCAAAGGCTAGTAAAAGAACAGACAACTGTCCAGTGAATGGGTGACGCAAAGGTTACTCCGTGCTTCCAACAAGGAAAAAAGAGACAGGAGCAACACTGGGGATGAGCAGTAGGAAGGGATTGATCAGAACTGAGCAAGGTGAAAGCAGAAGCGACTCTGCTTTCCAAAGTGCTCCAAAGTGATATTACAGTGAGCACTGGAGAGTTTCAAAATCCAGAAAAGCAGCTTTCCAACTGGATTTCAAAGTGAAGAGGTAGCCAATGGAAGTAACACATATGTAATATCTATACATCTTTCTAGCATGACGGGCCTATATTGCAGCATTTTGAGTGCCCTGTCTTTTTGAAGGAAGAACTCTAAAGAAAATCATAGAAGAAGAAAGTTCAGTAGCTAAAGTAGTAAGTGACACAGAAAAAAAAATCTCATGGAAAAACACATGGGAAACCCATTACAGAAAGCTTTTACTTCAAAATTGAATTCTTAATTTCAGGCTGAGTTCCATTTGAACTTCAGATATGATTTTTGTTTGCTTGTTGTTAATAAGGTGGTGAAAATCACTTTGTCACCACTTTTGTGTTCTCAGAAGTAAAGACTGAAGTGTTTCACCACCAGTGGACCCAAATAAATGAAAAGACATCTGTATAACAAGACCGCTATTCTTTCCTAACTTCTTCTCAAGTAATGTGGTGGAAGTAAATCCTTTGAACTTTGTTCTGGTATGTTTTCCACCAGAGTATGGCGCATGTGATCTTATATAGTCCCTTTTGCTAACTTTTGTGATATTACATTAAACTGCTGAGAAGATATCAGTTGTTACAGAGTCAACAGAACAAAAAATTCAGAGTCTGTTTTCTTGTTTTAACTGTGAGGCTTTAAGTATGTATAGCTATCAAGAAGAAAAACAGAAAGGAGCCTACATGGCTGAAAATAAACAGAAAACTGCTGAACTAGTACTGTAACTCTAGGATAATGGGCCTGATGCCTCCCCTTCTCAAAGGGCATTTTCCCTTCTGTTTTGTAAATCTTTTTTCAAGTATTTCCTATAATTCCCATTGAAAGCTGGGTTTTCCTGTTCACAGTCGTGCCTCATTACCCATGTTGTGTATAAGGAGGAAAGTGACTTTAGTCTGGCTGGAAGATGTTTTGGGAGATGACACATGATTCATTCCAGGACATTTAGAAAATTGTATATGTGCAAGCAATATTGACATTTAACTTGAGATTTCAGAAAAAAAAACAAAACAAAACAAAACATATTTGGTGTTCTTAGCACCAAAAATCTTGTTTGACATTGTTTTCCGGAAATGCCACTTCACAGATGGAGTAAAGCAGCAGCCTTGCTTCTAATTTCATCCATCAGTTATTCTGGTCTGAGAGCGGTACGCTGGCAGTCTCCCATGCTACCACAAAACTGTGAGTTCACTTTCTAGACTGCATCATAGATTCCTCACTGCTTACTGGCTCATTACTCATGAACACACTCTACTAAATTATTTCAGTTTAAACCAGATTTTTCAACATACACTTCTCAGCTGGGATGTTGCACTTGTTTGTAAGAGGCAAAATGTCAGAGACCACAGAGATTTGACTTGAGTATGCTCTGAAAACTTTGAAATCTTACCCAGGATTATCCACCTTTTTGTGGTGTACCTTCCTCTTCCCTTTTTCATAACCTCAAGTCACAACAGACCCCTATTTGTTTCCTTTCCTACTCCTCAATTTCCACAATCTCATCACAAGTCTGGCATCTATTGTAGATATCTACTTGTGGAGTTTCCCTCAATTCCCACTGCAAGATCCAGTTTCTAAAATCTGATTTCTTTGATACTGATCCTCTGTGGGATTTTTGGTACTTAAAATTCTTCTCACTAGTTCCTTAATTTTGAAAAGGAATATAAAAATAGCTGTTTACCACAAAAAAATCAGTAGTTCTGTGCTCAGAAGATGAATAATACTTTGAGTGAAATACAAGCCCAGCATGGTAAGGCAGCAAAAGGCCAGATACCGTCTAATTCCCACATTGGCCCTATCGTTATTTCGATGTCATTTATCATCTTTGATGTTGTTGTTCAGCACCTCAGCAGATCAACCATATACCAGAAAAGATCATGGTACAGACAACATCAAATGCATTGTCTAAAACCTGAAAAAAAAAAAAAATTGTGTTGAATTCAGTAGTAAAAAGCTGAAGGTACATCCTGGAAAAACGCAGGAGGACTGTGGCTGATAAGGGATCAAGCAGTTTATGGAAGGAAATAGGCAACTACACTCTCCTCTACAACTTAAAAGTGGATGGGGTAAATGCTGCAGAAAGAGAAGTTTGTTTCCAATGTGTGCAAAGATTTTTGGTTTGGGTTTTTTTTGGGTTTTGTTTTTTTTTTTCCCTTTCTCTTTCATTTAACCAAACCCAAGGGAACAGAAACTTTTCTACCTGAGAAAATAAAAAGAAGTCAATTTTCAAAGTCCACAGCACTCAGATGGATTACACTGCTTAAAAATTAAGTATGATTGTAGTGCACACCTTCTAGTCAGTATCTTCACAGGTCCTAGTACTTTTGGATCTATTACGGAAGCCTACTTCTACATAAATTTGCTTTCCAGAGCCATATCTTGCCCATACCCTTGCTATATTTTCAGACCACATGGTTTTTACTCCATCATGAATTATAATCTTGTTTTACTTTTGTATCTTCTTTCCTGTGTTCTAGCACACAGATAGCAACTCTAGTTGGATTTTCTTTTTTTCACTTGTATGCAGAACACAACAAATTGGAATTTTCTTCATGTTCTTCAAAGACAACAAACATCTCCAATACGACTTCTGCTCCCTTACTCCATCTATTTGTGTTGATGTTTTTTATTTGCTCTAACAGACTTGTTTTGGATGTCCTGGTGTATTTTGTCTCCAGCCTATGTTTGCTTTCCAGTTTGAGAGCTTCCTGGCAGACAGGGGTTGTAAGTTTGCCTTGTAGAGCATTGAGGCAAACAAGCAGCGCTTAATGAGTAAGATACCTGGTTGCTCAGGAGAAAACAGGCATTTTTCAACACATTAGGAGACACATTCTGCCCTTCAAACTCCCCAGTTCACATCAAAGGAGGGAATCAGAACATGATTTTGAGCATTTTTGACAAAATACTACCTATCTATCTACATAACTTTGATAGTATTTGATGCTTTTGTTTGTTAGTGTCCAATATCCGTCATCTTTTAAAGGAAGATATGGTAGTCTACTGCAGCTCTAGCTAGCATAACAAGACTTTGCAGTTTGCCATTTTTTATCAGGAGTTTGTCATTTACGTGTTCTCCAGCCTTACTCTTAGTATGTTACTGAATCCATTGGCAAAACACAGACTCCATGTATTCATCTTTTTTGTGTGCAAAAGGATTTCTTTAGCAGTAGACACACATTCTCAGCATTGTACACGTCTTTTTCTTTTATGATAAGAAAAGGCTAAATTAAAATCCAAACAAAGTTACTACAATGTTCAAACCCCTATTTATCTTCAACTATCCATAAGTACAGGATCTTCCCATAGGCACATTCTTAGGCATTTAGGAAGCTGCCATCCTGAAGCCAAAATAACTTAGAATTTTTTAGGGTTTGGGGTTGATTTTTCTTTTTTTTTTTTTTTCCCATCTATCCACAATTCGCTAGTAAGTACTCCCCTTTATTTAAGCTTTACTGTGTCTTTCCTGTTAGATTTTCAGTGGCATGTTCTGGATGCTTCTAGGGACAATGGACCTATGGATGGAATGAAAACAGAGTACAGAGAGGATTTTCTCCTGGACCAAGAGCTCCAGAGAGGTTGTTCCTCCTCATTTCAGAAAGCAACACAAGTGTTTAGGCACCATACCAGGAAATACAGCTGCAGAAAGGAGCCATGACAAAGGCTGAAAAGACTCCTTTTCCCAAATGTCATCCACTAAAGTAGCTCTTGCCTTACGAATCAGTTGACCAAACATGAAATATCATCATGATGAAAGAAGTTACATTTTTCTGACCAACTCTTTACAAGGTTAATAATGAGCTCTGTGCACAAATTCTCCCTGAAATGTTAAATGTGTGTGTTAGGGGTGGGTGGGGGTAAAGTAATAGGAGAACAGGGGAAATGATGGAGGGAACGGGAAGATTGGCTGAAGAGAACACAAGGGTCCACCACGCTTGCACAAGGCAGCACCAGTTATATTTGTCTTTCCTAACACGTTTGGCTAATGACTCCACTTCATACAAACTTTTCTTGTTTTAATTAGATCCTCAGGACCTCTGACTACCGTCACTGTACTTCTGCCTCCTTTTCGCTGTACAGTGCCCAGAGCAGGACATGGCACTCCAGACTACCAACACACTCACAGCTAAGCAGGGAGTGTCTGTCAGCAGCGGTTGCACTCACTGTGCAGACATGCATTTAAACCGAACTACTCACACAAACAAGCTCGTGCCCTGTTCTTAAATGGCTAAAGCTCATTTCTCAGATATAAACAATAGCCCCTTAATCATCTGAACTTGGGAGCCTGTTCTAACAAGAGACTGGATAGCTCAAAATAAAAAGCTCCCTTAGTTGCATCAAAGAAAAATGGAAATAATAAATATTCAGGATATATTCGCTGTTCAGTGTCTCTTGTAGTTGAATCAGCTGTGATCAGAAATAATTTCAATTCTGAGGCATTTGATTAGCAAAGGATATAGAAATGGTCTTAGCAAAACAGGTGAGGAGGGGATATATTCATCTTCAATGCTAGTGCCACAGTTGACAACCCTGCACAAGAATAGAAGGCCCAGTGCCCATATTTCTGGCTGAGAACAGATATTCCCTCATAAGAAATTTAAAAAGCAATGGTACAACTAGATTGAATGACAATGCTATGCCCATAAGTCTTCCATAAACAATGCTGAACCAGTTCAAGAGGATAGTATTAAGGAACAGCAAAATTCATAGAGATTACAGCCCAATTAAATGGAGGGCTGGTGCTAGGAGAAGGCAAGTTACTAGAGTCACACAGCTGGAGAGAAGGACATGAGGCCTCCATGGAAACCACCTTTGGTGGTCCCCAAGGACTTTAAGCTTGCTGCTAGTCATGCTGCAGGATGCAACACTGCTTTGGCTACAGACATGTAGAGGTTTGGCACAGCTTTCCCAGGAGCTGTGGGGAAACCTAAAGGAGATGAAAGCTCAGGGCAGCAACTTACTACATGGCTGTGTTCAAACTGATTTGCAGCATAACAACCTGTGTTCAGGTCTCATATAAGATATATTTGTTATGGTATAACACATACTGGCCTTGAGTAAATCACTAAACACCCAGCTTTTGGTGGTTTCAGTGGTCTTATTTACATGAGTAAATGAGGCTTATCCACAGCCAAAGCCTTTGAACTGGATTTCCCTTACATTTCTGCTATCATCTACTTCCTTCTCTCTAAGAAGGAACAAGAAAACTCACAGCTTAAATTGAGAATTTTGTAGTGTTTCACATTTACAAAACCACAAGCACAAAGATTAAAGAAGTACAAAATAAATAATGCTTGTGACATGATACAGTTAACAGCAAATATTTTAGACAATTTTCCCTTAGAAAAGGCTGATTCATTAAAAGCCATTATTTGCAAGGAAATGTGCCAATTGATTTGCCATTTAAAAAAGCAGCGTGCTGTGAAATGGCTCAAATATTCCATTTAGATATTTTCAAGGTGAAAAAGGTCTGGTTTAAAGCTCAAAAGTACCCTTTTTTTTTTGTTCTTCCCCAAAGACTAATACAGATATGTAGAAAAGCAAACCAAAATGAAATATTTCAAAATTACTGATATTGAATATTTAAGTTCATCTGATTCACCTTCCCTCTAACTTTTATTTATAAAATTATTGATATTTTATCTGTTTTTTTCTTACTATTTCAGAAAGGAGAAAGTTCTCAAAGTTCAAAAAATTCTTGACAGACATGATAACTATGTCTGGTCCATCTTCAAGTTCTGTAAAGTCATTTCATGAACATTTTTGAAGAATATTTTTTTAGAAATATTTTTAATATTCCTTTCCTTCTCCTCCCTGAATTTTTTCATCATTAGGAATATATACCTTTTTAAAAACAGGCTTAATATTAAAGAGTTCTCCTTTTTTCTGTGGCTTACTCTTCCCATGGCCTTAGTCAACAATTTCTAACATTATAGACTATTTTCTTATGGCAAATGATTGTGAAGCCACAGGACAAAAGTATTTAACATACTGTGAAGAATAGGTATCTGGAAGACATAAAAAATGCTGGCAATCATCCTCATTTACAATAAAATATTAAAAATAACATCTCAAGGCCCAAGGCAAAAAAAATCTGTTCTAAATAGAGATAAAATGCAATATAAAGCATGGGTTTTCAAATTTTTTCTGGGTTAAATAGGGTGCCTTGCATTTGTTGAACTCTGGAATACTACCAAAAAACAAGGATATACATGTTCAGAAAAGGATGTCCTTGCAAAATTGGCATATAACAGTTTCTCCACTCACAGTCATCAACTCACTGGCCTCTTATAAAATTGTACTCAGTGTCTTGTAGAGGTTTATAGCACAGAAGAGTATTGCCTCAGCTGTCTTAAGTACACTGGACAGGTTTGTCACACTTGAGAGGAGTTATGTCCTTGGTGGGTTGTCTGCATCTATCGGTCAAGGCAAGATCCTTGCCTTCCAACAAGCTGCCTACTTCATGCCCCTTGATGCACAGCCCCAAAAGGCTTTTTGACATCTCCCCCAGTCTGGTCAGCACTTTACTTTTGATCTAATAAGAATATGATTAATCAACAAGCACTCAAAATTCTACTGTTATCATGGACGTAAAGAGGCCAATACTTAAATAATCCATTTTTTCAGTAAGCTACTTATTTTGTCTTGCCCATCTGAGCTTCTTATGAAAATCGACCTTTTATGCAAAAAGATCCTGTACAAAGCTGCGAGCTAGGCTGTGGGTCTGGCACAGGGCTGGTCTCTGACGTGAATAGCCAGTTCAGGGGAGTGACCACTAACAAGTCTTAATTGCAACAGACTGAGTTAAGTACGTAGGTAGTGGTCATTTTGCACATTTTCACATCTGTATGCCTATATTTTTGTAGACATTTCTAAGTTTGATGTCGAATGGCATTTTGTCAGAAAAAACCCAACAAACTTATAACAGCTGGGTGCAAAAATCCTACCTTCTGGGCAAACCGTGATTTAAATGTGATTTAATATTAAAAGTATGTGCATGTGTTAGTAAATGCATACTTGTAAACAGTCACTGGTAGCACAAATTTGAACTCTTTATATCAAGATAGAAAATTTGTAACACAAAAATAAAAAAATGGTCTGCTGTGTTAGCAGCCAATATTGCTGAAATCATCATTTTCACTATGAAGTTACAATTATCCTGCTTATTGATTCTTGTCTGTTTCATTGTATCCTCAAGATGCCCCAGGCACAGATCAAATGCCATGTGCTGATCTGAACCCTCTATCCCTCTATCTCAGAGATGTGAAAATGTTCAACCCAGAACATTTTCATTTATCAGCACCAGGACCTTACCAAGTGATTATGCTATTACAGAAAAGAAGAACACATCGGACAGTTTGCTATCTTTACAATCAAGGTTGCATTTGGAATCCCTCACTGAATCTGTCAATGCCTTTGGAAGAACTTAAAATTTTTCATACAGAAAAGTTAATTAAAAAAATTAAGTTCAGGCTATATTTTAAGTTTTATATTAATAAATATTTGATCTGAGCAGCTGTTTTTCTAACTCAATCTTCTAACATATTCCAATATTTACACACTTCAAAAGAGGGTTTCAATTCTGCTTAGTCAAGAAAGAGAGATTTAAATGGAAAAAGCAATGTCTATGTGGAAAAGTCCAACTAAAAGGAAACATCCAGAAAACATTTAATTTTCTCAGTGTATTTCCCTAAAATAAAACATTAAGCGTTAGACTCTCACTTGATAAAGAATGCTGCACATAGTATCTTAAAAAAGTCTTCCCTTATTGTTTAGCAGCCTGGTCAATAGCCCAAGACCCTCAGGCTAGTAGATCCCAGCCTTAGCTTTTTGCAAAATTAAGTGGAAGACATAAATATCAGTAATTGGTGCAGTGCTAGAAGAAGCATCGATAAGAAGATAGCAGGGACAGCGTTCTTCCCTTGTGTTTGTTCCAAGCAGCAGCAGGAACTAAAACTTCTGGAGTTGCAAAAACTTTCTTTTGAAACAGGGATTTTACTTTAATAACATTAGCAGGGGAAATACTAGTTCTAACAAAATCAAGTGGATATGAGGACAAAAAGTTTGTCCTAGTCTATATGTAGCTAAATCAAAAGACCTGTAATCTCCTGTCAACAATATTTTAAAGTCTAGCACCTTTTCTGAATTTTGGGTTAATTCATTTTTTTTCAGATAGTTCAACTAAGGATGCATTATGTAAGCCTACAAGTACAGAATTTATTGTGTTTTTCTGTTCTGAGTCAAATTAAAGGTCAATTTTCAGAACATTTTTTTTTTGTTTTCTGATTATTTATACATCTTGAAAATCATGATAAAGGAACAGAATCCTAATGTTTTAGAGCCCCATTAAGTTCACTGAAAACAAACAAACAAAAAACCCCAAACTTGCTCTAACTGGTAGCAAATAAAATCTTTAGCAAGGAATCACCTCTCACGTTTTCATAAAATAAATGTTAATTTTGTCCAGACATTGTTAATAATGTCCATACAGATTTTGCATATTTGCCATAGCTCAGCTATGAACTACTCACAGAAAATCCTAACACAATGTGAACATGAAATGCTACTGTCTGCTGTCTAAAGACACCTCAGTTTTACAGCGGGGGTGTTGATGCTTCCAACCTTTTTATTACCTGAAAACCCATCAACAGCTTTATAATGATGAATGCAACACAGTTCAGTTTGCATTTGCAAAATTCACTTTTAAAACCGGCAGATGTGTGCCAGCACATCTGGAAACCACTTTTAATTATACTTTCCTCAAGTGGGAAAGCAGTAGCTTGTACCCATAGTGAAGCTTTTATATCTGACCACACAAATGCTAGCAACCACCTGTGCTTTACACTGATTTTCATTATAGGGTATATCACATTACTGCCCTATTATTCCAGAACGACATTTGAAGCTGTTGTGTGACTAAGCTGCAGCAAGTGTGGTCTTGAAAAGGCCTCTACTCTACAAAAATGTAATAAACTTGATTGCAGTTAGGGTACTTACCGCTGAGGATATCACAATATGCATGCTCCTAAAGTTGGCTTCTCTTGCTCTGCAAGTCATAAAAGATATACATTATCAATCATGATTACCACTCTGGGAATTGGAATTTAGCAAACTAATGTATGCCCCCAAATGAGATACCTTGTAACTATTTGGAATTCCTTTCCAATATTTGTTTCTTTCCTACTATTAATATAGGACCATTAGAGTCAAATACTCTGCTTCTTCAGCCATGCTCTGAGATTACAAAAAGAAATTTCAAATGTGATCTGTCAGACTAACGGTATTTCAATTCTGTCATAAATATTTTCATAGTTGCAAACATTGTGAGTTACATGACCAGGTTGGGTTTTCTAAACTTAACCTTCCTCTCCTCCTCCCCCTTGCCCCACCCAAACGTAACAGCTTTTTTACATCACTGTTCCTCATTTCTGACAAAAAAAAATAAAAAATGTTTCAAATGTTTGTGGAATCCTTTTCTTCTTTACAACACTCTTTCAGTATTTTGGAAGAGTGTAACGTTGACATGTAAAATTTTGTATATTGTAGCGGAAGGGAAAGGTTGAGCGTTTGTAACATTCAGCCCTTGGGAGACATGCCATGCCCAGGGACGGACTCATCAGAAACGGACACCAGTGTGTGTAACTTTGCAAAATGTAAAATACACAATTTTACAGACTGGGATAATTTGCTGAACTGACCTGCACAACATGCATGCAACTAAATAAACATCCCAACATCACTTTAGCATGATTTGATCTGGTCACCAGTTACTGTGCTTGAAAGAAAAGCTTCTACACTGTTATACATCCAAAAAACCACATTCACCTGTCCTGTATTTTCTACCTTTAATTCAGGACTTAAGTTTTGTGGTAACTCATGAAGCCACAGAGGATCCCCCACAGGACCGAGCCCTCTCCCAGGGGCCACGTTCCTTCACCGTGCGCTGCCAAGGGCTCCGGGGCTGCAGCTGAAAGAAACTTGTCCTGCTTTGAGAAAAACTCCAAGCAAAGCTCAGCCCGGGATCCCGAGGCAGCTGCTACGCTCCCTTCTCTACCAGGCAGAACAACAACCCATCTGTACAGTCGCAAGTACCTTGGCTTGGCTCCTGCCAAACCCCCCCCCCACCGCCACCGCGCACAGCCGCGCCGAAGCACAGAAGCGTCCCAGTGCCGCTGGCTCGCACCACCCAGGAGAGCTGCTGCTCCTGCGGCAGGCAGGGCTCTCCGGGTCAGCAGAGAGGGAATGACAAGATTTGCTTTAATGCACCTTTTTTTTTTTTTTTTTGTCATCTCAGAGCCTCCCGGTGTGACACCTGGTAGGCCTTGAGACATCCACCCAACTACTATGCATTGAAATAACGTAGGGTGTGGTTCGCTGGGTCATATGTATAACTTCTGCAGAAATGTTCGTAATATTGTAAGAGATTGAGTATGTTAACAGTCCACAACCCTGCTGCTGTAAGAGCATAACCTGATTTCACATTGCAAATACATTTATTATCCCCGCAAAGAAGGCATAATACTCCTCCTCCTATTCTATAATCTGCGGTAACAATTTCAGATTGCTAAAAAAAAATTATGTTAATGTTGTGAATTGCTTAAAACTAAAAGAAAAAAAGGATTGTGGTCTGCTTCAAAATAGAAGCACTCTCTGAATATAACTTGTTAAAGGTTTTTCAACTAAATACACTTACAGGGCAAACAAAGACTGAAGCACTCTACGGTACTCTACAAATCATAAAAATATGCTTTTTCTGTTTGAAGATGAAGGCATCCTGAAATCAACCTTACTGAAAGCAAATTATGTCTAATTATCAAAATAATGGGCCTAGAATGTAAATTCTTTTCATCTTGGACAAACAGTATTTAATGAAGTATTTCAATAGGCATACACGAGAAGACAGGTAGCTGCACTTTCTGAACTCTGCTTGAAACGGTGATATGAATCGATACAATCAAGGTCAGCCTCAACTGTCATTTTCAGAAGGGGAGAGGGACGAGGGAAAAGACTGCAAATAGGTGAAATAAGCCCTCGGACATCTGCTTCTTTACAACACAAGGAGGGCACGTTCAAGCCTTTTACTCAGTAAACCTTCATCTTCGAGGAGTGTCAAGGAAGTCAAGGAAGCTGCTTGAGGAAGATGGCAATGCCGGTCACGCTAGTGCCATCAGGAACTAAGGGGGAAGAGGCAGCTTTTGGCACCCCAGAGCAGCCAGGTCACAGGGTGCTGGATCCAAAGAGCCGTGAAGTCAGGGGGATTCTCCCTGCTGATTGCAATGGGCCCTAGAACAGCCCTTGCCCTTATACATCTTTAACTAACCCACTCATAACGCTGTCATCATGAGCTTAAGGATGTGACTGGGAAGGAGAGCAGAAATGTCTTTGAAGTCATGAAATATATGCAAGATCCTGGATACCTGCCATTTTAAAACACTGAGCCGAATGCACTCAGCCTTAGCAGCAGGTCTGGAAGCAAGGAGCGAGCAAACAGAGGAAAAAACCCACCACGGATGCAACCTCCCTGCCTAGCTCCTTCCGATTGCAGGCCTTTTGGGCGCACCCGAGTCGCACCCCCTTAGCTAGCCAGCCGGGCAGACCACACGCCTGCAGCCACGCTGGAGCCTGCCCATCGCACTCTCCCGTCCCCGAGACCAGCTCTGGGGCTAAGGGCTGGTGCTTGGGGTTGCCCACATCTGTGGAAGGGAAAACACCTGGGCTTAGGTACAGGGTGCCGGAGAGGCCGAGCCGGCAGAGGGATTACTCCCAAGGGCAGGCTAGTGCCCACAAAGCCGCAGCCGTTTTCCCCAGAGCTGGGTTGATGTCGTGCCCGTTCTCTCCTATAGCAAACTGACTGAAAATACCAAAATGTCTTTGCGATCCTATTAGTCCTGCCAAGGGAGCTTGACTGGCAGGACAATGCATCTTTGTTCTCAATTAAAAACATTATTTGGGCGTAGTAATTATTTAAAAGCCAAGAGGGATATGATTTTGTGATTATAGCCATAATTTATCAGTTGAAGAGAATGTCTTAAACGATCAACTTTTGGTAAAGGAAAAAAGAGAGAGGGATTTATAACAAACACTACTATGACTACATGTAGCCTCCATCCAGCTAGTGCAATTTTACTTGTATTTTGAAATCACTGTAGCATAATCACAAACCAAAATCTTAATTGTAGTGAAAACCCACATACGACGTGCTGATATGGAGGGATTTCATTAGCACTTTACATTAATGGATACTGCAAGTAGTCTGCCTGCTACGTTCTCCTTTTTGTAAGCATACACAGCAATCGTGGCTATTCTAATACAGAAAAACGGGAAGCGAGGCAAGAAAGAAATGGAGAGAATTTGTGTTAAATTGGATTTTCTTGTCTCCTCCTGTAGCTTTTATCACCCAGATGACAAAACATTATCATTAGCAGTTTATACCAAAAGTTAACATTTGCCCATCGTTTTCTATTTTCTCTAAACCACAAAGGTTGGAGCCTGTTATGCACTCCCCTTATCTTAGCCTGTTACTTTAGAATCTAAGAGCGCACTGTGCACATTAATCTTTCATGGCAGAGTTCACTGAAGTTCTGCCAAAATTCAATAATTATGTTCCATCCAATGCAGCAATTTATTTATCTCATTGCTGGAATTTAGAACATATAGAACAAAGTGCTTAGTTTATGTGAATGAAATGGTTGCTAACCCTTTCCCCCCCACCCCCAACACAAAACAAAACAGCCCTGTTTCATTTCTAAAGTTTTAAAACACGCAGTAGAATATATTGGAGAATGAAGTTATTTTTACAAGACCTCACATTTTCTTCATAAACTGAAAGTGTTCTGCAATATGTTTAGGGTTTTGTTGTTTTTTTTTTTATATAAGTGAATATTTTATAAATAAATGTGTAAGTCCTATTCAAATGCATAACAATATGTACCACTTACACTGCACTACTAAAACATAAAATATTAATGTCTAATGGTCATTAAAAATGCCGACTACAAACCATGAATTTGTATTTTGAATGGAAAATATATTGGTTTACTGCACTGAAATGGGTAACTGGGAGTTCAACAGCTAAGATACAAAATTATAACAAAGTTAAGCTTGATAATTGCACTCTTTCATGATATGTTTGCAAACAAATAGAAAACATAAAGCCCTCCAAGTAGGAAGATTAGAGACGTGTAATTCCTGAGGGCTGTTAAAAATAAAAATGGCATAATAGAGAATACTTAATATCCTTCACCTTTTGTAGTCTCAGAAAAAGTAACTAACCAGTTATTTATTGACCTGACTATAAAGAAAAAACTCCTGGTTTAGGATTTAAAAACAGAATACCATATCTATACATTTTAAACTTAATACTTATGAATAGAGAATGCTGGTTTATCTGATGGAAACATGACTTCTTTTTATGTTCATACAGACAATATATTTCTCGATGAAGAAAACGTTAATTTAGTGTCTGCAATCAAACACCAAATTCAGAATGTTTTAAGTTTTTAAGCAAAACTCTCTGTTACTTCATTTATTAGATTTTACACTTAAATTTGCTATCAGACAAAATTTGGATTTAGAAACTGCTCACAAAGTTTTTGGAGCATAACTTGTGATTTATAACACAACCCTTCACCAACCAAAACAGAAATGAAAATCTCTAGAAGTTGTGAACTTGCATGTCTTCATTATTTCACAGTAAAACCTTCTAGGTAAAACTAGGAATATCACAGAAAAAACATTTTAAAGTTAGTTTTGCAGTAACTGGATGTGCATATGCATATTTTAAATTAACTGTATCTAATTTAATACATCAGGATAAATTAATTCCATGCACCAGCAAATAAATTCCATAACGATTTGCAAAAATTCTACTATCATCTCATTTACCTTTGCACCCAATATAGTCAGTTCCTGGCAATGCTTTACATTAAAACAGGATTCAATTGGGATGTATTCTTCCCTGTTGTAAAACTTTTTTAAAATCCCAGAAAAACGCAACTACGTCCTATCCATTTTATTTTACTAATGTTCTCCATCTATTTTTTGCAATATGTTAACCTTGTCTGCTTTCTTTCATTGTAAACACAACGTGTTATAGTTAAACTCGTAGGAGACTTTTGAGTATTGTAACTCAGTCCCCTGCAATGTAACAATGAACACTCTCTCAGACAAGTTATCTGAAAGTACAGACACTGAAGAGCCTATAAAGCTTGAGCTTTTTCCCCCAATCTAGCTATGTCCTGCATTATGTAATAAAGGAAACACACACACACTCATACACACACACACAAACACCTTACAGAAAACGTAGGGTTTAACAGAAGAAAGACAATACCTGTAAAGCTCATTTTAACAGCAGGCACTACTGCAAAAGGGATCAAGGCTGAGGGGGCAGGGGGCAGGGGAAGGTGCGAAAAGGCTGTTCCACATCGATATTGCTGCTGGAGTATGGTATTGTTTATAAGTAAACAACACGTACAGGAAGAAACGGGCAACTCCTCGGCTACAGCCACAAGAGCTGTTATGTAAAATAAAAATACCTAACAAAAATGCTGCCAAACGCATTTTGTCTTTACATTGAACACACATGGAAAAGACACTGGGGTAGAGCATACACAGCACGTAATAGGAGGTCCTTAATTTCCAGTTGCCGGGTTGCTTTGTTAAATACAGATTAAATTCACAAAACGTTCAAGTGTACAATAATAATGTATTCACTTACGGAGCCCGACTTGTTTATATAATATCAGCGAGGAATAATCACCCGTTTATTGCACTGATGATCTATGCTACTTTCGAAACTCTGAGCCCACTTGAAACGTGAACTTTCACAGCTCCTTATTAATGTTTAGACTAACTCCCTTTCCCCCTTTTTAACAACAAAGGACAACCCAGCTCCTGCTCCCTGTCTCCCAGATCAGACCCATACCCAGATTTCAAGGAATCCAGATAAATCCAAAGGCACATCCGAGGTTTTCCTTCTGAATTTCCCCCCAATGGATCTAGGCATGTATTTTTAAAATAGTTATCTCAAAAAGCTTCACTCGCACATGTCAAACAAAGAAACTTCTCGAAAATGTCATTACTTACTGTTCACTGAGCATAATTTACTGGGATTAAAAGTTTAAAGATTCATCTGCTTTACATCCACAAGTGTTTTAAGCAAGCCCTAATACTGTATCCTGCTTAAATGTGACAATTAGGGCTGCTTTGGCATGGCGAAAAATATAAAGGTACCAACGATCCTATTATGCCTTCGCTCCCTGTAGCCTGGTTTTTGGAGGTGCATAAGCTGCGGAATGATAATAGCAACAATTTGGTACACGAGGAAAAAACAGACCCCCCCCGACTGCTTCAGATATACTGTATAAAGTCATTTTGACATGCCTACACAACTGGTTGTGGCAGCTTTCAGACATGATTCCTAATCACAAAAAAATGCTTCAGGTTCTTTTAGAGAAAGCTTGCCGTTGGGAAGTTGATTTTGGCCAAGTGCCAAAATCATGTGCAAAAGGGGCCCTCATTACCAATTCATGGCAGCCTTCAGCGCTGACAAAAAATGTGACCCAACAGGCTAAAGCAACAACTAAAATTAAAAAGTACGAGACAAAGACAACTTACTTAATATTCCTTCCATCGCCACATTAAACTTTTCCGTAATTAAACCCTTGTTAGTTCAAAGCAGTTTTCAACTACTTTTAAATGATTGCACAGGCAGTCTGTAACAGTTGAAAAGCTCGCCCTGGAAATTCGCCCCAGCTCCTCCACTTTTAACAACCAGCATTTGGGTCCGACAGCAGAACTTTCTGCTGGGCGCCTCTGGAAGAAAGCCCTCTCCAAAAAAGAAGCCAGGCGCCCGCGCCCTTCTTTCAGCGAAAACTGAGCAGATCGCGCCGAGGTTTTTGCAAGCGTTAAAGGCAGAAGGAGGAGTGAGGAGGGGGGAGGAGAGAAAGAGCCCGGTCCGCGGGAGCAGCTATTTCCTAAACTTTCGAAAAAGCTTATCAAAGCGGGCATGCAAACATTAAGCAATCGCAATTAACGGCGCTCGCTCCGCCACTATCCCATAAAAGCAGATTTGATACACGGCCTTACCTAGATGTCGTCTGGCTTTTCTGTGGATCAAAAAGTTTCCTGCCTAAGCACACAGATATTCTTTCACAAACCATAAAGGCCCCTTTTATTAATCCAGCACTGTAACAGCCTGCTTCCTACACCGCCTCGCGAGCGGGATGCGGCAGCTTTCGAGAGAAAAACCCGTCTTAACACACAATTAGTGGCAGATTGTCTAATAGTGGATTTATCTTAAAGAGTGAAAAGGCATTTTTGCAAAAGCAAAGAGGGTGCGGTCAGATGTTAGGCTATCCCTGAGAAAAGGGGCCTAGGCTGCACTAGTACCTAAATACTAGCAGAAGCTTACTGGGAAGGGAGCCAATGGAATGACTTTGTTTGACCCAGCTGCCAATCTCTCCTGAAGCACTGCGCCAGACTAAACACTGACACTATTTTAACTCAAATCAGGCTACAGCAGCTGTTTGCTTTCCGGCTCTCAGCTATGCACCATGGCCATGATGACTCTGCACAGCACATATGATAGAGCTGGGGCACTTCTGCTAAAATATGTTCCATGTTTGGACTGGTGGTATAGAAGCGAGGGCTTGGGGGAGGGGGGGGA
>JAOXJM010000001.1:105727612-105746853 GCA_026413425.1 Tringa solitaria | reverse complement strand
CATGTCTACACGTTTCTTAAATACCTCCAGGGATGGTGACTCCACCACCTCCCTGTGCAAATAGAAGGAAACAAAACTGTTTTCTGGGCTTCAGACAGAAGAATATTATTTTTTTCAATACTTTTGGGGGTAGTATTTGAGTGCCCATAGTTTGGACATGAAGAAGCTGAAATTAAAAGGAGTAATACTTGATCTTTCATCATTTGGTGTGAAAGACCAGCAAACTGCTGTCAAACATCAGTACAGTGCTCATGGGTAAAAGGACCTAAATTGGGGTGGTGGAATGGAATGAAAATGACAAGCAAAGATTGTGAATACATTAATATTAATACCAAGAAAGTACAAAAATAAAAACAGAAGGTGGCGGGTTAGAAGGAATAAAAAAAAGAGGAAAAGAAAATGAAAGGGAATTTTTTCCCTTGTTCATCGAATATGTAACTGTGGGGCAGGACAAACAGAAACTTCAGTTCTTTGCTACCTCAAGTTTTGTTGTTGGACATAACTAATGATGGACATCTCAGAGGCTATCCAGCCCTAGAAACAAATTTGGAAACCATAGAAAACCTTTTCAAGAAAAAGGCACCTCCCAACTCATAGCATCGGTTGTGTCACCAGAGATTCACAGATTTAATGAAATTTTTGAATTTCTCTTAGTAGTAGTACCCAGAGGGTGTGTCAGCACACAAATACTTTTAGTATTCCTATAACCAAAGTGACTTCAAATATAGTGGAAAAATGTCTTTGCGTGGAAATTCTGTTAGTCCATAGTTACCCTGCACTAGCACAAATGCTATATATAAGGCTTTACCTGTAAAAAGGTTTTTTGCTATGCCTTATAACATTTTTTTTAGAAAATCTATTGAATGCAGAAAAATAGAATAAATTACTCATCACAAGCTTAATGATGACTCAAACAGCAAAAATAGATAAAATTACAAGCCATTGATTTTTATTTCAAATCTATCTTAAACTGGAATATGTTCCTTTAAATCAATCAGGTTTACCTCAGAGATGCAACTGTAACGTGGAATTGTGGGATATAAGAGAAGCTAGCACTTTGTAGAAATCACTCTACCTTTTAGAGGAATGCATGTGAGACTCTGCTGGACTGGATTTCCATGACAATAAGGCTACGAAATTTTATACCAGCTGGAGATCAGCTCCCATACATCTTTTTTCATGACAACTGACATGCACTAGTTTTGGACTCACAGTTATGTAGAAGCAGTAAAAATCAAACAAATAGTGAACAAACAAACATATGGTGTGGGCTTGGGGTTTTTTGGGGTTTTTTTGGTTTTGTTTTGGTTTGTTTTTTTCATTAAATACTGTCTTATAATCAAGCTGTAATTTTGGAGGAAAACATTGGTGGTGTATATATTTTAAAATTTGTTATCTCACTACAGAAAAGAACCAGCACATGCTAAATCTTGTACTGTAATCTGGGACATGTGGGGAAAGTGCCCAAAATATTTACTTAGCATCAGAGGCAGAGAGTCTATGATTCTAAATATTATATAAAAGGGAGGGAACCAAAACCACTAACATACCGTTTAATGATTATATACAAAAAACAAAAGACAGCAAAAAAAATGAAGATGTTGCTTACCCATGCCTTAATTAGTAAGCCATGCTTTTTAAAAAATGTAATAAGAAAGCTATTTTTTTAAAAGAAAGAGTTAAGCAACAAGGCTATTTATGCAGTTTTCTCAGCACTCAATATAGGACTAAAGAGCCTGCAATTTTCAAGGTGATTTGCAATTTCCATTAATTTGTTGGAGGTTTTGTAGCTCAATAATGAGACACTTTCATCAGTTATTAGTGAATCAGAGTTGTTTGCAGCTTTAATTCAAACATAGTAAATACAAATGCAAATGTGCACATGATTTTCTATTATCATTTCTAGAGGGTGAAAGAAGGCAAATGATCTTCAGGAGAATGGGGTTGTTTATCATTATTTGCCTAAAATTGGTTAACAGCCCCATACTGCTGGAAGTGAACCGAGAATTGTTAATGAATGCCAATATTTGGGTTCTGAGGAACTACAAATGGTCACTTGGCACTGGGGCATGGGCTTTACCTCCCCAAAACCAGAATATCTAAAGGTTTTGTCTACTTTAAAAGATGTAATTGTTGGGCTTTCATAAAGATATGGTTTTACTTATTTATCAGCTTCTTGATTTGAGAGAAAATTTATTGAATTTTACCATCCATGTCAATTCTGGCCTCTTAGATTCAGTGTCTTAAGATACTTGCCCAAGTCTATAGTCTATATCCATATTGTGGAATTCTGGTAGAATGGGTTAAAAGGGGACATTAAAATAGGACATTAAAAGGGAAAATTTACCTTCATGTTAAGGTGTCTGAAAATGCAAGTTCACAAGGTTACCAGAGAGGTTCCTAATGCCTGTTGAAGCTGATGTGAAAATCAATGCCAACACAATTTGACGTCACTGAAATCCCCTTATTTTAAAACATCTTTCAATGTATCTTTGAGCATAGAGTATTTCCTCCTTCCAAACCAAGCTGCTAATTAAAAAGAAGACTAACATTTAAATTAAATATGGATAACACAGAGGTTTTACTCAATAGCCACTTGATGGCAGCGTCATGTATAAAAAGATTAAACTGAGAAGTCAAAACTTTAAAAAAAACTCCTCAATAACAGTAAAAAGCAAACCCAAATGACACCTTGATTACTGCAGAATATTACCCTCCTAATGGAACTCCTTTTAATGATATTTTGAAGGTCAGCAACTAAATCAATAAGTAAAACCATAACAATCATGAATTTTAAACTTCAGAAATGTTGCTATAAAGGTTATTCCTTTAAAATCAATATATGAAACATTTTTAATATCTGTTATGAATTTGATATTCATTCTAGCACGCAAGTCTCCAATGATAACTCATGGATAATTTCTCTGGGAAGAAACAAAATAAAGAGTTCCATGAGAATTTACTAAGAAAGAGTTCATGGGCACCGATTTAATAAAAGTATATGACACTAGTGTTACCAGCACAATATAATTTCTGTAGCAGATAACTACGACAATGGCTGATATTTCCTGCCAGCAGGATGATCCACATTCTTTGGTCACACAACCACAGCCAACTAAAAATAAGAGAAGAGGAAAAGTAGTTCATGGAAGGATACAGATCAAGTTAAAAAGCTGCCTTTCTCTTCCTCTCCTGCCTTACTCATCCGTTTGCAGTTCAGCCTGGAGAGCAAATCCAGACTGTTTCAGCTGAACAATGAAAAGGCTAGATACCTGTGCTGTAAGTGAACAACCAGTTAGGATCTGCCTTTGCCTCCCAAGATGTCCAAACGTGATCAAACCCACTTTGGACATATTTACACTGTTTTGAAAAACAGATTATCCCCAATATGGAATGACTTCTCAGCATATTAAGAGCACTGGTCACTAACAGATTGCAATAACGCAACTGCAAAGAATGCTCTATGAGGATCATATTGTAGCCTTGATTCTCTATAAAACATTTGTTTGCAGTGCCAAACATGTATCGAGTGAAGAAAAGACAACTCTGTTATTCCAGGATTTAAACAGCCAGGCAAATCTTTAAGACTGAAATCTGCCACTCTCTTGATTTATGACTGGAACTTGCATTGACACCAATGATTATCCAACGTACTGAATTAAACGGGAAGAAAACCTTCAAGCAGTGAAACAAAAAAAAAAAAAAAAAAAATCAACATTCAAAAATATCTGAGTTATAGAGATACTAAACAACATCTTGAGCTAATACAGAATTAATGCCCACAAAGTTTTCTTTTGGAGAATTTGGGAGGAAAAGCCAACTTCAATCCAAGCACTAGAGCTTTAATGTTAGTTTTTCACCCAAAGCAATTATTTTCAGTCAAAATTTTAAACCTCTACAAATATGGTTTATAATGGAATCTGACACAAAAAGTTCACTACATGCAGAATCACAGAGAAGTAAATTTTTAGTTCTAAACCAAATGTTATATTTCTCATTACTTTTTTGAGTCACAAAATTCATATCAAACAGTCTCAATGGTTCAATTGTACATAAGTTTTAAAATTAAATAAATTTCTTAGAAATTTACAGAAAACTTTTTTTTAAAAAAGGCACTTCTTGTGCCAAAAACTACTCTGCATAAAAAGAATCAACATTAAAAAAAAAAAAAATAGTTCTCTGATGGTTTTATCAAACAGGATTCAACAATATGAAGATAACAATGCCAAACAGTTCTGGGACCATTCTTCCAATAGTATCTTGAAAAGATATTTTTCTGGTTTTATGTAAATCCTAATATATTTGAGTGTGAATTTCTAAACTTTTATTGATGTTGTAGCTCAATCAAATTTATATTTAAGCCATAAAAACTGTTTCATTTTATACCTAACAATAAACAGTTGACTATAACTGGGACTGGTGGGTGAATAGAGAGGAAGGAAAGGAACTGGAAAAAAAAGAAACAACTGTAAATTCAGTTTCCAAATGTAGCATTACTGTGTTCTTTCCTATACTGAGTACTGCATTATATTAGTCTTCATTTTGATATTAAAAGAAAAGGATAGAAGACTATGGTTGTCTGAAAAAAAGTTATTTCAAGTAAACTTAAAGAATAAGAATCCCATATAACTGAAATACTAGCTTTATAGCAGAAATTACTTCTCTTCATACAAAAAAAAATTGCTTAGGCTGCAACCTTAGTGATTTAATCAACTGTATATGATTTATGTACTACTATTTTTCTGCTGAATTCCACAAACCAGCTCCTTCTCAAACTGCTTCTCAAACTAGAAAGCAGCTGGCCAAGGAGGGGTTTACTTATTTATTAAGGAACATGTACCTTGGTATTCATTTCCATAGAACTCTTTTTTTCATCGCTATAAGCTAAACTTCATTAGTTCACTGTTTAGAAAATATACAAGCAGCATTACCAGGACTGATGGATTCTCAACTAAGTCTTATAAACAGGGGTTGCATTATTCATCACAAGATATACTTTTTCAGCGTGGTGGCAGACACATTGAAGTTGCCCTGGAAAACCTAGAAATTAAGAACCTGGAGGACCATCACTGTAGACCATAGCCAAGTAGGCTCAATAGCTGATTATAATCACTAGGTTACAGAACAGCATCAAGAACAAAAAAAAAAAAGCCCCAAATAATTTCAAATTTTAGCAGTGAAAGAGAAAAGAGAAAGAGAAAAATTTAGTTTGTTTGGCTTTTCAGTTTCCTTGTGCAATTTAATTTTATTCCCAATGAATCACAAAGCTATAAAACTGACCATTTCAGAATTAATAGCTCAACGAATTGTCAAACATTGCAGTAAATGGCTGTTCAATGTTTGCAATGAGTTTATGCATTTTGGTGGGGGCTGTGCAATAGGTAAGTTTAAAGGTACTTCAAAGAAGAGACTGTAGGTTCTTGCTGCACAGGAGTATCATTCTTGTTAATGGAAGGGAGTTATGCAGAGTAGAAGGCACTGGCAGAGCAAAAAAAAAAAGGTGCCATGATATATGCAGCAACAAGGTGGGTAATGTAAGCAAGGTGCAATGACTCAAGGTGAGTAAGCTTATGACTGAGGAGCCTGAGAGTTAAGGTGTCAATTTTTCCAAAAATATCTTTCCTAAAAATGATGAAGTTTCATGTTAAAGATCTGAGAAAAATTTATTTTAACCTAACTAGTTACTGTTAGTCAGAGTTTTTTGCTTTTAGTTTTTTGGTGGATTTTGGGTTGGATTTTTGTGGGGTTTTTTTTCATTTAGATCAACATTAAAATGACCTTAAAAGATATTTGTTGGTGGAATAAGGCTAAGATGCTTGCAAAGGTTATTTTAGCTTTGAAGCTTTATATTGCCCTTCTCTTAGCTTGCTAGGCAGTTAATATTTCATACTTAACCAAATTGTTTAGATTTCCGCATGCAATCAGTTTCTCTCTTCTCTAGACAGAATTGATGAGCAATAACTACAAATGTTATATGTCCTTTAGACATTTCTTCTTAACGTTGTTTTTATTTACTTGTTTCTTTTCTCTATCTGTTCTTTAAAGAATCTTCTTTCTTTGATAAATGTGAATCTCTTAATAATTAGGTGGAGATTTTTTTTTAATAGAAAATATACATAAAGCCGAACTGCACATGCAATTTCATGAGAATATGTAATAAGTTATCTACTTATTAACACACACATGCAATACTGGGAAAATATTTTTATCTTTACGGGAACAGAATGGGCAAGCCAGAAAATATGACTAAGCAAAATTCATGTTTTTGTAAATTTCAGATCAGCTACATCTTTAAGAGAAACATGGAAGAGTAATATTAGCCAAACTGTTTGATCCAACTCTTTTTTTTTTTTTAAATTGATGTAATTCCCAGATTTCCCTTCTTGCTAACTTGAGTCAAAGAAACACAAGTATCAAATTGCATCAAATAGATCTTTATATGCTTAATAGACAAATACGTTTGTTGTTTTTCTTCTACTTATTAATGAACTCCCCAGACTTCGTTTTTCACTTGGAAGCTGGTGCTCTTGTTCCGAACTGTCCTTTTGCAGTGTATTTCACCATTTGTATCTTCATAAGCACGTGAATTAAAACTTGCAGTATGGTTGGCATCAGTGATGTTTGGTTTCAAATTTGGTAACATTCTCCTAATTTCATTGTCCTATCTGATAAAACGTGCATGGAAAGCAAATTTTCTACTCATGAACAACAAAATATTTTACAGAATAGGGATATTTTCATATAAATGTGAAACTTGTCCCGTGTCATTGTTTTTCTAAGTCTATCTACAAGCTCATTTCTTGCACCAAAGATCATAACTCACAAGAATTTGTAAAGTAAGTGGTCATCTTTAGTGAAGAAAAAAAATACTTTCCAGGGAATGAAAATGAAACCAGATTAATTTTCTTTCTCTCTCTTTTTTCTCTCCTCCCCCCCCCCCCCTCCTTTCTGAGTATTCTACTAAGACTACTGGTTAATATCATTAAGTTGTTTGGAAACATACAGTGGAGCCACACTGCTTCTTCAATAGGAGCAAAGCACAGCAGGATTGGCCTTACCGTAACACAACATAAAGGAAGTGTTTTCTAGAATATAGGACTTCTGATGTTGTTTTGAAATAATTAGAGCTCAGGACTTACTAACAGGCTTCCAAAACCTTTTAATTCAAACTCTGATTTAGCAAGATACTTTACTACATACTTTATAGTATGTGAGTAGTTCAATTAAGAATTGATTAGAAGCTATCTGAAAAATAGCTTCTGAAAAGAAGCTATCTGAAAAATAATATAAATATATATAAAAGATAAAAAATACTTATTGTATATATTTTATATTATAAATAATATAAAAATATTTAACAATATGTTAAAGCATCCCACTAAACCTGGAAATTAATGTTGTTACCATATTTACTTCAGTCCATTTTTTCAGGTTGTTAAAATTGCTATTCTTTTTATATATATAAGCAACAATAAAACAAACTTTAACAAAATGGCAGATATTTTTACAGAGAAATAGAAAAATAGAACTTTTGCATCAATCTGAAGCATAAAAACAGAAATGGAAATAAGAGAGTTAAATCTAAACCAGTCTACAATAAGCAGGACTCAAAATGTGCCTTCAGGTGCCTGTTCCATTTGTCAGGCTGACTTTTATTTCTAAATCGTGTGCCAGTGTTCTCTGATGTTTAAACTACTCTTTAAGTTAAAGAGAAATACACATCCAACTACTTCTCAACATATTAAATTAGTTTAAAAAAAAAAAATCCCAACCTTCCATGACAAGACTAATTATCATAATCACTTAATGTCAGTTTCTTAAAACATAGGAGGAGTTTGGTTATTTTATTCAGTTACTGTTTGATGATGTATAGTATACACAAGATCCCATGTTACACAATATTCTTGTGTCCTAAATTATAATGATTTTGATATTATATATTTAAAAACTGCGTGCAATTCTAACTAGTTTCATACCAAGCGACTATGTATGTTTTCACTTTATAAATAAGCAGACTGTTACATTCAAGCCATTAGTGAAATCATTTTTAGCACACCTTTTTCATATCAATTTATAAAGTTGATAACATTTAAAGAAATATTGGACCAGTTAAATGTTGGCAGCAGACTAATTGTTATCACAACTAAGATGAAGTTAACTTAAGAATGTCATCAACATTTCTGCTTCCACAACTGATGATGTTAATCAAAACGTGGAAATTAGACAGCCACCTGGGATGATGGGAAAGTTTAGGCATGACATCCACAAAGTGCTTCCATAGTGACAAATTAAAGCTTTTAAGCAGCTGCAATGTTTTCTAGTGGAAGAACCTGATAAAAATCACATGAAGTGAAACAGAGATCTCCTTCAGAACATACAACTGGGCTAAGGATAAAGAGAGACAGAAGTAAGATTTTTGCTCTGAAAGTAGGGGGAACCTATCAGAGGAAAAAAAAATGTTGACCATCAGAAAAAAAAAAAGAAAACAAATCCCCACCTTGATGTTAAAGAAAAGGACTGGGTGGCTTGAAACTTCTTGCTAGAACAGTAACTAGTGAGGTCTAAAAGGGCCAGGATAATTTTCTTTTTTTTTTCAAGAACAAAGTATTCCCTGTAGGAATACTTGTTTTGGAACAACCATCAGCCAAGAAGAATATGTAGTTCAGCAGTCATTTAACCCCCAAAAGCATTTATTGCAAGTGTATCTCAGAAAAAGTTTGGTATTTTCTTCTGGGGCAGCAACTATTGGCCACTGGGTTCTGATATGTAAGTAGAACTACACATTCAGTGACGTGAAGGTAAATCTATTGCAGGAAGTTCCAAAAGTAGAGCAAAAGGTAAGGTAGAATACCAAGATTATAGCTGATATAAAGAATTCACATCTGTGGAGACTTCCAGGACCAAAACTGGAACCACATCAAGTTCTGTTTTGTCGTATCATTTGCCATGCTGCAGAAAGCAAGGGGAAGGTGTACTTCAGAATGGAAGGTATAATCCACAAAAGGAGAGAATATAGGACATGTAATTTTCCAACAGTATTTTCACAAGAGACGACTCCCCAGCTAAGGGCCAATCCAAATACAGGCACATACAAAAAAAGAATTTAACACAAACACTACTACATGATACTCTACTACACCGTCATGGGGCAGATATCTATTAATAGTGAAAGACAATTAATGACTGTGATGGCTAATCAGGAAGCACGCTAGGAGGGATTACCTAAGGAAGCAAATCTCTTGAAGTTGAGGTTGAAGGATGTTGGAAATGAAGGGCAAGCTTTGTTTTATGGATAAAAAAAAGAGTAGCTCCCCAAAATACACAGCAAGGTAGTGAATACAATGAATGAATCTAAACCAAACAATGCCCTCCAGGATTGCACTTAGTAGTGTCCTCCAGTCACTTCTAGGCATTCAGTCAGTGGGACCAGAACAGAGCCAGTCCGAGGCGACTTCCCTGCTCCCCCAGATCCCTATGGTGGGGAAGTGGGATTCTCAGCACCAACTGTTTCACTCTGCAGATCAAGTCCTATTGCTCCTCACTACTTGCTAATGTAGACATAGCCAAACCATATTTATTTGGAGACTGAAGCAGGGCTACATATGGAGAATTTCACCTTTGACAAGTACTAACTTCATTTACATTAACACCTGTCTAGACTGTTTTCCTAAGTATAAACACAAAAATCTCCTTAGTGTATTTGGGCCCTTCTTACTTAATTAACCATATGTGACGTAAAGTGATACAACCCAGTTAAAGGTATGTCATTGTTGATAGGATCAATTACAGTCAGACATAAGTATTCATTGCGTATACCATCTGTGCTGTACTCCTAAGTGCAGAACCTTGTCAATGAAAGTACACACAGATTAACTGTATTCACTTTCATTAAAAAACACCAAGCTGTTTAGTCAGCTCTAGGCACTTTCTCTTAAAAAGTTGCAATAATATAATGCACGTTCACCTTCTCCTTCCAGCTAGTGCTAGAAGAAAGTGAATGTGCACTATATTATTCAGGGTAGTGCTATACCATTTGAAAGGTGTAGAATAATATTTGAGACTATTCTGCACCTTGAGTGATTTCATTCTTAACTGGTGGCAACTGCACAACAATCTTCCAAAACTCCACATACACGAACCTGGGAAATCATTGTGATCATGGTAAGGAAGTAAACCTTGCCCAGTCTGTTATGTGCCCATCAACATTTTCTAAGTCTTCTGTTTCTCACTGCTTTTCTTCAATATTACAGGATCTGATCATATCACATTTGAGGAGGAAAAAACCCAAACAACATTAATTCAAGCCTTGGAAAACTCCAGTTGCCATGACCGTATGCCAGTTGCCATGTAGATATGCCTACAGACAAATACACACATGTATATATATAGTGGAAATACTACAACCACTTTCATACCTTTGATGTTAGCTGAAATGAAAAATTACAGTTAGGTTAAACCAATACTCTTAAAGTTAATTAACAATGTCATGAATGATTTTTGTACATAAGAAGCTATAAGATGTGTTCAGATCTATATGGTTTGGAATGGGTCTTATTTTCATTCCTATCTTTATTATAAAAATAATTATTTTTATTTGAAAACATAATTATAGGATAGGCAACATAGACACTGGATTGGTGAGGAACAGGTTTTAAAGGACTAGTTTGGAGCATGGGAAAAAGCTATACAACATGTTTAGTTCTAAAAGTTCTAAAAGCAGGTTGAATTACAATTTACATTTTTTCCTCAGAATGGGGTGAGCAAACTGATGGGATAAAATATGCTTCTAATCAGGCTCCCTCCAAAGACGACATCTTCAAGGAAGATGAGGGACCAGTGACCTATTGCTAAATGAACACAGTTAAAACTGAAAATAATCCAGGTCACTCGAGAAAGCAGGTTGTGCACCTAAATGCATTTCATCCTCCTAGAAGATTTGAAGGCCACACTTAAATGAGTAAAAAGCAAGAAAGGATAAATAAGATGCCCCTTTATTACAATTGTTTGCATACTTTTTTTTGTATGTCTGCGTTTAACTTGGAGGAGATTTAGAGATTTAGAGGCACACCCATGAGGGAAGAGCCTGGTCAGTTTAAAACCGAAAAAAAAACCAACCAAAAACCAACTTTTGGCTGAGGAGAATTTTTCCCTGCTTTTATTGTCTCAGGGCTTGGTCTCCAATTGTTTTACCTATCGAAGATTACTGAATAGTGCTGATGAGGATACTGACCAACAGTTTTATAAAATTATCTAGAAGAAGTAAAGTTATGGAGAAGAGCTTAAATATGTTTATGACAAAATGGGAAAAATTAGAACAATTATATTGACATTACTAAGCTCATTTCTTTATTGTTCAAAAGAGCTGAAAGTACATCACACTTCAGGGTGTTGTAAAATATATAAAAAGTAAGGAAATATTTATTTGAAATCTATAGTAGGCTGTATAGGATATTTTTATGATTGCATATAACAAAATTATAAATAAAATTTGCAGCACCTTTTAACTACACAAGTGGGAAAAAAAAAAAGGAAATTTTGCCACAACATAAAAAGTCACTTCTTCATCCATGAAATAGAACACATAAGAATTATTTTAATGATTATGAAAGGATGGTACTTGTGTTCTTCAGAATACAAAATAAAACATTTAGAGTAATCAGCAGAAAAATATTTGAATTCACTTACACTTTTCATGTTGTTTTTAGTAATACTTTTATATGTTGTTTTGACAATATAAAACCGCACAACTCTCTACATAGAAAAGCCTGAAATGTCGCAATTCCTTTAGGTCACCTTATTCGTAATCTCAAAATCTTACCTACTTCTCACTTGTAACAAAAAATACATCTAAGTAGTTCTATCGGAGCATAGACAATCTGACTTTCACTTTAATTTCTGACAGATAGACCTTTGAAGAGGAAGCATTGTTTGAATCTCACCTGGAGGACAAGGTTAAAGTAAACTAAGCAGAGAGGTTTGCTGTAATACCACCAAACAACGGTTAAAATGATTATGTGAAGCTGTCAGAGTTGGCAGGTTAAAAATCCCAGTATAGAACCAAACAGCTTGCTTAATTCTTGAAGCCAAAGAAGTTATGTAACAAGAAATTTGTTTGCGCTGGGAAAACATTCTCGGTACTCTTTCATGCCTTCAATGAGTATTTTTCAAAAGGCAAGCAGTGACATATTTGTCTTGAGAAGACGCTCTCTTACATTAGATAAGCCAAATGCACACATCTGAAAGCAAAAGACTATCTATCTTTTGCACAGTGCAGACATACAGATATTATATGTTATTTTATTATAGATGCTACACGATAAAGTACGTACACTTACCACATTCTGTGCTGTACAGCTGCAGAAATGTACATTTTAATTACAAGTGTGCATTTGATTTAATTGCACCTGTCTTTGGCTCTGTGTTAAAATGTTTGTATGAAGGCTTGCAGTTCAGATATCTGCTTGAATCACTGCATACCAGAGATGGCTATGCAGGCTGTGGTATGGAGAATGAAGATAAAAGTGTTAGATAAAGGCCTCAGAAGTTAATAGTGTCTGCACAGTAAGTCTCATCACACTATCTCAATCCTTCCTTCTCTCTTCATTAAACACAGACTAACTGGAACGTAGCACAGCACCAATACAGCTGTAGCAATTCTGCTATGTTGCTCTAGGAAAGAAGCTTTATGAACAAAGAAAATTAGAATTCTCCAGTTCCTTTTCAGCTGGTTACATCTATTGTTATGTGTAGATATTAGGTGTGTTATGTTACTCATTCCTACAATTCCTGCATAGTATAGAAGACATTTTAATAACCATTACATACAACAAGTTAGTGTTTCAAATGTAACAAATTCCATAATTATTGCTATTATCCATAATGATCACAATTCAGGAGAAATCGCCTTAGGAAACTTAAAATATTAAGACATCATTATTGTAAAGGGGCCCATGCTGAATTTAAAGTGGATTCAGGTGTTCATCTAAGAGTTTTAAAATGTGCTTCACATGGACAATAAAGGTATGGCAAAGTTGCTCTTTGTTCCCCAAAATAATAAAAAAAGCTGTCTACGTTATACAACTTTCTATTGAAAAGTCAGACAGTTCCACCTATTCCATCATGAGGAATGTTACTCTGACTTGTAAAAAATAATAACTAATTTGAGGTGGACAGTGTTAGGAACATGTCAAGATCAGAGCCTGCTTTTTGAAAGCTGATTCTTTTCATTCAGATTTTTTTCCTGCATTCATGTGTGGCCATATTCTTAAATTAAATCCTTAGGCAAAAATTTCTACTATAGAAATTAGTAAAATCCATCTAGAAAACAACTGACAAGTTAAATGATTACAATTATGACACACCAATTACAACACTTTGAAACTAATTTATTGGAAGATTATATGATCAAGACAAGAAAAACTCAAAATAAGACCTTAATGGTTAGGGTACCAACCTTGAAATGGCAGATATAGACCAAATTCCTCATTCCAGCCTAGATCACTTTATCAACTATGAGCTGACCCCTGGGTCACAGATCCACAAAACCAGAATGTACCAAAATTTTTTTATTTGGAAGTTGGGTGCTTTTGAAGATCTTGACTTTGGTCTTGGTTTCTTTCTTTCTCTGCCTTTTCTGTGCATTAATAAAATGTGACGAGTAATTCTGTCCTATAGATTAGTATAAATCCAGGGGGGAAAAAATTCCCAAATTTGATTACTTAAGTAATCAAAATAGGTAACCCCTAGCCTGCACTGAAAGTCTGGAAGATGGAGCACACAGCAAACTGCCAGAGTGCACAGAGAAGCCTTTAAAAATATTTGTATCAAGAGTTGACGGTCTGTCTCTTTTACTTCCCTCATTACAATGAATTTCTGCCTCAGGTGTACCTTGTTCCTGATCTCATGCGGTTTCCACATTTCAATTTCTACTCCCAGTTATCCTGGCTACTGTTGTTCATTTCTAAACAACATTTTTTCCATGATTGTCATTATTGCTGTTTCAAGCTTTCATTATATTTGATTTGAGTGAAATATCCTATTTCTGTTTTAGTTCTGCCTCTTCAGCATTCTTCCTACCTACTTTACTTTAAACAATGTATCCTCAAAGCTTTAATACACTCAGCTTCAGATGACCATCTTTTACTCAACAAAGAGTTCAAAGATGAGATATGTTACCAAAGCCCCCCTGGACAACATTTCTCATCTACATACATATATGAAAAAAAGTTGAGGAGACAAAGGCTGGGAAAGAGATGGAAACTAAAACTGGAACAATACAATATTCATAAAATACAGTGATCCAGAATACATCTGCCACTCCGTCAGTCTCTGCATTTATGTCCTTAATGCCCACACGCAGAACAGCTGAGTTTTTCCCTCTCCCTCACTGCAGGTGACTGCAGCTGGCTGACTTTTGCAATACCCAACACCAAGGTCAGTCTCTAGGATGCAAGCGACCCCACTAAATTGTGTATCATCTCACAGCCACACAACAAATTCAAAAAGGTTTCACATACAGTTGACATATTGACTCTTCACAGTCTGTACTTTCTCTTCAGCGTGGGCTTTACACTCCTTCCCTTACAGAGACAGCCTCCCTCTAACTCCTGAGTTCAGAGAGTATCCTGGCTGGCGCTGCCCACTGCTTTAAACAGGCCTCCGTAAACCAAACAGAGGCTATAAAAGCAGTCCATGGCCTTAGCTATTTCAATTACTTTCTGAACAGTCACATGAAGATACGGGCATAAATTAACTCCAGTTATTTCTAAGGTACTATACTGAAAATCTGTTTAAATGTAAGGAACACAAAAACATCAATGAAGCAGCTGAAACTGTTATTTGCTTTGCTACAGCGGAATATCATACGTGGTTTGATGCTGAGAATTAATTGGATAGCCAAGCAATAACAAGGAACAAAGTAAACAAAGACAACAAAGGGGAGGAAAAAAAAAGTAAGCCAAATTGCTTATTTATAGTTTATATATGTTTAATACAGAGGAACAAGATGCAAAGTTTTGTACTGGTCTATCAGCCTCAGCTTCAAACTCTTCAAATATAGTTAAATGAATGAAAATGCATTTAAACGAACACAAACTAATTTCTTATAAAATACTGAATTCTTGTGCTTTTTGTGGTTATCTGGTATGCACTTCCAATAACTGAAGCCAACAGAGCTCAGATCTGGAAAATTAGTTTTGCTGAAAATAGACAAGCAACTATTCTCTAACATTTACACTAACATCGTCTGGAAAAAAAAAAAAAAAACCACAGCAATCTTTTGTACTTCATTTGAAAGTGCTGAATAAATGTCAGTACCAAGCAATTTTTCCATTCCGACCAGGACTGGCGATCTATATGAAAACACAAAATTACTTGTAAATCAGATTGCTACTTACCTGCTCTGTTCTTCCTTCAAATTACCACCGAGTACTGACCCACATGTCACTGTCTGTACCATTGCCCAACTGCTCTGAATGAAGATGATTGCAAAGCGAAATGGAAAAATACTGTAAGGTTTAAAAACAAACTATCTCATGTTTTTTCTCATTAGCAGTTATTCAGGATTTCTTCTGTAATAGCATCTAGCCTTCAAGGAGACAGTTTTACTCAAATGGTCTCGTCTAGTCTTCCTAACATTAAGGAGTGGGGGTTTTTTTTAAGTCAGTGTAAATACTTCTTAGCTTATACAAGTATTGATGAATTCATTGTTATTAGATGTCTCTCAAACTCCACCGGGCTTCGAAGCAGGTCAATCAAAAATGAACTAGATGTCACTCACATCACTGAAAAAGCAAATACACACAACACTTCATCTCTGTAGAGTATACATGGAGACAGCCAGCTAACAACTCACATACTCATGCCATTCCCCATTCTATTTAATCTTTTAGAAGTAGCATTCCTTTTATCCAAATCAAACTCTTACTACCTTTCTGTTATCTCTCTATGAACATCTGGCCATCAACTCAAGCTGAGTATGGCTAAAACAAAATTTTGAGACTTTTTCTCACAGAAGTCCCTTCCATAAAATGCTTTCAATCTTCCTAAAACCTTTAACATCTGGCCTTCGCTGATAGCATCCATGAATTTCCTTCTGTGTCTTCATAGGCAGGATACTCTTTCTTTGTGCCATTAGCCATACGTATGGCCTTTCCCACCCACAACCTCAATCAAATGCCTCTCCCATGTTCCCCAAATACCACTTCTCAATTACGTCAAGGCATTCTTCTCTGGCTTTGACAAACCTATACGCTCAAATCCATCCAAGTTTTTTGCTGCAAAGGTAATATTCCTAGCCCAAGAGTTCATGTTGTCCTTCTTTTTTAGCTCCTTGGTCACCCCCTAGGACAAGGTCTCTCTGATGTGGATCTCCAGAGTGGTCCATGCTGACAGCCTGCATTAGCACATGTTAGAACAAGCATTATTGTGTTACTTCCCATGCTTTCCATCATGCTTCGGAGTAACAAGTGAAAAAGTGTCTTTAACTATGTGATTTTTGGTCTGCTTTCTCAGTCTCCTACTATAGCCCCTCTCAGCAAAATGAATGATTTTTCTTCAAAATTTTTATTTACCATAACTACTAAAAATGTGAGAACAGCTGCACCAAATGGATGCTCAAACTGCTTAGAATGCTAACCCTTGGTCAGCTATGTGTCCTCTTCCATCTACATTTAATTCTTAGTTAGATTACTTTTAAGCTTGTAGGCCTTCAGATTTGTAAATTCAGTTGTCTCCATGAAAACAGCTCTTCAGCAAAATCAAACGAATAATAAAAATGTCCTGTTCTTTCTGCACTATGACCTTTTTGTGAATGAAATGATTTTGGCACATCAGTTACACAGCCAGTTACCAATTTTTTTTAATATAAAATTTCTCAATTTTTCACCTAATGTCCAACTCCGTTAATGGTTCTTCATTTTTCTTCACAACATACTTTGTGTGTCAGTCTTCGTTTTGGTTTTGCAAAGTTGGAATGCCATGTCAAAAATAATTTACAAAGATCATTCTCAAATAAGACAATGGTATCTCTGGTATATACCAGTGGATGAGGCATAACACACAATAAAAAGTGATGAAGCATTTACTTGTAGATATTTAATAGTGTCCTGATGTTAAAGCATATATAAGCATAATAATATTGACTTCAAAAACACCACTTTAAAATTAAATTAATAATGCCTTTCACTATGTTATTTTACTGACGTCCATTGTACTACAACTATGCTGAGCTGAATTAAGTCACAAAATTTTAAAGACGATTCAGAAATCAAAATACTAAACCTTTCAGTAAGGACCCTTCCCGGAAGACTTGAAAGCTCTAAAAAAAACCCCCCAAAACAAAGAAGCAAGCAAACTTCTTTTCTCCCAAATTTTCATCTGACATCATATTCAACCATCATTTGTCTAAAGAGATTCTCAAAAAGAAGCCTGCTTAGCAAAGTTGATCAAAACCACTGACTCCAAAGGATCTTAGAACTATATTTATGTACACAAAACATTTAGAAAATGTATCTAAGTTTGAGTGTCAAAATAGTATCAATGAGAATAAAACCTGTTGTGCATTGAAATACTCAATATATTTTTTTTTAAAAAAAGCAAACAGATTACATATTATTTCCAGATATGCGTATGCATATATTTATAGGCCATCTTCTGGTGCTCAACTTAGTAAACCTCAAAGTAGCTTCAAAATATGAGATTTTGTTATTTGGTATGTACATGCAGTAATATATATGCATATATTTTACTATGAAAGCACATTAAAAACAAAAAACGATGCTGAGGAGTTAAGTCTTAGTTTATGTTCTCACTACAAAACAGTCTTTATATAACAATACATAATTTATAATTAGAATAGATGTCACTTAATGTTCAGAAAGGACAATCTATTCAGATAGTGCCTTTCAGCACATCTCTTTGGTCTCATTATGCAATTGCATTGTTTTATCTCCTTTAAAGAAAGTACTTTTCAGATCACATAAAACTTAACGTGACATTATTAATTTCTGAAAGGTATTTCTTTGGCAAATAATATACTGTCCTAGCACTCCACAAACCTTCAGCACTTCAGCTAGGAGAACACAACACATACATACATGAGACCATTGTGTGGAAAAGTGCTATTAGCATTGTTTCGGTTTAACAGGCAGAAAAATATGAAGGTCAGTTTATTTCGGGTACCCAAAACAAACTTCTTACGGACTGATGTTTTTCAGAGTACCTGTTTCTGTACATTCAAAGCACATCTCCCCTGCTGTCTTTTGCTGGAACTGTGAGAGTTCTTAGGTGCTGCACTGGAAGCCACAAGTACCTTATTTAAGTACTCTGGAAATAAGAAACAAATGATAGGGGTCCATCTCAGCAGGAGTATGTCCATACAGTATGTACGTGGCCTGAGTGGTGTGACAGACACAGGAAGAGGACCCAGCTCTCCAGAGCACCAGTCTCCTGTTCCAAACGTAGATTAATTTCTTCCTGGGGGATAAGTACAGGGCTGATCCAAACAAGGGATGCTACCATGCTGCGAGGATTTCTGATATGAAACTGGTGCTGAGAGATCTGAACCCTCCCTCTGCTCCCATCCCTCTCTTGAGCAGATGCACATGCATCTGTGAATCCAACACATGAGACACACTCCAAACGAGGTGTCTAACTCCCTTTGATTTTTTTTTAAACTCCATTCCAGAGAGCTACTACATTTGCTCCAACATGGGGGCAGAAGATTTAAAAGCTCCTTAACAAAACAATACAAAACATAAGGGAGAGCAAAGCTTGACTATTTTAAATGTTCATCGTAGAAATTCTCATTCTGAATACCACTGAGCAATTAAATAATCTGAAAGGAAGTAAGAGCCCGGAAAAATTAAAGTATAGGCCCTGCCATAATATAAACTGCCTAAAAGATGTTGCAATCCTATATCTTCTGTTCAGTAATTCTAAAGCAGTACATAAATGAAACACTGATACAAAGGGTAGAGACTATTCTAGATTAAGATACAGAACTAAAAATCAGGCAAAATTAAAGCAAGTCCTTTAACAATAATAAATATTAAAAAGAGAGTGATTTTATTATTATGCTGCATTACTATAGCCACTCAGTTATCTCCTCACTGCAGCATCATCAGTTCTCTGTTGTCCAAGGTAACACAAGCCGGGATTCCCCAGAAACTGGGGGGATTGGGAGGCTGGAGAGGGAGAGGAGAGGAGAGGAGAGGAGAGGAGAGGAGAGGAGAGGAGAGGAG